>OZ021690.1:46103134-46674718 GCA_963978525.1 Ornithomya fringillina
GTATTATACCACATACTAGAACAGAACACAATGTGCAGAGAGTCATTTGATATCGTAAAACAACATTATCTTCATGCCATTTAGCTTCGTATGCCGTCTCCTTCTTTTTGCCTTCTTCACTGGTGTTTGGTGTTAACAAAACTTCATAAAAGAGAATTTTAACAAGTGTTGGTGCATGGGCAAAATGTTTGTGTGGGTGTGTGCGTTTAGAATGGTGCGCTAGTAAATTCCCCATTTTATGGGTTGATGCGTTTTCATGTTATGAACGTTGTAGAATGTCCCACGTATGTGTATGATGTCGTCTTTGGTATTTTATGTTGGAATATAATTTTCACAATTCTCCACTATTTAGTGTGTAATTAAGTTACATAACTAGAAAGGTTTATATACGTATGTATGGCAGTGTAAAATATGAACCTTAAGTCTTTTCGAAATCACTAAATGAGACATAATTATTTTATGGTCGTTGTGTTGTTAATGTTAAAGTGGTGAAAATTCGCTCTGTTCTAGTTTATTAAATAAAAACAAAATATATAATCGGTTAAGCTCGACCGTTTATTACCCTACACGGCTCCCACCGATCGGCTCCAAATTTGGTACAGACGAATATTAAGCTAATTACATATTCTTCATCAAACAACAGTTATTAATAATTGCGATTTTTTTTTGCCATATAAAGGCTTCTCTTTTAATAGAATCTTATATGGGGAGGAGGGGTTCCAAAAATGAACCGATTCGGTTCATTTCAAAACGGTTTATATGTCAAAAGGAAAATAATTTGTGCTTTTCAGCATTGTAGGCATTGTTCATGGATCAATTTGGCTCATTTCAGTATTCGTGTAAAAATCGTTGGTACCAAATTTCGTTGCAATATCTTAAACGTTGCGAATGTGTCATAATGCACAGACAGTAGGTGCGAATCGATTCAGAATGCTGGTATCTAAAATACGGTACAAAAAGAGAGGTAAAGAATTCTTCTTAAGAACTATACAATAAAGGACGAGAATTTGTGTTTTCGCTTTAACCGCATTTACCAAAATTGTAGTAAAGAGACAGAATAAGAAGATTGTTTGTCACAAGTATAAAAGTGAGTCAATGGATGAATAAGTTTTAAGGCTTTATTGTTGAGAATTGTGTGCGTTTTTATCTTAACAAATGAACATCACGTACCTTTACAGTTTTAAAACGCCTGCCACAGATATGTGTTAGTAGTTCGCTCATTAGTTCCGGCACTCGTTCTATTTGCTACTTAAACTTTTACAATAGCAGCTGTACAAAAAGACATGTAAGGAAATTATATAAATTTTCTGTGAATGTTTAACAAATCCTGGGGAATGCTACAATGTTTGGATGTTCGCTATCACAAACGTTTTTATAAATGCGTAAATATTACACCTCCGGTGACCAATAGCTTTGCATCAACGTTGCGTACCATTTCGGTTTCGCTGAAATTTCTTTCTTGAGTTTGTTTCAAATAAAATCTAACAAAACTCTAATATATCGTACACATCAAGAATAATAGAAATTCCAGAATATATATGTTGAATTTATAGTTTGAAATTGTGCGTACGTATGCATTCATAAGTGTGTGGCTTTTTATTCTTTACCAAGTCAATCCATTGCCCCGATGATGTTGCAAAATGTAATTCAATGTAACGAGCAGTAGTTTGGGGCTTTGTTGCCACAGTGGCTGTGTTGGTGCTACTGTTGCTTTGGTGGTCTCACTGCTCGTTTAGTAATGCAATGGAAATGTAAATGTCAGATGAAGCAGATTTGGCTACATTCATTGGTTCCATGCGCAACCAGTTGGGAATGTTAATATTCTTCATGACTACTCTTCTCTTCATTCTTTCACTTTGTTTTCATTTTACCCATCATCCAATGGATGTGTGTGGGTACATTGTTTTTGTTCAAACATTTGTAAGTATTAGAAGGGGACGAGCCACACCCTCACCCGCTTTAGCTTTAGCCCCTGTGTCCGTCTGTGAAATTTGTCATAACAGATACAGAAATAAAATTTCGCCAGAGTATTAAAGTCAAATTAACCGCGCCCACCAATAAGTATTTCTCCTTTATGTTCGAGAAAATGGGCGTAACGTACACGCACACAATGATTACGTTTTACTTGCGTTGTTATGCGATTGTTTGTAAACCTCGCGCATTTCGAGCCCGGCATTGATACTTCCTCGTTGTCCAGGTTAACAAAGAAGTTTTCTTTCTTGTACACAATGATATGGGGGTATTTTGATTTTGCTCAAACATTAGTTACTAGCCGGAAAGCGAAAAGCCACACACCCAAAGTCCCCTTTCTGTCCCTTCAACTATCACTGACTTTTTTCACCACTATTACGAACGAAAATATCGAGCTCAACATAACACATAATACATACGCAATTCAAACCAAGTTGATATTATAGGAAAAACAAAAGTAAAACGATAAAATAGTTATCTTTTGTAGCATGTATGCATGTGCACCTCTTTGATTACCGCTTGACAACGTTATGTTAAAATTTTATGCCACAATCGGACACATTTCATACATTCGTTACTTGAAATTTGACTTTTTGCAAATAAGTTTTCAACTTTTTATGGAAAGAGGAAGTAAAAAGAAAACATGTCTTTCTAACAATTGTAATGTGTGCTCCGTTTACGTACGTTACGTTATTTTTGATGGTAATGTCAGTGTTGAGTTAGAATTACTTTTTTTTTAATGTACTAAGTTTATCTTTCCATTTGCAAAAGAGACATAAGAGATCTCTACTCTATTCAGCCTTAATCTGTATCTTCTTCTATTGTTGAAACTCTCAAGACAGGTAAATTAATGATATTGAGGTGAAAGTTTACACAAATAAGACTGCAATGCCTCGCTCACAATAGACTTTGTAAACCCTTCAAAATCTGAATCTATTTAGCCACGTTTGTCTGCGTGTTCATGTAAATCGGTTCAGGATTTCATGCTTATCAAGAATATATATATCTGTACTTTGTAGAGTCTCTGATTTTTGCTTTCTTTTTCGTCGGAGATGTCCATGTCCACTGTGGTGAACATAAGAATAAAGGCTTTTTAAAAGTTTAAATGCTCAATCGTCTGCCGAACCAACCTCGACTTTCATGGTAATATTCTTAACTGCCGGTGGGTTACCAATCGAACGCGACACTTGAGTTCAAATTCCATCTTTCTCTTTTTTCCTCAGCTGGATTTGAACTCGTGTCCCGAGCGAGCAGAATTTCCTAAGACAAAGCCTCAGCCCATTCAGCTACTGAAAGGATGTGGTGAACACATAGACAATATACTTTTGCAGGGTGTCTTATGAGTTGCTAGACTTCATATTGTCAACTACTTCAACCGAACATGCTTGATCTAGGGAGGCGGTTATACAAAAAAGCTGCCAAGTTGAAATTTGGTACATGCCTTTCGGTGCTTACATCCGCTTCTGAATATTATTAAAACGCATTGGCGTACTTATTGACACATCCCTTATATGCAATAGAACATCAAAATGACTAAAAATATATAAGCGGTTGGGCGTATATTTCGCATTATTCGCATTATTCGCATTTGTGAATACACACAAAAATACAAATAGTAAAATGTGAGTTTGGTGTGTGTGGTATGTATGAATGATAATGTCTAATACAATTCTGTGTCACTGGCTTCGGTGGTTTTACAAAATTTGCATCTCAATTCAACATCTAAATGGTGTGTGGTATGCAATGCCACGGATATCTTCATCATAATCATCACCTTACAAATGCATGTGTGTGTATGTGTAAAATGATTTCCACATTTCCATTGTACATCCCATCCCTCTACATTATGCCAACTATTTAAGGTTGTCATCTTGAAATATTTAGTGAAATGTAATGGAATTGATTTGTGCGTGTATGCGCGTGTGTGTGTGTGTGTGTGTCATAAAATCTATACATTATATATTTGCAAACAATATAACTTAAAATCGCATATGACCAACACCCTTACCATTACGCGAACCTATGCATAACAATCATTTATAGAAAGAAAGGACGTTCATATCTACCACATTCCTTCCTTTTAAGCTTTGTGTGGCATATATTTATATATAACATTGTAATGATTATAAGGGTATATTGGTTTTGTTTAAACGTTTGTAAGTAGCAGAAGGAATTTATTAGTATAGAATATTAAATGGTCGAGTCGGGTCGGGTTGTAACATTTTCACTTGTTTTCCTTTTAAACTATTTGGTAAAAATATCGATTTTGATTGATTACATTGCGATCTATATTGAAACTTTAATGATCTACATGAGAGATATGAGAGTATTTGTATTATTTTTCAGGTTCTACATAAAGCGTTGCCACAACTTAGGTAGCAATGTTTAGTGTGCCATGATTTATAAAACTTTCCTATGTACTCACTCTGCGCTGTACTTTAAGTCTTGTAGTTATTTTCTGCAGTTGCTGCAATTATGTAGAAACCCCCCACCCCTTCTTTTTTATGATAATGTGTTGAAGCCCTGTACACTTGTATTATTTACGATGTGTACACATTTAAGTAAACTTATACATGCACACAATTCAATTTACTCGTTACTTGCTTGACATTAATTTGTTGAACTTCAACTTTTAAGATTTCCTTCTTGTTATCTAGCAGAGAAAGCAGTGATAACACAACTTGAGTGACAGAGCTACTGACACTTAGACAAGACTTATTCTTAGGTTTATGGTACCAGCATTATTTTCTGTCTTTCTTAATTTTATTCTCTGTTTTGTTTTTGTTTTTTTTTTTTTTTTATAGTTTATAGTGTCAAAACGTTTACACCGCCCACAAAAACGCCCCGGACTGAATCAAAATCGAATATTGAGTCCACGTGGCCGTGTCCGTTTCTCCGCTGTGTGCGTTTGTCTATCTCCTGGTGGCAATAATTAAGCTAAACGTAGCTTGCTTTTTATTAATTTTCAGCTTTAAACTTTCATACAATGCATGTACTTTTTTTGTTCTTTGTTCATTTTACACCTACATACCGTTAGAAAAGTTTTCTTTCTCTCCTAATGCTGTATTTTCCCGTTTTTTTACTTATCACTAATGAAATAATCATGCACATCTTGAATGCCAGTTTCCTTAAAGAATTTTTTAATTCTTTCCGTTTACTTTTCATTCCCTCTGTTACAGAGCTTGTGTAGTTGGTGTTCATACAGCATTATATAAAATGCATGAATGTGCATGCATACATTGAATATTTGTGTGCCTGTGTGTGTGTGTGTGTGTGTGTGTGTGTGTTTTATGTGTTCTGCTTAGTACATTGATGTCAAGGTTTGCATTTGTTGCTGCCGTTAATGAAATGAGTTGGTTGGCTGTTTATCTCCTAATGGGCTAATTATCCAATTAAATCCATTTCATTTCAATTCCATTCAAGCAATTCGATTTTGAAAAGTCTCTAAATCAGTCCTTCTTTAAACATTCTAACGGTACATAAATGAATAAAATTGGACCACCAAACCGGGAGATATATTTTATTTAAAAATGTTTCAATCAAGATGAACAATGCATTCGTTTGCATGTTTGCTTCGGTATATATTTGCATCCTTTTTTAAAATTTCGCATTAATTCTGAACTATTAAGATGAATGTTCTGATATATCCTTTCAAGTACCCTTTAAGATCCCCTGTTAGTACCGTTTTTTGTGTAAAATTGTGCTTTAAGATAATAAGTTGAAATTTTGCATTGATTAAGTGCCACAACCAGGATTTTTATGTAGATGTATGTAGATTGAAAATGACAAGTAAAAGACTTAAATTTTTACCCTCTACATGGGTATGACGGGTACTTACCTACGTCACCTAATAGTCTACATATGTATTATGTATTAAACAAATAATATTTTTTGTATTTGTCCGTCATCTCGTTGATAGCACTTCAAGGATCGGTGAAAGTGTGAGATGATGTTTTAGTATATTTGAATGTTTCATTGCTTGAACTTGCCATCTAAACATTGTCTTTAAATGATAAATTACCAACAATCCAAGGATTATAAGGACTTTTGGAAAATCGTGCTGGGTTGTTAGAGATAATATCGCAGGACAAATCATATTTTAAAGAGTGTCTTAATAAGATCAAAAATTTTTCATTCAAGTTGGTTGGATAAGTTGGTCAATTGAAAATCTCAGAACTATGCAAATTGGCTTTAAATGGTTTCGTTTGATATTTATTCATGCAGAAAACGTGCCACTATAGTTAATGGAACGCGAGTTATTCATCCATTGCGGGATTCGATTCGAGTTGTATCAATTGAAAATGACCAAAAACGCTTGCCTGCGTCCTGTTATGAAACTAGTACTTTTACCTACAGCTTAAAATCTCTAAATCTGTGTTGAAGGGAGGGCGGCATGTTTACGCCAATCTGGCCACTTTATTATGTGCTGCTTACATGTTACCTAAATGATTAGATCTGGCTACATTTTTTTCTCTAAGCATTACTTTATAAACTGTGATGTAGAATTTTTCTCATATATACAATGGATTAAAACGCGCTTTGTTTTTTTTTTTCTCAAAACTAATTTTACTCAACAACAATGTGTAATTTAAGGTCAGAGCATCACTGGCTTGTGTATGCGGTGCTTATAAATCATTATTACTGTTGGAAATTATTCCATTAATTAAGTGCTTGGTTGAATTACAATAGCAATAAAACTCTCATATCAGTTTTTATAAATATATACATGAACGTATAAATGTTGTAAAAGTTTATACGTATTCTCTGGTGTTTAGGCAGATGGTCATACAGTTCATACAGATTCATTCACATTGTGTGTGTTCACAAAAAAAAAAAAAAGAAAGAAAAAAGTAAAAAAGAGCTGCATTAGGCGTATGCCCAATCTAGGATACTCCTCCAAATAGCAAGGGAATTTGGGACCATGAATATGTTTATGTTTATTCAGCTGGATAGTTCAAAGAGTGTGGCTGTGAGAGTGCTGAAAGAGACGGGTACAAGGTTGAGGATGTCAGTACGGGCGGGTCGTAGAAACTCTCTAAAATTGCTTCTTCCAAATTTTAACGCAATATCTCAAATTCACACGGACACACGAATGGACGGACGAGCTAAATCGACTTTTCTATTAATGCTGATCAAGAATATTATGTACTTCTGGGGGTGTGGTTTCTAATAATTATAAACGTCTAAACAAAAACAATATACCCCCTTAATCATTGCATATAATGGGTATAAAAACCATTTACATATATATACAACGCTCATATAAAATGTCCGAATATAAATTATCAACTAAAATGTTATTTTATATGAATTAGATGCTCATTAAAAATATCATTTGTATTTGTTGTTGTTTTTATTATTAATTATTGCTATACAGATGTTGTTATTATTGTTGGTTATTGCTGTACTTGTAATTATACGTTTGCTCTTGAATGTGAGTGAAGAGTACATTAGTATGTATATGTTTTACTGTTATTTATCGTAAATTAAACTGTCTAAATACTACCATTCAACATAGTATGCGTACACACAGGTATATTACATACGCAGTAAACTGAGAGTGTTGGAGCATATTCTCTGAACATATTCTCTCCATGCTTGCCATCTCTGCCGTGATTGGTGTAAATAAATGCATCAATACTAGAACACATTTGTAGTTGTAATTAAAAATATTCCATTAATCTCCAATGTTACTACTCAATGCAGAATCGTAATAATAGTATGTGTGATTGCTTATATACGAAAATAAATCATCACTTTAAAATGGTATGCGTGCGTATACATGGTGTAAATGTTTGTTGTGCACAGAGGAACGTTAATAAACAACTTGAAATTTTCATATTCGAGCGTTTTAGTTGAAATCTATATAAATCTTGCCATAAAAATTAAATTCAAATCTTGGGTTGAATGAGATAGAATTTTTCTTAATCAATAGGGTGATGGCGAGTTTTGCGTGTATGCATAAAATATAACTGCTGCTGTTTATATAATAAAAATTTTCGATCGAGTAATTTTGAATTTTAAAATTATCAGATACGTTTGTATTGAATAATGTCAAGTTTTTTGCTGCTAAACCGGTATAGACATTAGTCGTTGTAGTCCAGATCTATATAGACCTCGACTAAGTTTGCTATTCCGTTTGCAAAACTTATATACATATATATTCTTGATCAGCATCGAAATCTGAATCGATCGGCATCTCCAACGCCTCAGCCATAAAGAGGCGGAAGCCGAATACCAAACTTAGTAATGCGGAGGTTAAAAAAAGAAGACGATCGTCTATAAAATAGGTAGAGAACTTGTTTCCCAAGCTATGTGATCCTTTCATTTGTTATCAACATGAATAGGAGTAATCTGTAAGGATTAATCTTTAAAAAAAATACCACTTTTTTTTTTTTTTTACGAAATTGTCAACAACTTCAATTGCGGCATTACAATTACCGATATACCGTTTAAAAGTTGAAATTATTAGTCTGGTTACGGTTAGGTGGTAGGAGTGCACCGCAAAGTAACTTGTTACCTAGAATGAATGCAGTGTCAGTGAAATGTTGTGCGTACTTGGTAGGTAGGTACTCGCTGTTAGGCTGTGATGGTGAAGCTATTTCTATTTGAATTAATTTACAATTATCTCTACTTTCGATTAATATTATCTGTCATTAGCTTTACATCACTAGCTCTCTACCACCATCTTGACATAAGTCGGTTAACTTTTGATAAAATTCAACTGTGCTTGTGGCTAAATGTGACAGGTGATGATATATGTATTTGTGGAAATGCTGATTTTCAGTTACTTATCAACAGAGTCGTAAAGATTTTGTGCTGTATAGTTTTAATATGATGGAGTTATTGCATATATCACCCACACTCATTCGTCATCAGTCACCTTGTCAATGGTATATAAACACATTCATCCATTCAGGCATTCACTTACAAAAACTTCACACACACAATCATTCACAAACACAAGTTCAATATTAGAATCGATGTACAATATATGCCGTTCCTTAAAGGCTCTTAAATATCCTTCCAAATATGACTTGTATTGCTGTTTACATATGTTTGTGTATGCATGTGTGCTTGAGTGCCGGTTAAGTTTTGTTTACAGGACTGCTGTATAAATCTGGGTTTCGATGCCGTTGTGGTCTTCCTTTGCTTTATGCACGTTTAATGTTCACTGCCAGCATTTACAAGTTACGTTGACTTTTTGGGCTACAATGAGAATACAAATGCTTTCAATTTACATACACTGGGCATCCTGCAACTTTACATATATGTAAAAGATTTGAAAAGAACATTTTCTTTTGATTATTATGGTATCTTAAAAATGAAAGTATTTGAGTATAAATGTATTAAAAAAAAATACCCGTAAGGAAGTTTCGATAATCCCTGAAATACTCTTAATCATCATTGAATTCCATCATAACTAATGATTTGTCAAAATAGATTAAAACAAGTAAAAAAAGCTTTATTTGGCTGAGGTCACATCTTGAATGCCCATCATTTCGGCATCAAAGTTCTCTAATGAGTATATGAGTGTATGTGTGTGTGTGTGTGTGTGTGTGTCAAAATATCTTTCATACTTTAAGGGTAAATGGGAAAAAGTTTCAATTTTCAATTTATTTTGGCGAATGAGAGATTACATAATCACATGAACAGACAGAAACGTCTAGATCGCCTGATGCTTCCTTCTGAGTGTTACAGACGTTTTGACAAAGTTTTAGTTTAATTAATCAAATAGTAGTTGCGGGGATAAGATTTAAAAACGAATAAGTGAAAATGTTATAGTCGGTCAAGACCGACCATTTCAAACCATACACCGCTTAGCTTCATAAATTATGCATTAATTAGTGTATCAGTGAAAGCGAGGCATTGTCATAAACAAATCGATCCTGATCCGGATCCGTATGATTGAAGGTGTGTGTGTGTGTGACAAACATGCTCACAGATTTAATATGCCGTTTTTGCTACATGTGCTACAGGTGTAGAGTATATTAAAATTTCTAAATTTGGACAAGATTTAGAACCAGATGTTGTAGAGTATTAAACGGTCGAGCTTCGACTATAACTTTTTTTTACTTGCTTGCAAATCATGTATATGTGTGTGTAATATATATAACATTCGAGAAAGAGAGAGAGAGAGAGAGAGAATAAAGCATTGACTTGTGTTATAAAGAAAAGAAGGCCGGAGCAGAAAGAGTGTTGAAATGTTTCATCGCACCTGACTTGCTACGAACTAAACGGTATATTACCCTCAAATATGAAGGAACACAAACGTATGTAAACCACACATTTTGCCCAGTTCAATGATATTGTTTGCACAGTATGCATGTATGTAATAAAATATATTTTTATGATTATTATGAATGGGAGGGGGGGGGGGGGGGTGTCAAGTGGGTGGATGTTGTGCTATTAAAAAGCAATTGCTGGTACAACGATTGCTAACCTCATAAGAAGTAAAGAGCAGCACCAGCAGCACCACTATTAGTACCACATTGTTTTGATTTGTAATATTAAATGGGTTTCAATAAATTGAGCATACACTCGTACTCAGTACAGGAACTTGTACATTTAAACCAACAAATGAAGTTATTAAATGATTACCATTTACCACTTATTACGCTTCGTTTTGGAATTCCCCAAGAGAAGTTTTTATACATATTTACATGCGCTACATATTTGCGGTGATGTTGGTTTTTAATAATATGCCGTAGATGAGTCAAAACTCTAACTAAAACATCTCTCAAATGGAAAATGTAATAAAAACAAGCACAATGGAAAATCTTAAACAACGTCCACGTCTATATACCAACAGTAAGCCCCCTAAGTACGTGATTACGTCTACACAAGTGAATGCCTTACATATCATCTTAAAAGTCGTACTATGCGTCAAATAAGGTTTGTGGCCGCGTCCTTTATGCCCCCCTCCTTCTTCTTTGCACATCAATGCATGGTATATGGGTATCACATTACAACTTCATGGCTAGATAGATTGATTTTTGTTGATTGTGGGCGTGACACTTTAACGATTTCTCTCAATTTAAATATTGGGTTGCGTGCAGATACTAAGAACGTCCGCACAAAGTTTACAACCATGCAAATGTCAATCATAGACGGGCGGAAACATGTCTAACTAGACTCAGATATGGATGCTAATTAAGAATATACTGGTGTATGTATGTACCTATCTAGGGTCTCTGCATAAAAAAGAACGAACGAAAAACCAAAAAAGACTGAAATTCAAGAAAGCAGTAATTCCTCGATAAAAGTTATTTTGTACATTTTCTATGCATAATATTGCAGTTTTTTTATGATGCAACTTTCTATAACAGCTGAAATGTGAGAAGCTTTCATAAAAATTTTAAAATCAAAAAAAAAAAAAAAAAAAAAAAATGCCATTAAAAGAATGAGTTTTTGTGAAAATATCAAGCAAGAGAATAATAATAAAAAAATTTATAAGTATTAATTAGAGTGTCACAGAAAAGCTTGCAAAACGTACAACAAGAAAATGACAACAAAGCAAAATACTTTGTGATAAAACGGGCGAAATTTTCTAAATTCGAAAAGTGCAGAATGAAGGCTTTCTACTAATGACAGACAATATTCATTTGATTGTATCAAACAAATGCTCAAAATTAAAAGAAAGAATCCTTTAAGGATCAATTTCTATCTATCTAGTTGCACACGCTGATATAAAACTATTTGTATACCCTTTACCTTAGTAAAGAGAACACGCCCATATTCAACATAAAACTCAACTTGCAATCCGAAACATATTACGTGTAGATGTGGAGGATTAGGACCAAATCAAATTTAGTTTTTTTGTTGGTTATATGCATTAAACTTTATGATTCACTTATATGACCAATGCAAACTAACAAATCTAAAGACAAAAAGTTGCTTTGTCTCTTGTCAAAGTAACTTTATATACTTAATATTCCTTGGCCAACTCATTTTATTGAATGTTTCTTCTTTTAGAGATTAATAGGAAGAGTGTGAAGATGACGAATTTAACTAGAAATAAGTAAGAAAACGAAATTTGACTTAAACCAAATCTTAAATACCCTTCACATCTACAATATTGGGCGTGGAAAGTATGTGATTATGCCCTCCATTAGTGGTGTATTACGTATCAGAGAGCTCTTTCCACTTAAACTTAATTCTCAATTCTCTTCGCTGTAAATATGTGTAGATATACACAGACTAACAATACACTTTGAAACATTAGTGGAAATTTTTGGACTTGCAAAGGAAAGATTAAGCAAAGCCGAACAAGCCAAGCCGATGTATGCTCTAAAAAGCTTACTTGCTCAAGCACAAAACTAAATAGTGACTCACATATATACCTATGTTCTAATACACATATAGAACAATGGCACAATGGTGTAGGCATTTGGCACAACTGGCGTTCACGTTTGTTATTATTGTTGCTGCACTTATTATATTTTTCATCGTTGCATACATTATGGCGCCCATATAAAAATGAAAAAAAAAAAAAAACAATTCATCATAAGGTTGATTATGAAGCAACGTTTTTACACACATACACACACACACACAAACGCACTTGCTTATGTACAAATAGAATTTTGTATACATTGGATATTATTCAGTGAAATATTGTATGCTCATGCTTGACAGCATTTAGCAGTTGCTTAAGTTCATTCACGCATACATAAGCCGAGAGTGTGTATGATGTGTAACGTGGTGTTGTGTGCACGTGCTATTGACATTTTGGCAAGAGCCAATCAATAACGTTTTAATATGTTGTGTGATTGCTGGCACATTACACACACATGCATACAATAACGTTCGTTTAGCCTGAAACCATTCAAGTAAGCGAACTGATCAAACGAATGTTTGACGTTTCACCAAATCCACTAGCCAAGAAATTCTCTCTTCGAACAAGGAATCTTTCTCTCTCTCTCTCTCTCTCTCTCTCTACCACTGATTTGCTGGGTAGTCATGTCTATAAAGATTTTTTCCGAGATCATTTATACGAGAATGACTCGTGCTTACGAAATAAGTCAAGTTTCACGCCCACAACCAATAAAAATCTCTCACAATGTACCGGAGAAGTTGAAATTTTTACTACGCATACTTATAATTAAAGCACTCAATATAGACTGCGTACTTACTGCGTACTTAGTGACATCAAACGCCTACTGTTTGTATATTCAAATGTAAATTCGGAAAACTTTAAAGCGTGCTGTTGTCCATATGCATGCATTTATGTTATCTTCATGCAAATATTTTGACCATATGTTTCATTTATGTTGTAGGCATGGATGAGTATGTATGCATTTGTATTTAAGTCATATGTCAATCAAGATGAAATGATTTTTAATACGATTATTAATATTCGTCTATATATTGTATCTGGATGCCATTCACCCTGTTTATTGTTTATATCAATCAATTGAAATATTTCCCAATTTTTTTGGAGCCAAAATGATTATTAATAGTAACAGTAAATCACTTGTAATGGCATCGGATGAGGCGTGGAATGAAGTTTAAAAAAATAGATTAAACTGTAAATTAATCACCTAACTAAACTGGTTTTGTTTTGTTTTGTTTTGTTTTGTTTTGTAATGTGGCTGGCAACGCTAACCATGAACTGTGCATCATTATTATCGCATTACAACTTAATTACTTTTTAATAGCAAAAAAAAAAAAAAAAAAAAAAAGAGGCCAATTTCCATTGACCTCGTTTTGCAGTAAATTAAAATGAAAACAGCACCCAACTGAAGTCAACAGTGCAGAGCCCTGAATAGAGAATGTTCACCAAACAAACAAACTAATTTTTCTATATTAAGGTGGCTGAGAATTTTTCAAATTCTTTAAATGCTTACCTCCCACCACCTAATTCTGGTATATTTACCAAAAAGCGATATATGCTTAAGCAGATACCCTCTGAAATTCACGTTTTTTCTCAAAAAATATTTTAATAATATTCTCTTAACCTACACATACTAGTTGGGTAGAACCACTAACTAGGAAGCGTCAGATGCAGATTAAGAAAATAAAATTTGTATGATCTCAGACGCCTACTTAAGTTGCCCCCCACCCTAAACGGAAGATATAAACATAATGCTTTTGAGTTGTTCACGTTCTATCGGTAATTTTCATCCCATAAAGCGTTTACGGCTCCCAATGCTGTTGGCCGATTAAAGTAAAATTGTGCACGCATCGTGTTTTATTCATTAATAACAAAATTAGGAAATGGGAGTTGAACTTTTCGAAAATTTGCTAAAATAACGGCCATCCTAATGTATACGATGTAACCACCGACCAACCGGCCAATAACAACACAACTATAGCAGCGAAAATATGTTTTAATAAATGAAGGAACAAAACAAAATATTTAAACAAAACAACAATAAAAATAGGAAAAACTTGTTGGCTTAGTAAAAGCAAACGGCAATTCATTGCGAGGGAGAGAGGGAGATAGAGAGAGTAGGGTAAAGAGTTAACGTTTGATAAAACTTTAAATTAACCTGACGTTATAAACAATGGTGGCGTACCGATGAAGATGTTGCAGACAAATCAAATTTAAAGCTTGAAAGTTAGTGTTACAGGCGGAAAGAATTTCCTTCCACAGAATTTTATTAAGAATTTGATTAAAAACTTAAAGTAGATCTTTATTGTACAATAAAATATATTCATGACGATTTGATGCGTTTGAAACTAGAACACGAATGCCGTCGAAACGCTCAAGAGCTTCTGCCAGAAGAATGTCGTGGATTTTCTGCCGCATCAAGAAATGAGCAGAGTGTTACTTTTTTCGTAATTTATCATAAAAATGTTTCGCTTTCGTCACCTAACTATATAAATTTATATACAACTTTTTACCCATAAACGTTGAAGCAGGAATAGTTTTGCAATTTATCTCCAATTTTTATTTTCATTACGTTGATGTTGGTGGAGTTTTTAAAAGAAGTTTTTTTATAGAAAACTTAAAAAGTTAATTTTTTCATTGTGGCACACATTCACCAATGCACACACGAGCCACACACATAGAAATGGAAAATGTGTGAAATTTAAATCAATGCTTTCGTGCAAAAGCAATAAAAAAGCCAACAACAGATTATGCGAGAGCAAATGTATTAAATAGTAACAGGCGTCGCTCTCGTTTCATAACTGTTTAAACCAAACATACACACAAATCCACTCATACCCATGCTGGTGCATATGTTTCCTTGCCAGGTTCTCTATTGAATATTTACGCCTTAGTGATGGAGGTATAAAAGCTGGCTATTCCGTTTGCAGCACAAAATCTGAAGGAATTCAGCTGTGTTCGTCTGATTGGTGTATGATTTGATGGCTGCTGGCTAAACACCTGCTGCTTATGGCCTGTTTTAATGCGAAGATTAAAAACCGGTCCACATTCAAGTCCTTCCAACGACTGAATATTGATTTTTCACATTTTTCCATCAATCATCAATTCAGCCATATAGTCTGACAAAAATATAATTTCTATAAATGCAAAAAAAATATGCTCCATATAAATTTGGCTTTGGGCAAGTCTTAAATATTCTTTACATTTACAAATGGTGGGCGTGGCAGTTACATGATTCTAACCTTTAACAGTGTACGTATTACGTATCAGCTAGCAAGTCCAGTTTTATGCAAAGTATAATTGTTTGCAAATTGTGGGCGTATCTGTACCAAATTCTAACTTGACAGATAAATTTTTATGGCAGATAAATAAATTTTTGTCGTTGCCAGAGACAATAAACAAAGTTTGCTGTAATTATGTGCTCAGATAATGTCATCTGTTCGCATTTGTGTTCCGTTTAGCCACATGCCTGCACTCTCTGAATCGATTTAATCGTGACCGTCTGTCTGACCTGTATCATATACAATTTGTGTATAATCTTCAAGTCGAATTTTTTTTTAAATATTTTCATGAAATTTGCTACTAGGACACGTTTTGAGCTAAAGAAAATCCTGTACAAATATAACGTTCTACAATATGTGGTGAAGCTTAGATAATTAGCCTAATAATTGACAATATATCAAAGTTGAATAACGAAATTAATGGAATAATCTAAATAAACGCCTAAATAAATAATAAAATAGGAAATTATTATACTGGAATCGAAATATATAGACTAGCTTAGTACGTAGAACTTTTGATAGTTCTGGCACTATATTGTGCCAGATAATTTGAGAGACATGTTTCTTAGATGCATTTCATGAATATGTTTGTTTTGAAATCATTCATACGTTCATATATATACGAGTACATTTGTAACAGAAATTACACGATAGCTGGAAGAATTGTGGATATTCTCCAAATTGGCATCGAGCCATTGATATGTTCAAAGAAACATCATTATGATTACAATGCCGATAAGCATGATAATACAAATATAATTACAACAACTACAACAAGTCAAACCAAAATATATTTATATACATATATGCCTCTATGAAATTTGTTTATTATGTCATGTAACATTAGACGGCTGTTCACATGAACTTTAGGCGAGTGCAGTGGCAACTACAAAAAAAAAACAATATAATAATTGAAAATAATTGAAGTAAAAAGGCTATATTAGGTGTATACCTAATCTGGGATACTCTTCTAAATAGAACGCCACTGCATTACTATCCCAAATAATATAGAAAAGTCTTTGTTAATATTCTGGCAAGATTTAATTTTTGTATCTCTTGTCTGTAATAAAGAAAAAACCCTTAAAACTATACGTTTTGTAAAATTTTGGGAATGACAAAGCTTCAATTCAATGGGAAAGTGTAGACAAACTAAAAGACAAGTTGAACGCGATATTTCAATTCTTGCAATCGCGAGAGTTTCAACAGAAATGCGTTTAAATTAATATATTTTTGAAGAAGTAATATGGTGGTCGCCTATTTTGTAAATGGATAATGATAGCAGGTATCCTAGATTTGACGTACACCTAATATAAATTTCTTTAAAATAGGCAAAATCGGTTAAGTGTCGCAAGCGCACTATCGACAAAAAACTATTGTATTACAGTCAAAAAAAATATAGAAGAATTTGAATGGATTTGGTACACATCTCATTACCAAAAGTAGGCGTAATTGAATAGTAGACACGCCTTTAATTTAGAAAAAGCTAAACTTGACGCAAATTCCAACTTATAAGTTGATACATAATACTTACATGGTTGCCATGTCCACTTTTTGTATATAAATATGGAGGGTATTTGAAGAACTTAGTTTTTCTTTTTATATATAAGTAAGTACCTTAAATATAGATTAAAATGAGTCAGATCCATCCACTTTCAGTTCTATTGCTCTGTTATATAATTTAGTAGCATTACCTTCTATATTATTTGGAGGCATGAATTTGCAAAATATTTATGAAAAATTCTTGAATTTATTATTTCAAGAAGGATTGGATCTTTGGATGTTTATTTCCTTTTTACTTATAAGGCGTTGTATCATGAAATAAATCTTCAATATCTGGCAGAAGCTGTCATTATACAAATATTCAACAGTCAAAAGGTTATCTTAATGACCTTTCATTAATTGATATAATGATATTAAAATAATTAACATTATTGTGCGCATTCAAATAAACGTATGAGTGCTTCACAAATTGTACATATACTTAAAATTAAGTGTATGTATATTATATATAGGATAAGTGCGTAAATGTTACGCTAAATTGATTTAAATATATTATATTTTGAATGACAATTTCTGAACTAAATGGATTTTCGAAAATAAAATGATTGTAAGATGAAATGGTAGCCACAACGACGGAAACCGCAATGAAATTGCAATGAAACTGATATCACATATAATCCAATAACATTTATATTAATTTATTCAATTTCACTTAGACCCGTTTCTCTCTGATCCATTTAACCATGTTGATTTCTTGTCTGTTCACATGGAATTTGCATTCAAGCTCTAGGTCGCTAGGTATTCAAAAAGGACTGCTTTACCTAATATATCCTAATTCAACAAAATTTGGTGAAATATAATTGTTTGGTATAATAATTAATTGTGTCCAATTTGAACCATTTTTTGAAACCCTTGCCACATAATGGTTCGTTTTTTTTTTTCTCAAAATAAGTCTTAATAATATATATGACAAAAAGTTGCACTTTTCAACATTTCTTCTTAAGTGGGAGGTAAAATTTACTTAACCTCCAACAGGATCCAACCAAAAAACTTTTGTTTTTAAACAAAATATTGTACAACTTTTCATGAAGAGACCTTTATGTAATAAATTGTCACATTTATCAAATAAATTATGGTAGAAATGATAGAATTGGAACTGATCGGTGCAGGGTATTAAATGGTCACCATGGATTGACCAACACATTTTTCGAATCTTTCTGTATGCCTTACCATGTTGAAAAAGAGCGACTCTCCAAAAATGGAAAATTTTGTTCTGAATGTTTTTTTACAGACATTTCTAGTTGCTATTTAAAATAACGAAATCTGTTGAGGGCAACGCCCACAATCAATAAAAAAACTATATATTTGTTTGTACGTCCGTCCGTCCCTCTGTTATCTGTCTGGCGGAAGTTTTGGCAACAACGCAAGTGGGGCAGGATACAAAAAAGTCACTTTGTTGAAATATCCTTGTATGGAAAGGGTTTCTAAGAATGGTCCGATCGGATCCAAATTTGGCACAATCACTTATGAAGCTAATTAACTATTCACCATCAAATAAGAATTACGATTTTTTGCTGTATAAAGCAAAAAGCGTTTTAAGCAAGTGTGTGAGCCAGAAGTGAGCGGCGATTGTTATTATTAATAATCCTAAAAACCTCTGTAAATGTCATATCCCTGAAAGGGATGCAATTTCTGTGGCTCGTGTTTTATACATATATGTGTATATGGTGTTGTCACATTTACTGTGTCAGCACGAAACTATTGTATTTTGTATGAGTTGAACTTTTTTCGTTTTTTCCATGAGAAATATTTAATATATGTAGACTCCAATACATAGACTTTTCATATAATGTATGTATATGTTATATATACAAAAGTTTCTATAGATTTATTGCAATATTTTTTCAACTATATTATATATGTTACATACATACTCTGTATATGCGATAATGATATTGATTGAAAACTTGTACGCATCGCATTTTATTCATATATGAGCCGCTGTAAGTGAAAGTGGCGCAAGTTCACTTTTCCAAAAGCATCAAAACTTGAAATATTATAAAAATATAGGACGATTGAAATGTGTTGACATGTATGCCAGAAATAGACTTGTACCATTTTCATTCACAACGGCTCATATATGTAATATTTGTATATGTTTAATAAACTAAAGAAACCTTACCTTTTCCTATCCCCTTTTTCTTCCCCTCTTTGAAGCCCCCCAAAGACAGTATTGTGATTGTCATCGTTTCATCATTATTAATCTCTTCCTCAACTGGGTAACATAATAACATCAGTAAAACATTTTTTATGAGTTATTAACAAAAATTAATTCTAAAACAATGCCAGTAATGTCCTGGAATTGAGTATAAGTTTGTGTTGTGCAGATAGGCAGAGATGTGTACCAGTTGACAAAACATTTATAAATCATTAACATAAACTTTACATGAACGCTTTAAGCACAACTTGTTCAATTGAATTGTAAAATAATCTGAAAATAATCTGCAATTATATTTATACGTTACCATCTTTTTTTATATTTGCAGGTAAGTTGACTCCACTCCATTGATTGACTCGATTCGTCTTGGTATGTATTGCGCAATAGCATAAAATTATAAATTATTTAATAGATTACTTACGATTTTTGATCACAAAACCAACAACGATACCAATGCGTTTTCTTATTATAGAAAACTTCATTTAAATACGATATTACTAAATGGACAATGAATGAAATGTAAAAGCAGCGTAATCATCACAATGCATCATCATGGCTGGCAAACCTGCACAATTTTACTTTTAAAGTGAACAATTTTTATAATTAGTTCATGTGGTTTTTTCGCATGTGTCCTATTAAAAATGATGTTTCGATCGCATTTTGTGGTTTGCCATCATAAAATACCATGCACCGTAAATGCAATATAATATCATATAACTAAAGAAGTTCTCGCCATTTAAATGTAAAGTAAAAAGTGAAAAAGCTATATTTGCCTCAGGCCAAATCTTAGATACTTTTCATAATTATATGTAGTGAGAGTGGGAGCGTGACGTGTGTACCATTAAATTTTATTTTGTTACATTATGGTCGAATTCAAATGCCAACATTTGAATTTAATTTTGTCCATTTTAAATAAGTAACTGAGTAAATGTTATTTAGGGCGTTTCAACAACAGGCAGACAGACGGATATATCCTCCTATCTTATGTGGAAGTCTAAACTAAATTTTCATAACATGATACTTTTTGAACAGAAAACCTTGCTAATTTTTTTTTTTTTTTTGTAATGAAACAAACTTTTTGAATGAAATTTTTTGCTTTATTAATTACTAAAATATTCGTGTTGTTTTAAACAAAATAAAAATAGTTTCTTTTTGTTGTCATTGTGAGAATTTAAACTTGGCAATAACTGTAGTCGAATTGGCCGGGTTGAGCAAAAGGCTTTTCTTGCAATTTTTGGAAAATATCTACGTGGTAGATTTGTACATCTTGAACGTACATATTGGGTACGAAGAATTGCTGTTCATCAATAGTACGATCTAGAGGGTAGCCTAGTGGTTTGTCATCAATTTGGTAAGAACCGATACCATATCCGATTGATTCTTGGCTATAGGTAGTTTGAGGTTGTTGAGGGCCAGTGAAAGGATAGACATAAACAAGTAATTGCATGGGCATGCCCTTGACCCAACCGCGCGGCAAGATTAGGCGATCAGGGAATCCGTAATGGGGTTCAGTAATGTCAACTGGGAAGTCGTATTTACCTTCTAGAGCCAGCATTACTGATTTATACAATTCAGTGTAAGTAGTACGATCACCGATGGTATATTCAATATCCTGAGAGTTACGCTTGATGGTGTTGACACCAGACGTGAGTGTAGCTACAAATGTGTCAAGTTCAATTATGTTTTCGCGGTTTTCCACAATGCTAATAACGCGGCCATATTCATCAAACTTAGGAGCCAAGAAAGTACGAATGACTGCCTGTTGAGGTTGGTTGGATTCAATAGTAAATTCAACTTGGAATGGCTTGTGATTAAGACGAGCTTGACGAGCCAATAAAGTCGTTTCCCATACGAATTGACCATCAACGAATTTAACATCATCGTTTAATAAATTAGAGACATCAAAGTCAACCAAGTCAAAGTATGTGACCAATTCGCTAACTTGAACATTCTTCACGGTAACTCCAGGGAAGAGTAGTTCTTGTTTGGTGTAAGGTTGGATATAATTGGTGAATTGGTAATATACGTTAGCCACCTTCTTGTAGATAGTGTAGAAAATAGGATCGCGCAACATGGTTTCAAAGTTAACTAAAACATTGGGATAAACTTCACTGTCTTGTACATCAACATCGGCAAAGTACATGTGAGTGAGCATTTTCCATACGTTGAAGAAGTGTTTGTCATAAATGTCAGCTTGACCCTGCATGATTTGACCAATGAATTCAATAGCTTCTTGTTGGCGTAGATCGATTACGGTGCCATCATATGTTTTATATTGACCGTTGGTAATGATGTTGTCGATGCGGTTGAAGAAGTTCATGAGTTTTTCGCGTAATTCAAAGTTGCTGAAGTTTTCAATTTCGTAATAGTTCTTACGGTAACTGTAGCCGACACCATTATGGTAAATTAATTGAGAATCGTATCCAGTGTCGTATTGACCAACGAAGTTAAGCTCTGGAATTTCACCCAATCCATTGGACAAACGTTCTTGATAGTAACGAGCCAAGAGTTGGCGCACCACGTACAGGTAAAGTTCTCCACGACGCTCTTTGTTTAAACCGGTTGTTTTGGTAACAACGAAAGGAGCATAATCCAAATTGAAGTAGTACCAGAAGGCATTCCAATCCAAATCTTCAGTGAAGTAGCTCATAGCGGAATCGTCATTGTAGATATCAATGTCGCGTGTGTAATCAACAGGCATGTATAGCATTTGCACGTCGCGCATAATTTCTTGGTATTTAGGATCTTGGTTCTGTTGATTTCTACCACATAATTGGTTAGTTGGGTACCAGCTTTGTTCCAAACCCATCAATTTGTACCATTGCCATGCCTTCCAATCTTTCGTAAAGAAGTAGTAGTTACTATTCTCATTGTTGTACTGATTATTCAATTGTTTAGTAAAGTCCTGATACAGAACATCTTTGTACTCCTTCTCATACATCGACAATTTACTGAACACATCGTAGTCGAATTTCTCAGCTTGGTAAACGAATTTGCTGTGGAAGAATTGTCCGGGGAATATTTCATAGATGGTGGGTAAAATTAATCCTTTAGTGTCTGGACGGTGTATGACGGCCAAAGTTAAAGCATGCACAAACATGTGCTCGTTTACGTGAACGCGAGCCCAAGCTACATTGCTCTGGAACACTTCCCAGTTCTTGGCATAGTAGAAAAAGTTGAATAAACCAATCAATTGGTGATTGTGTGTTTTCACTAAAGCACCAAAGAATTCACCCTTGGGTAAGAGGACGCCAGCTTGGTAAGCTTGCACGAATTTTTGCATGTAGTAATCAAAATTCTATAGAAGAGTGTGCGTGAAATAAAAATAAGAGATTTGAAATGTTGGTGGACATTAAATTATACTTACAACGTAGTTTGACTTGTCTTGAGGTCCCACAGAGGTGCCTAATTGGATGTATTCCTCAAATATTAAAGGATCTTCGACACGATACACGATCTCGAACAAAAACTTTTGTTTAGCTAGAAAGTTTGGATCAGCATTTTGCACATTGTGTTGGCGGTGTGTTTGATACTTTTGTTGTTGTTGCTGGAATTGATTTTGTTGTTGGATATACTGAGCTTGTTGACTGTAAGGAATTTGTTGACTGTAGAGGTTGTATTGGCTGAATTGCTTTAGAGGATTATATTTGGTGCGTTGCTGATATTGTTTGTGTTGCTGCTGGTGCTGGTGTTGGTGGTACTGAGTGTACAGCTTTTTTTGACTATTGTAGCTGCTATGGGCGGCCACCATGCCAACAGCGGCTAATAAAAGAATAGCAATTTTCATATTTCTTGTTTGAGTGGTTAGTACTTTTTACAGATCGAACACCCCAAGACTGTAATTCAATGCTGTTCTCTTTGAGCTTATATACAAATTTGACGTTGTCTGCACCAGATATTTGCACTATAGTCTTATCACAATTTGCAGCAAACATACATACACACCTCTTGTTATAATTAACCACCCAGATCCACAATATATGTTAAAGCTTTAACATGAGTTTTGATATTTATTATTCAAAAGTCAAAGGTTGCCCATTTAATTATCTGTTCAGGCATATACTGATTTGTTATTTTAAAAGCGCTTCCTTAATATTAATTTTTATCAACAACTGTTGACTCTTGCAATGATCTGCTTCTTGCACAGAGTAGTTGTTTTTACTAATTTTTATTTTTAATTTTTTTTTTTTTTGGTTTGTTATAACAGAAATAATATAATAAAAATATACTGTTGCTAACTATAGGAATTACATTACAACCATTAACAAATTGAACAAAATCTTAGTTATCCATCGAAATAAATAATAAATAACTTTTGATTTTCTACTTTGTGTTAGCTGCATTGAAACAAATATCTTAATCTAACAAGTAAAAATGTCAGGTCAAAAAGTCAAGCGCGACCATTTAGTGTCCCAGTATAGAGTTCCTTAGCTCCTTACGCGAAGTACTGCCATATAAATCATTTCAAGAAATATCGTAAAAATGGTTCGATCTGATTTAAATATTAAGCCAATTAATTATTTTTCAGCAAATTTTGTTAAAAAATATTAAGAATTGAGATTTTTAGCCATATAAACACTTCAATTGTAATAGCACCTTATATGTGGACGGGTAATAAAAATGTACCTATTCGGTCCATTTTCAATGGGGTTCTTCTTTGGGTATCAAATTTTAAGGAAATATGCTAAAAAAAAATGCGCTCTCACGCTTGTGCATAAATTTACCTGGCTAGACAGGCGGACATTGTTAAATAGATTCAGATTTTTATTCTGAATCGTACGGTACATGAAGGTGGGCGTGACATTTGCTGTTTTAAAGTTGCACCTGCCACATTTGGTGGTCGGGGGCATTACTAAGGTGGACAGTATAAAACTCATAATAACACCTTACTCACCTTTAATGATTTTTATAATAAATATTGCACCTGTTGCGTTATTACTTTCTTTCTATAGAGACATAATATTCTTTCTCTCTCTGTTTTCAAAAAGAACCCAATTGAAAATATACCGAATCGGACCATTTTTTCCAATTCCTCTCCATATAATGACATTTCTCGAAATGACTTATATGGAAAGGCCTCCCGTTTACTGATACAACTATAATATATTAATTGTACCATTCTTTGTTGTGTGGGATATTAAATAGTCAGTCTTGGCCTACATTTTCATTTGTTTACATATACCAAACATTCGACAAAGTGTGCTACTAGTTGGTTGTAATACGTATTAATGACTGTCTAATGTCTACCATTAGGAAAGTTTCAGCGAATACTCTTTAAGGTTGCAATATGAATCCTACTCTCCATTTATTATATATAGAGGATATCCCAACTCACCACCATGTACATTCGTTGATGACTTAGGCACACATTTAAATCCAATTATGGTGTCGAAGCAAATTTAAAACCACATAGACATCCTAGAACCGTAGCTACAAAGGTGAAAATAAGCGTGAATCAATGAGTTCACATAATTTATATAGACTCCACATAAGATGAGGGTACACTACGTTTGTCATTCCGTTTGCAGCACCTAGAAAGTGTAGATAATCAAGTCGGAGACGCCATAAAATATATATATTTTTGGTCAGCATCTAGACAAATGGACGTGGTTGAATAATAGGCACGCCCACAATTTACAAAAAACTAAACTCAGCGTAAAACTCGACTTGCAAGCTGATACGTAACACTGTTAAAAAGCGTAATCATATACCTGCCATGCCCATCGTTTCTATGTACATATGGAGGGTATTTAAGATTTAGCCAAAGCCAAATTTAGTTTTCTTATTTGTTATCCTTAGAAGGAAGACATGCACCGCTGACCATTCATGGCGTTACAATTCCCCGGGAAACACACGCATTAATGCAAGGTTAACTCAATAAAATTTAAATCGAATGAATTCGAATTTAAAAAAGAGCTTCGGTAAAAAAAGTGTAAAAGCAGCAAACAAAAATTCTGGTTAGGTGCGCGCCCTGTTTTACATAACTATTGCAACCATTCAAAGACATCTGACGATATCACTTACAAAATAATTTAGAGCACTTAGAAGGAGCGTGGTCAATCCAAAGACCACTTTAAATATATAAAGTATGAACAAATCCGCCAAATTTCAGAACATTCGTCTTAGTAGTTAAGGATTAATGCGAAATTGAAAAGAAATTATGCAAAATTGGACAGAAGTCAATATGCACTTAAACGGTTGCATTATTCGTCTTAATCATGCCAAGTGAAATTATTCTATTAAAAAAAAATCTTTTTTTTTAGATGAATATAGTAAACTTTCGAACGTCCAATTTCTATTATTCATGTACCGTTAGAATGTATAAAAAAATTACCAATTTCAAAAAGTTTTTAATATATATATGTTATGAAAATGAAATTTTTCATCTGACTATATTGAAAGTTGTAATCATTTGTACTTATATGTAAATATGTGAAAACCGGTTGAAATGTGAATTATTGATATAAACTATTTGCGCATGATATTGCAAAGGTGGATTTGGCTCAACTAGTAAAGTACTGCTGATGAGAATTCGATAAGGGCGAGTTCAAAACCGGTCCAGGTTCAACCCCTCCAGTCGCCAAGTATTAATTTTTCATAATTTCTATATTTATAAGTACAAATCATTACAACTTTCAATATGGTCAGATGAAAAGATTAATTTTCATTTACTAATTTCGTTTTTCTTTGAAATCGACATTTCCTATACTGGAATCGATCTGTCTGTCCATGTAAATTTGTGCGTAAGCTACAGGTCGCATTGTTTGAGATATTTCAATGAATTTTGGTACAAGGGCATGTATTGGCCCAAAGGGGACCGAATTGGAACATTTGTAGAACTCCACCCCATATAAGATCCTGGAGGATTTTTATACATCAAGTGATGTGGTGGGGTATTTGATGGTGGGGTTTGACCCTATATATGTATATTTCATTGAAATATCTCAAAAAATGTGACCTGTAGCTTGCGCACAAATTTACATGGTCAGACAGACGGACAAAAGAACATGGTTAAATCGATTTAGATTTTGATTCTGAATCGATCACCACATGTGGTGTAGGGTATAAAAAAAGCAGCGACCATAATCATACCTTGAAAAGATAAATATACATGTACATATATAGTAAAAAATCACAAACCATTAGGCATCGAAATCCTCTTACAAAACGTAAGCCCCATCAGAGGTGGTATTGGGCAAGAAGCCATTCCGAAAAATATGACGCCTTTGCAAATTTTTAGAGAAAATATTTAAGCCTAACGAAATCAGCAAACAAGATGAATATTAGTACGGCATCAGATAATCACGTACCAGCCGAAAGACATAGAATTGTCCGTAACTCGGAAACGACTTATTTCTGGATCTATGTTAATGTATATTTTTAAATCCATTGCTCATATGTGGGTATTTTGTTTCTATGCAAACGTTTATAAGTACCAGAAGGGGACGAGCCACACACACACCGTGATTAAAACTTCAATCACATTTTACTTGCGTTATTATGATAATGTTCAAAAACCTGTAAAAATCTGCTTCTAATAGTTTTTTATTCCAAATAATGATTTTCTTTAGATAGACAAATATGTTTTGAATTGTTGAATTCATTTATTTATTTAATGATTGTATTTCATGATTGATACAAACATAATTTTAATTAATTCTAATATAATTAAATTCCAGTAATTGAAAGTTTTAACGATTAACCTGCGACTTTAATTGATCTTACACAGTAACTAGAACATCTAAATGGTAAATTTCGACATTCTGAACATATAAGTTGGGAACGAAAAATTCCAATTCATCGATATTGCGGTCAAACGGATAGCCTAAAGGCATATTATCAATTCTTTCTATACCGATACCAGAGTCAATTGATTGATTGTGCGCAGTTTGAGGTTGTTGGGAGCCAGTGAAAGGATAGACATAAACAAGTAATTGCATGGGCATGCCCTTAACCCAACCGCGCGGCAAGATTAGGCGATCAGGGAATCCGTAATGGGGTTCAGTAATGTCCAGTGGGAAGTCGTATTTACCCTCTAGAGCCAGCATTACTGATTTATACAATTCAGTGTAAGTAGTACGATCACCGATGGTATATTCAATATCCTGAGAGTTACGCTTGATGGTGTTGACACCAGACGTGAGAGTAGCTACAAATGTGTCAAGATCAATTATGTTTTCACGGTTTTCCACAATGCTAATAACGCGGCCATATTCATCAAACTTAGGAGCCAAGAAAGTACGAATGACTGCCTGTTGAGGTTGGTTGGATTCAATAGTAAATTCAACTTGGAATGGCTTGTGATTAAGACGAGCTTGACGAGCCAATAAAGTAGTTTCCCATACGAATTGACCATCAACAAATTTAACATCATCGTTTAATAAATTAGAGACATCAAAGTCAACCAAGTCAAAGTATGTGACCAATTCGCTAACTTGAACATTCTTCACGGTAACTCCAGGGAAGAGTAGTTCTTGTTTGGTGTAAGGTTGGATATAATTGGTGAATTGGTAATATACGTTAGCCACCTTCTTGTAGATAGTGTAGAAAATAGGATCGCGCAACATTGTTTCAAAGTTGACTAAAACATTGGGAAAAACTTCATTGTCTTGTTCATCAACATCGGCGAAGTACATGTGAGTGAGCATTTTCCATACGTTGAAGAAGTGTTTGTCATAAATGTCAGCTTGACCCTGCATGATTTGACCAATGAATTCAATAGCTTCTGGTTGGCGTAGATCGATTACGGTGCCATCATATGTTTTATATTGACCATTGGTAATGATGTTGTCGATGCGGTTGAAGAAGTTCATGAGTTTTTCGCGTAATTCAAAGTTGCTGAAGTTTTCAATTTCGTAATAGTTCTTACGGTAACTATAGCCGACACCGTTATGATAAATTAATTGAGAATCGTATCCAGTGTCGTATTGACCAACGAAGTTAAGCTCTGGAATTTCACCCAATCCATTGGACAAACGTTCTTGATAGTAACGAGCCAAGAGTTGGCATACCACGTACAGATAAAGTTCTCCACGACGCTCTTTGTTTAAACCGCTTGTTTTGGTAACAACGAAAGGAGCATAATCCAAATTGAAGTAGTACCAGAAGGCATTCCAATCCAAATCTTCAGTGAAGTAGCTCATAGCGGAATCGTCATTGTAGATATCAATGTCACGTGTGTAATCAACAGGCATGTATAGCATTTGCACGTCGCGCATAATTTCTTGGTATTTAGGATCTTGGTTCTGTTGATTTCTACCACATAATTGGTTAGTTGGGTACCAGCTTTGTTCCAAACCCATCAATTTATACCATTGCCATGTCTTCCAATCTTTGGTATGGAAGTAATAGTTGCTGTTCCGATTGTTGAACTGATTATTTAAAAACTGAGATTCATCTTTATACAGAACATCTTTGTACTCCTTCTCATACATCGACAATTTACTGAACACATCGTAGTCGAATTTCTCAGCTTGGTGAACGAATTTGCTGTGGAAGAATTGTCCGGGGAATATTTCATAGATGGTGGGTAAAATTAATCCTTTAGTGTCTGGACGGTGTATGACGGCCAAAGTTAAAGCATGCACAAACATGTGCTCGTTTACGTGAACGCGAGCCCAAGCTACATTGCTCTGGAACACTTCCCAGTTCTTGGCATAGTAGAAAAAGTTGAACAAACCAATCAATTGGTGATTGTGTGTTTTCACTAAAGCACCAAAGAATTCGCCTTGAGGTACAAGTACTCCAGCTTTGTAGGCTTCATAGAATTTTTGCATGTAGTAATCAAAATTCTAAAAACATATAATGAATCTGTAGGATTTTTTTGAAGAAAAATTTACCCTTAAACTTACGTAGTAATTGGATGGATTAAAATTTACTTCTTTATTGTATACTTTGGCTAATTGAATCCATTCCTTAAATATCAGAGGATCTTCAACGCGGTACACAATTTCTAATAAGAACTTTTGTTTAGCTAAGAAGTTTTCGTTTACTGTCTGGCCTTGGATATTCATTAAATTTTGCTGTCCATAACCGACAGAAACGGCTGCTACTGCACCCACAAGGGCCAGTGCAATTATAGCAATTTTCATAATGCTGTAATTTCTTCAGGAATTTGATCAAACGTCTTTACTATATAAACTCTAGTCCTATCGCAGTGCTTTCTGTCGCAAAATTACTGTGACCATAAACGACTAAAGTGCTTTTATACAATTCAATTATGCAAACCTTGTGAATATTTTTATCAATTTTATTATCAGAGTGCTATATATAATAAATATGTGACTGTGTTTATCAAATCCCATAAATAAGACAATTCTTCAGCATACTTTTGATAATAATGTGGCTGGGATCAAAATGTAATCAATTCTTTTGTTTATGGAAGTATACAACAGCAGATGTCTAGAGTTTTGAAAATATCATATCAATAGCAATTATATACAAGCATCATCATCAAGTTAAGCTTGGAGCATATATGTATAGTATAAATAACTAAGCTTATCATGTCTAATGAGTCCATGCAAATATTGGGGCTTGTCCCATAGAATTTGCTTTACATTTATTTTAACAGCTAATTTTTCGTTTCATTTATATTTTTTATTTCGCATAGCAAAAGTTTCCCACATCCAATTATCACTAATTTAATAATTAATAAGGAACTTCTCATTACTTTCAACATCGTTTATATAGTTATACATTATACCCTACCCCAGTTGCGATAAAGAGTAAATTAAGTTTGAGGGGATATTAATAAAGCTAAAGAGGACCCGTCACCCATATGTTGCAAGAGGATATATTATGTTAAGTTTATAACTCTTAAAGGGCAAATGTCACAATTATGCCGATCGAATTAGAATTAAAATTTGAATCGATTTTACCATGTCCGTCTCTCTGTCCATGTAAATTTGTGCGCAAAATACAAGTCGCATTTTTAAATATATTTTGAATAAATTTGGTACAAGGAAATGTCTTGGCTCAAAAAAGAAACCTATTGAAAAACGGCCGAATTGGACCATTTGCGGAACCCTTCTAAACTGCTATTTGACTTCGAAATCTGAATGTAGAATCGTTGTACTTTTTTACTCATAAATATGAATCATTAAGCTTGAGTATAATGTACAAAAAGGGCGTTGAATTATTACTTTACCTTTAAAAATATCTTTGTTTTTTGACGGTTTTCTCAGCGAATATAAATATAAGTTTTCGCGATAACTTTTAACTATATAATCACTATAAAAAAGTTGTAAAAAGAATCTGTATATCGTTAATTTACAAATTGCCTTTATTTGATGTCACGTCCGAAATATAAAGTTTTTTAGTTTGCGGCTAATATGAATTAATCAATTAGGCCCAAACCTTGGCTCCGATGCAGAATACGGTTCTACAGGGAAAATGGCACAGAACACTTGGAGTCACATGCCCCGATAATCTAGCGTCACTAGCAGATGCGAATATTTTCGATCTCAATCGATTTATAGCATTCTCTACATGATTTTTTTCTGCATAACGTGTCATGTGGTAACTTCGTTTCTTATCCCATTTAAATTATTATTTTTTGAAGTTGATGTTAAATGAGTTCATTTAATATTCAAGATAAATATTTAGACTTTTTGTCATACACAAAACGCAATAGTGGCGCAGTTCGTCTATGGGATCAACGCAGTTCATACTTAGAATAAATTAGCACGCGAAAATCATTATCGCACTGTGGAATTAGTTCATAAAGTACTCACAAAATAAAAAAACTCAAAGGTAAGGAATGTCAATAGTAGAAGATAGAGCAATAATAACGGCCGCATCAAAGTTTCACACCCATAGGAAATTTGGAACCATTTACACAAGCGATACCCACAGATGAACCCTCTTTTGACTATTCGGCCGCTTTAAAGAAATTGAAATCCGTCATAATGAAACAGCTCAACGGAATTCACTACCTTTGGACTGCCAGACTGTATTCTCTGTGATAAATGGCTTGAAAGCCATTTGACTATTCTTAGACAACAATTTAATTTGGCATCTTCATCATTACGTAATTAATTCGAATAGTCCAAACAACGAAAGGTTTTTTAAGAAGCCTCGATTTACATCTTGTCCATTTTTTTTTTTCTTAAAAAGCACATAACTCCTCAGGCATCAATAAGTCAACCTCCGGCTGAGCTCATGTTTAATAGACAGTTGAAATCATCTGAGCTAGATTTTCAGAAAACAGATAAATGAATGCCAATGAATACAATTCATGTGATGTCTGAGATGCAGTATCGGTGAAGAATTTTTCGAGAAGATCTAAATGACTTGAAGAAGTAATTGACAAAAAATGGTGTCATATGATGTTAAAATATGTTAAAATTGCTAACAATCGGTTGGTACACCGATTATGATCAGATAGGAAAACATTTGGAACCAATTTGAAGGCCCAAGACGAACTAGATCCGAGAAAATCGAATCCTGAATACAATAAAGCCCTTAACCTGTAAAGTTATGACAATGAGGATTTTGAGATTTTGAGCGCAGCAACGCAAGAGCAATGAAACTGCTTAAGGTGAAACTCAACGAGAGGCCGAATGTCTTACATCTGAACCGAGCACTTTTCGGGCCACGGATAGATTATGTCGCCGCCCACATTATTATGTCGCGACTGGGGGTTATGAACTCTTATGTATCAACACTGTTCAGGGTCATTATCGAATAATAGAAACAACTTGTCTTGACGTCATCTGCGTACATAAAAATCTTCAACTGTTGGATGACAAACTACCTTGAAGAATACCCTACGTGTTGTAGAATCTCCGCGTCTTATTACGGTCTTACAAGCAGACTAATAGCGATATGACCTATTAACCGTAGAATTTAAGGCTTGTTGGCTTTGTAGCTTGAATTGAGTTCGGATTTTACAATTGAGAGGTTGTGTTTGAAAGTATTTTAACTGATATAGGTCAGCGTTGCAAGTGTAGATGCTGAAATGGAGCAAAATCGATCATTAACATTTTCTCTTTCTTTTCAAACATAGTTTAAATGTTTTTAAAGTATACGCAATTTTTTTGAGAGGGAATACTTAATACGATAATCGAATGATCTGCGTATACATGTTATGATAGGAGGCGTTTTACATAATCTGTAATAATATAATTAGGCAATGACCTATAAAAGGGTCGTTTATATGCAGATACACAAAACAACAATAACACGAAGCTACTGCATATATACAATAATTTGCTTAAACAACACATTGAACAGTTTTACTTAATGGCAAACCCGAAACTATTTATAAAATAACATTTGCGATGACATACATTACACACATGATATCTGTCAGTTTACTTAGCTATTGTATAAACTTTCGAAATATATTTAGTTACAATATCATAAGCTTAGCAGAAAAGCTTCATTTTAGTCCTAATAGTAATTTTAATGCTCCATAAAGCATGGATGAGTTTATTGTATAGTCAGTTATGCGGAAACTTAACTATTGTCTAAACTAACACAAAAGACTCTCCATCTGATAATAGATGAACTAATGTGTATTTGAACGTGAACTAATATCTTAGGAGATAATGGATAACTTTACATACACATCTGTTTTCATATGCATCAGACACTCTATACTTACAATTTTTTTTTGTTTCCTAACTTGACATACACGTCATTTTTCGAAACAAAAGACATCTTTTACGGATGTAATATATAATACATCCACATATAAGTGGAGCCACATATAAGTGTATCTATTATATATGTATAAGGAGAGATGGACAAAACTTTAATTATACGTATAATATTATGCTATTTTCAAGTGCATATATATTGTACATACGGATGTATGTATCCAATACTGTATGCTATGTGTGGCATACTTGCTTGTCATATATTAAATAAATAATAAAAGTAATTTGTAAAATTTAATGGCTTCCTTTAACGTGAAGTTAGCTAAGGTATGCTTTCCGTTGCAGAAGAATTAAGTTCCTGTGGGGTTCTGAAAATTAAAATTTCATACCCTCCATATAACATGGGCGGTATACTAATACCAAACAATGTCACATCATTGTCAAGAGTTTTGTCAGCAGATAAGTCGATCAGTTGTTTGAAAATATCAAGCGTTAATTTTGCAATTTTAGAAAGATTTTTATTAAATGGATCAAGTATTCACATTTTGCGACAAATAGTTTATGTATTGAATCATTAATTGTTAAGTGGTATTCGACACATTCATGTATGAAAATAAGTCACGCAAGTACGCTAATAGTAATATCGATTCCTTTACCTTGAAAAGTATCTGAGAATGAATAATTTTTGTCTAAAAAATTAGTGATTATTATGAACAATACACACGCTTACGCTTTTGTCCAAATTTGTATCTTTTGTAAAATTTCAAATGTTCTGAAATCTGAACGATTTGTTCACATTAGTAATCTTTATATATAAAATTGTCTTTGGACTGACCACATCTCTTTTCAGTGTTTTAAATTCTACATGAAAGTTAATTTCGTATTACTCCTGAACCATAGCACCTGTAGACCTAAAATTTGGTACAAGTTTATATTATATCTAGTGTCGAAAATGGATCAAATGGGTTTTTGAATAATATACGCTTCCATAAAGGGGTGTACTAACCTTGCCACGCCCAAAATTAATTAAACTTTAGGTACATTTATTCAAATACATAATAGTGCCCTGTTTTGCAAGTGGGTAATGATAATGGCGCACGTCTGATGTAGCCTTTTTTATTTTTGTTTTTATTTCGTTTTGGTGCACCAGGACTCGAAGGGGGCAACGTTTATATTTTTAATTATTTATTTTTATTAATATGTAGGAAATTACTTTAATAAGTCCTTACAGACTTCATTACATTCAGAATGCGCAGTTGGCATCATCGTGTAGTTTTCTTTAAAAAAAATTGGACGCTATGTTAGCCGTTCGTTTTTTCAGTCATATTCCCAAAATTGTTTCCAAATGCCAACAATAACATTAAAACATAAATATATAAATTGTTTCATCGAATAAAAATTAAATTTTTTTCAATTTTTTATATCTTTTGTGGTGTATGTCATAGTTTCAATTTCTATTGGGCTTAAAAGTATTGCATGCAAGGACTTAGTTAATTTGAAGTGTAATTAAAAACAACAATATCAACGACAACAACAACCAATTTTAACACATTAACAATTGTAAGCATAAGCGTGCTTATGTCAGGTCCTCTAAACATGACAAAGGGTGTGTCCTTACAAACAACTATAATAAATTTCTCTACATTCATTAAATGTTACTAACCACTAATTTTACAACATATACATAACTTCATATGTATGTGAATGTGTGTGTGGTTGTTTTGTCGGCCACACCCATTCGTGTTCATGTCAGTGTGTGTGCATATATACTGCAGTCATAGCATCACAACTATAAATCCGTACAAATGATTCTCCGAAAACATGAACAAAAACCCAAACGTACAGACAGTCTGGCAGACTCATTTAACACGTTTGCACTTATCATTTACGAAAATGATGGCAACTCACCAAATTTATGCGTAATTTTATTAATTATATTTTCTGAACAGAGTATTGTTGTACAATACTATCAAAAATTGTGCAGCCATTTAAATGATTCAGATGCGTTTGTTTGCGGCAAAAGCGTCTACAGTGCGGAATGTTCCTTTATTATATTAACTGACTTGAGATTCGGTTTAACAAAATTCTCGTTTGCTGTTTACGTTCATACGTAAAGATTGATTGCGTATGACAACATTTTGCATTTTTGTATTTTGTAAGGTAACTGTATGAATGACTGCGTGCATACGCACATGAGGTTGATGCACTCAAAATTCTTTACAAAATTCTACAGTCAGCAATAATTTATACATAAACATTCGATTAATGTTTTATAAGACTAACGTTATGCGGATATAATATAAAGTAAAATCAAGTTGAATGTAAGATATGCAAGGAAAACATGTTACACCAGTGATGGCGATCTTTTTTGAGAAGTGGGGACAATTTTAAATTCATTTTTTTTTTTTTAGGTTATAGCTGGTGGGTTAATAAGTCAGTGGAATTGTTCGGAAAGGGGGAGGAAGGAAGAATGGTTAAAACTGCTTGTTACCACTTTTAAAATCCTCTAAAAAGTTTACGTTTTCTTCTTATTTAACAACTTTTATTTTGGCAAGAGAGAAGTCCTACAAAAATATTTAAATGGAGTGACACTATGACCAGTTGGTACCCCTCGGGTACATTTACGTATATCAATGCTCGTCAACTTTATGACGAACTCTCTTAAGTTTTACACGATTTACACCAAAAGGATGCCTCATGACGTTTTACGAACATGACTTGATAGAAAATCAACTATTCAATGTTCATTTGGATAATTTTCTTTATAAATTCGACATTAGATATTTTATGATAGCCACCATCATCAAAAAATTATATGGGGGTATATCGGTTTTGTTTAAATGTTTTTTAGTGCCAGAAGATCTTTAAAAATATATATATTTTTGATCAGTATGAATAGTAGATTGAGATTTTTAGTAGATTCTCATGGCTGTCAAAAATAACTCTTAAATTTTGCTTTAGTTAATAATACAATACGACACTGACATGTAAGTCTTTTCGTGAAATATCTTTATCTGGAAAAGGTCCTAAAAATAGTTCAATCGGATCCAAATTGAGCACAGCCAATAATTAAGCTAATTAACTATTTTTCATTAAATTTCGATTCTTATATGGGGAGGGGTCCTAAAAATATACCGATTCGGTCCATTTTTAATAGGGTACTTCATTGCGCCAATACATGTCCTTGTAATAATTTTTATCAATATATCTCAAAAAATGTGAGCTGTAGCTTGTGCACAAAATATATAGACAGACAGACAGACAAACATATTTTAATTCTGAATCGATCGGTATAATTACAAATGGGTGTGGCATTTATCGTTTAGACGTTACAAACATCCACACAAACATAATACACTTTTTGACACAAGTGGTGCAGGTATATTTATACCGGTGCTTACCCAAGACAAATGATTTTAATTTAGCTTTCTGTAAACAGCAAATGAAATGCTTTTGTGTTTCCTAACTACAAAATAATCATAATAATAATAATAATTTTTGTTAATGGGACATATAAACAACAACAACAACAACGGTATTACAAATAATGTTTTGAAAATGAAATGTAGAGTTGAATAGAATATATATGTATGTAGTTATGTATTTAAAGATACAAATAATTGCACTGTATAGATAAACAAACAAACTATTAAAACAAGTCGGTCAACAAATACGAAATATGCAAAATATGCTTTAAACAGCATCAGAATCGTACACACTTTTCCATATACACATATATAAACGAGTAGGAAAGGACTATATTAGGTGTATGGCAAATCTAGGATACGCATCATCATTAACCGTTTCCAAAATATGCCAAATATTCCAAGAAAAAACCTAAAGATACCTAATATCGATGGGCGACCCTCGATGAATTAACCAATTTACAATAATTACAATATTTTTCATTATTTACATATCTTTATGATTCATACAGACAGCTGCCCTTCATTCATTCAATTCAACATGAATTTATTAAATAAACTAAATTTGCTTTATGCTAAATCTTAAATATCCTACATATTGACATAGAAACAGTGGGCGTAGCTAGTATATGTTTACACTCAAACACAAATAGATTTGTGTCGATTGTGGCCGGGGCAGTTGAAGGATACAACTTTTCTATATAGATAAGGAGGGCATTTAAGATTTGACCTAAACCAAATTTACTCATTATATATGTGTACCACAAATGTACCTACATCGTACATGGCATTGTCATTGGATGCTTTATAAGCAACATTTACTACAACAATAACTTTAGAGATATGTTTATTTTAAACTATACACCACACATAACATTATGTTTAATTTAAGTTATGGTGGGTGCGATAACAATGTAATCAGCAGTTGTGTATGTTGTTGTTGTTGTTGTTGTTGTAGTAACGCATTCTTTATGTTTAAAATAGAAAGAGAAAAGAAAAGTAAACAAATGAAAAAGCGCTATATTAGGCATCTGCCAAATCTAGGATAACACTACTATTTTTATTAATTTTTACAATTTCATCTAATACGCGGCAACGTGTTCTAAAGATACAAAAATTGTATGTTGCGTAAAATTGTTGAAGCGTTCATAGACCGATGTACATACTTTCGAGGGTGTGGCTTGCCCAATTCTGCTACTTGCAAATGTTTGAACAAAACCAATATACCCCCGTAATCAAATCATTATGAAAGTAGTGTTATATGAAAATTTGTCACATAATAAAAGCCATCAACATTGTTATAATACGTTTATTCAACCTTTTATACAATTACTCCAGCATACATATGACAGTAGCGTGGAGATTGCCCGTAGCATTGTCTGAAAAATAAGAAAAACAGGATCAGAAGCAATAGATGAAGGAGTAGTAGAATAACAAGCATAGTGATGATAGCTTGACTGATGTTGGTGATGATTATTTGTGTAGTTGTGTGTTAGGTGAGGCATTAAATTTGTGTCCATTGTTGCAAATGCTGTAATGTATGTAAACTGTTGGTTGTGATGGTTGTGGGGACGGTGGCAGTGACTATAGTGCTAAAGTATCATCAACATAATGAAAACAATGTAGAGAAATATTATTGCCCTAAAATATGAGTCTCATAAAAAAGCATTAAAGGAGACTCAGAGGATAAGTTTCTTCTTTTTTACACCCTCCACATAAATTGGAGATATACTCAGTTTTTAATTCTATTTCAACACCAAAAAGGAAACAGACAGCACAAAGGTTAAGAGATTAGGTTAGGTGGATGGGGTGTGCACCAAAAGGCGCTTAACTTAGGCCCATTCTTTACCATTACCCGTAGAAAAACATACCATATGGCATAGGTACGCCATCCAGAGGTGGCTATAATTCGTTTGAGGTTGAAAATCTTTCTCACGGCTACAAAAATCAGATCACAATGGCCACAAATTTGGTACGCGTATTTCTAATGGACAGGGTCGCATGATAAACGCCCACACATTACACAAAACCTTATTAATCCTTTCGCGACGGCGCACTTGTACCATACGTTGCAACTTTTCATGACGGCGCGACTGTAAACAAATAAATGACTTCTATGTACCAAAAAGTAGCTGCAAGGCACCCGTGGCGAAAGGGTTAGGTGCAGAATTTGTCTGTGCAGTTAAAATGTAACACATGCACTTATTTAAGTATAATTAGAAGAGGATGTAGTACCGTACCCACAGTTTTCGTATAAATGTAAAGTGTAACCAAGATTTGAAGAGCTGAACTATGGTTTACATATTCATCAACAACATCAATGTATCCTACTTAAAATGGTTAAAATCGGTCCACTGACTTTAACAAGTTCAACGGGCTGAGGTAGTCTATATATTTCTAGTATAACGAATTACGATTTAATTTCGAAATATATAAAAAAATATTTAGAATTTGTTCAAATTAGCATTCTTTTTAAAATTTCGCATTAATCCTTAACTACTAAGCCGTATGTCCTGAAATTTTGTCAAAAATTTTCGTTGAAAACGTTTTACATGTGTTCAAAGAAATTTGAGATATTATGTGTAGAAGAGGTTAATGATGATGATGATGAGTTATCTATAAAATAAATATTAATTCGTATCTTTTTTTCTTTCTTTTGTATTAACTTTTTTAGGTGCCGAAGACGTTTTGAAATTTGTGGGAAATGAAAGCTCCATGGACCATTTCAAATTAGTTACCAGAGACGGTGATTCCTTATTAGTGGGTGCCAGGTAAGTTAAAAATATCCAATATTCTTATGCAATAATATCTTGCAGTTTGATTGTATACAGAAGTGTTCTTGCGCGAACATGTTAAATGTGTTTCACGCTAGCTTTGTGCACTTGAGGCTTTACGGTAAAATGTACAATAATCTATTAAGATAAATCCATTTAAGGCATTGTAGTTTAAGGTACTATGCTACACTACATTATAATTGTATGCTAAGGAAGTCTAAGAGTTTTGAATATTGACTTTTATCAGAAGTCATAATAATCTTGTTAGTACTTTTAATTCTTTAAATCTTTTTACGACTATTAAATAATTAGTACGAGTCACACATTGCTACTTGAAGGTCGTTCACATTACATTGCCCAGTTTTGGCACATTAATGGATAAATTTAAAATAAAAACCAACACAGGACACTTTTATTTTCAATCCTAAGTGTGGAACGTTCAGCTGAAAAACCACACAAACCTTTTAAACGTTTGAAGAAGTGCCCACATTATTCGATATCGACTCAAAATTTGCAATCATCAAGTATTTTACATATTTTACGCCGTCCCAACGTTTCTTGCGACACTTTTCATTTTTTTAATGTTTAGTACTAGTGCAATCGATATTTTGTCAATCATCAATTAAGTTGATGTCCTGTTCTCTACAGTTAGGTTTTAGTGGAACCGTCAAAAAGGTAACACGTACTTTTCAACTTGAGTTTTTTGTTGTTTGTTGAGTGAATGAAAAGATTACACATTAAATTAAAAGGCCATTAAAATTGAAAGCAAACACATAAAAGTCAACGACGTATGCATCCATATAAATAGCAGGCGACTCATATGGCTGTCAATAGCACACATATGAAATGTCTGTACATGTACACATATGACATCTTTACCGTAAGTCTACTCATTATATTTTCGTCTCTTGCAAGTGTGTGACCTGTGTGTATACATGCTGACTCTTTTTATTTCTCTTCCTTTCTTATATTTTACGTTTGGTTTGTTAATGTAAAAGAAACATGCGGTTTTTTTTTTTTTTTTTTGTTTGCTCAAGTCCCTGTTATACAAATGAAAGCAAAATAATTTTTTTTATATTATTTAAAAGAGCAGAAATGATCGACATTATTGCTCTCACAAAAACATCTGAAACCTGAAACTGTAATTAAATTATTTTATAAGAAAAATAATCGTTGCTTTGCATCGTAAACATAATACGATCCGTTACTTATGTTTGTTTACATTAATCTTGGGTTTTGTTATTATTTCAAAGTTTTTGTTATTAAGCAAAACTGATTATGGGAAATAGCGGACAATAAAATGTTTAGCGTTTGGATTGAACGAACAGAAGTTGTGTTAACTGACGCTAACACAACAACGACCAAGACTTTTATATGTTTATTTAGTTTTATGTATAATTCTACACATACCATCCGTTGTGAAGGAAAGTGACGAAAATTCACTTTTAAAAACACACCGATTTAAATATTTTAACTTGTACCACTTTCACTCACAACGGCTTATATAGTTTATTATACCCAGTCCATACAAATTATATGTATGCGCGGTAAGCATCAAAATCGAAGTATCGATCTAGACATATCCGTCCGCGTTTTTGGTGACCAGTCCGGAGATGTAAGGTCTTACACTGGTAGTATTCCTCCTAGTGGAATACGCGGTTCGACCCAGGAACCTATTGCTGGTACCACGGGATGCTAGAGCCCCAGGAACTTGTTCCTGCTAGCATATTGAGGTAGGCCCCCTTGTGGGAGCATCGTGGTGGCTGTGATTTCCCCTTAACAGGGAGAGAGTAGGTTTTTAACCTCCCCACCGAGGAGTGGAGTCCATATCCTTACAATATGGCTCCTAGATCGGTACCTAACGGGGCGTTGGGAAGCGCATATCTTTCCCCTGCATCTGAGCTTCGGCTTGAGATGCCGTGTGATTAAGCCTCCACGGCAGGAGCACACGTAAAACCTTATCTTTATATCCGTCCGCGTGTCTGTGTGTTCGCCTGTTGTTCAAATGTTTACGGTCGTTAATTTTAAGACATTGAGCGTCAATTTTGCAAACATTTCTAGTGTCCGTATGTAGGTTCTAAAATAGCTTGAGTGCCACGCTTACAATTGACAAAAATCTCTCAGAGTAAAAAAAAAAAAATTAAGTCACAAAGTTGAAATTCAGAAAGGATCGTCATTTGAACAGCGTTGGTGCATTGTTATGTAAATATGAAAAAAATAAGAAAAGAATAGAAAACACTTGTTAAAAAGCCATTAATCACATAAACACATTGTGTGGAAATGTTTTATTTATATATCCAATTAAAAAAAGGCAACTAATAAAAAGCATTCATGTTTGCGTAAAATGGTTCTCAGCACGCACTCAAATATGCTTTGTAAGACAACAACAAAAACAAAATATATAAATATGTAAAGTTGGCCTTCATACAGTGTTCAGCTTGAGCATAGCGTCATATGTCATAAGCGTGTGATAAACACGAAATCTACGACCATCGATTAATGTTTTTCCTGAGAATAGATTAAAAAAAATCTTACAATTTCGCCTACTCTACCATTCTCTAATGAAATAAATGAAAATGTTTTAGTCGGTCACGCCCGACCATACATACATCACTTGGCCCCTTGAATTATGCTACAATTAGTTTAATTGGATTTGTATACGCGAAGCACTGCCATATATAAAAATCTCTGTGAAATATCATTATATGGTGACGGGTTCTAAAAATGGTGCGATCAGATCCAAATTGGTTAATTTAATTTAATCAATTGATTAGTTTTTACCAAGTTTTCTGAAAAAAATTTTGGAAATTGCAAATTTTTGTCATATAAAGGACCTTATAACGGATATGGTTAAATTAGGTCAGATTTTGATTCTGAGCCGAACGTGGAAAAGTTGGATGTGGCAGAAGTAACAAACATTAACACAAACTTAACAGCACATGTGGTGTAGGGTATAAAAAGTATTTTATTTATATTTTTATATGATTGTATTCCTACTAACACTTATTACTTTACATTTAGTATTGTGAACCGATTGTTGGTTAAGCCTGCAACTAAACAAACGCCTCTGCATGCAATTAATTGGAAAGAGATGCGCAAAAACATATAAAGTTGCACAAAAAAAAACAACAACAACAAAAACGTTCACAAAAGCAGTCCAATATAAACAGAAAGAAACGTACAATAGGAAAATGGTAAAAACACTGCAATGCACTGCATAGCATTGCGGTGCGAATTATCAACATGCGAAATACTGACTTGTCGGTATTTAAGGGATTAATTCAAAAATAATAAAAATGATGAGTGTGCATGCAGGCTGGATATTGAAACAAACGCAAACTCCATGAATTGTTGATAAATATACGTCTATACCATAATGTTCTTGCGCATCTTTCCATCATCCTTCATTCATTTCATAAAAACATTTACATTCGAAATTTTTGTGAATAAAAAAAGATTTTATAGATGATATATCATCTTATGTAGATTTGGGTACGAGTACAGTTTACACGCGACGCTTGCCGCCTCATGAACCTCACATCAGGCTAAAATGGAAAGTGACCCAGGACATGATAGAGATAGATAATAATAAGCATAGGCATGGGTCCGATGGCTAAATCTACGTAATTTCTAAGATCTGAATACATATTAAAGTTGTCTATAAACGTTTCAAAACAAAATTTTCAAATAAACAGTGGGCGTGCCAGATACATGATGACGCCGTCTAATAATGTATGCATTGTAGTTCACCTTACAAGTCGAGTTTTATGCTTTATAAAGTTTTTTTTTTTTAATCTGTTATACAATTACGCCTAGTTTTTTTTTTTTTTTTTGGTACATCGATGAAAAGATCGATTTCGCCCAATTTAAATAGCTGTCTGCGTGCAAAAAACTAGAAATGTCTGTACAAACTGTCAGCTTAGTATTGTACAAAATTTGCGACCGTGAAAGTGCACACGGTCGAACGTGTCTAAATCGTCACAAATTTGAATGCTGAAGAAAAATATATAATATAGGGGCCTGTGTCTTATCTTTCTGGGAGTTGCAAAGTATAGTAAATTTAGTATTCTCTCATCTTTCATAAAATTCAGTATTCCCCCATTTTCAGTACGAATAGTTCGACATGACGGAATGATGTATTTATTAATTATATATGTTTGCCAGCACGTTAGGATAGGGAAACTGAACGGCATCATCATTTTCATCATCGGCATGGCTGGTCCTATTTTAACGCGAATGTTGAAATTTTCACACAATTATGCATAAACTGCTTATATGTGGGATTTTTGGAGAGAAAATGTTCCGCTTAACTATTGTCCTCAAAACACATTTGAACGTAAGGAATATATTATTATAAGAGAATTTGTTGTTCATGTACATGCCACTATAGCTGGTACCGATTACTGCCACCGTTGTCAACCATCAACCTTAACACAATCATTTGCTTCCATGGTGCAAACATATTTCTCTTCCTAATTATGTTGCATATAATTATAATTAAAATTCTTCATAATTGTATTCAACAACGTCAACAACTGTCTATATATTGGAAGAGCAATTTCACTGCACAGCCAAACAAAAACAGCGCACATTTTCCAAGTTTAAAGATATTTTAAAAATTACTTAACAAAATATTATGCGCATATATAAGCAGGAATATTGCTCAAAGCATGTGTCTCTACTTTTTCGTATTTCTACACGTTTACTTTCCGTCACCTTGTATTATTTGAAGCAGCAAAAAACCAAAAATTTTAGATCAATCGGACAACTCTGCGGAGTTGAAGCAGTATGAACAATTTAAAGTATAATATAATGCAATAGTAGTTGAAGTATTCCGTTCGATATTGTCATTCCGTTTGCCCCACACCCAGATCGACAAAGTATATTTTCTTAAACGGTATAAAAACGGATCTATTTGGCGATATTCGTGCATAAAAATTGAAAATATAATACAAATATTCCCCTTGTTCAAGTGATGTATTGGAAAATGGACGGGATCGGGTAATATTTATGTTCAGAAATATTACGAAAAACACTTTCCAGTGTCAGTAGGACTAAGGGCCACCCTAGTATTTGAGGTATGTGCGCACAGTTCAACTTTCTTAATTCCTCCTCATATATGTGTAGCATCTGAAATTTTTTCACATTAGTTCACATTCAATTGTTTTCACATCACTTATGCATCGTTGTTCGTTTTTCCTTCCTTCATGAACGTTTCATCGCATTGTTTTAATTAATGAATATTTCGGTAGCATGTGACGTATGAGTGATGGCTGCAAAGCAAGTAAATCCCATTGTTGAAATTGTAGTTGTTATAGCAAATAAAATAGCACGAATGTAATTTTTTTCTATTCACCTGTATTGTGTATTAAGACTATCTTTCGGTGCATAAATGTTTATTAAATTAATAAATCAATATACGGTCATGTTTATCAAGTCAAACTACAACGCATATGTAATTCTAAGTAATACAGGTAACCCTCGAAGAACAAACACAAATGCAAATATTCTGTGTTGTACAATTATTTCCAAATATGTCATTTGTTTGATGGAATAGAGAGTTACAATCACAGGCAAAATTGTTCAGCATTTTAAGGGGAATTGTAACTTTTAACGCGAAATTTGTAGAGCATCTATGAATTTTCAATACCGTTCCAGTTGCCTATGTTGCAACACAATCATTTCACAATTGATTGGCATACATATGGTTAGTGTTACAAACATTGAAACTATGCCAAGTAAAGAGGGTGTGTTGTGCCATTTTATACAATATTCTATGGACGTACAGACAAATCTCAAACTACATAAATTTAAACTTTTCACATGTCTCTAAGGTTTTCCTTATAACATATATCCCAATCTTTCTTTTGTTGGTCTTTACCTTTTTGCTTAAACTTGAAATGAACAGCTAAAGACAAGCGTTTGGTAAAGTATGATTTGTTTATTAATTCCTTGCCTAAATTAATCCTAGAAGGCTACCAGAGAAGAGTAATTGTCCTTTGGTGATTAATCTACGTACAGTTGTTTGTTTAATTGGCTTAGAGAAATCTGATGCCGAAGTCAGTGAAGGAAGTTCTTTAACTAATACGTAAATTGTATTTATTATCTATAAATGAATTTCTAATTTACCGCCATTATCATTAAGCCGGTAGTTATCAGATTTTAGTTTGTTCACCAATAATATTTATTATGGACTTTGATTGAATTTACCAGTGCGGTTAGAATTTCATTTTCAAACTCTGTGTATTTCCGATGAACTTTTTAAAGGTCCCAAGACACTCAATGTCAAAGTTAGATTCAATTTCATTGTTGATGGGAGTATATGTATATAACAGTACTCATAAAATTCTTTTCGATTCTAACCCATACTAGATGAGGGAACTATTGAATGTTCTCACATATCTGTTTTTGTAGCAGAAATTAATAACATATGTCCTTTACACTCGTAAGTGTGCATACGCATGCCATACTACTTACCGTAGATGCACATCTATACACATACACATAAGTAAAAGATAATGGAAAAAATAATCACGAAAAAAAGCATGACATGTAAAGTGTGTATATGTGTGATTGTATTTGTCTCAAAGTTCGTTACAATATTTTGACAGAATATTTTTGTTCTAAAAACAATTGCTTTACATGGTGTAGTGATATATGTGTGTGGGCTTTGTTCTTGCACGTATACATGTACATTCACACATTGTCACAGATTGTGGCCAATAGAAGAGAAAAGAGAAATTCAGAATTCAGAATTGTTAGATTTTTGTATTTTCCTTCCTTTGTTAGTATGTAAATTATACCTTCCAATAGATGTTCTCTACATTTCTATTAACTATTGTACTTCAACCATAAATTCCTTATAACGTGTAACAGTTGCGTGTAACATTGCAACGGCACGTATATCTTACATGTCTCTCTCTTCTCCGCATCTTCAACTGTGCAGCTCTGTGCAGTATGTATGCAGACATATGCATACCTGCGTACAAATGCACTTACATGTTCAAATTTAAAATAATTCTTAGAGATTTGAAAGGGAATCACTTGTAATATATAGAGAAGGAAAGAATGCATTTGAAAACTCATCAGCGTACAACTTCTTTAAAGCCAAACAAATATTTTGACTAAACAAATAGTTGTTGTCTTCCACTCACTTCATTTAAAGAGAAATTAGAGGTTCAGCAAAAACGAACGTCAGCCTCGAAACGTCACCTATTCCTTATCAAGTCTTTGTTTTATGCCAAAGTCAAAGATATATGGAGCGTTGGGGGAAAGTAGGTGGATCTCGGAAAATCTAAATTGCGTGCTAAATATTCCAAAAACTGTGGCCAACATATTTACTGCATAATGCATGTGCTGAAATGAGAAAATTGTCTTAAATCGATAGACGCATCAATGGTAGCGGGCAGGAGTTCAAACATCAGAGTGTCTGCAGTGAAAGTTTGGATGTAAGCAGACGTTTAATTGGTTTTAGTCAAACTTACCTTTAGGTTTACTTTTAAATTTAACGTGATTTGAAAAAGTCCATCAATTGGAACAGTTCCAGACCAGCATCATTGTCACACATCAGTTGCAGTTGTTGTCACGACTACGACAGTCGTTCAGTGACCTGCTTTCATAAACACCTGTCTGGTTGTGTTTTCGCGTTTGGACTTGTCATTCCCTGTGATTATTTTTTTTAAATCTATATGCCTCAGATTATGAATTATGTTTCCAAACGGTTCTCGTTTCATCTCAAGTGATGCTCATGAGTACTGAGCCAAACAATTCATCTTCCTCTCCCAACTATTGATTAATGTTTTTATGTTTCTCTTCTGTTCAATGTGTTCAAAACTTTCAGCACAATAAAATTTTCAACGTTTGTTCATGCTGTTGCTTCTATAGAGTTTAAATGGTTTGTCATGTTTCTTAGCTTCGAAAGTTTGTCTGACTTGAACGTAAACTTTACTTGAACCTTTAGTTTTCTTCGTCCTTTAGGCATGTTGTGTCTGTTCATTGGTAATTTGTAAAATTTGTCAAACTCCAGCCAGCTATCTGCTCTTGAAATTGTGCCGGCCTGACCTTATAATATACGTAGAAGCGAACTTTGTTGTATATATAATCCCTTTACATGTATGAGCTGAGCATTGGGCGCACACAATGTTCATAAACCTGTGAAAAAAAAAAACTGTGTCTGTAGAAACAGTGGAACACTTTTGCATTTTCGGATGTATTTTTGTATAAAATATACGCATTTTGGGCGTGGCATTTATATTTCTATTATTTCCATATTATATGGAGCAATAACATGGCGGTGGTAGCTACTGATGGTATCCTAGATTTATTTGTTTGTGGTCTGGTTTCTAGAGTAAATGAATCAATCCATCATTATTAGGACCAAAGCATACGACCATACGTGTAAAAATTAAACCAATTTATATATAATATAAAAAAACGCGTACAGTTCTGTTCAAATGAGTCAAACAGTTCTAGTCGACCCGCATCACAGCCACCTTTTTTGTAATGGTTACGATATTTGAATTTTCTGTGCTACACAGAAAAGTAAACAACTAAATGAGAGATACAGTTATCGTGGCAACAATAATAACCATGAAATTGATGTGATTTTACAAATGGCGTAAAAATGTAAATCATTGCCAAGCTAGGCCGGGAGAACTGACCCGCCTGATAATCTGAAAACCGCAAAATAGACAAAAATAATAAGAGCCCAACAAATAATGACCACATATGAACAACTTTAAAAGCATAACGATTGTAATGGTTAAAACGTTAGACCAAAACTAGTCGATTGTTAAAGTTAAACTCGCGTTTGTATAGACGCTGAAGCGTGCATATGTTAAGTGAATAAAATGTAATGAAATTTATAGGTAGTAGGCTAGCTTGTGATATGTACAATATTTCAGGGATGCCGGTGGTGGTAATGATGGGGGGCTATTAATGTTAAACAATGTTTTTGTACGTGTGCGTCTGTCATCGCAATAGAACGCATACCTACCCCATGGAATAATGACAGTATTTTACCGTATACCCTGTACCGTGTAGTTTTATTCTGTTGGTTTTTGTCATGTTTACTTACGACTTAACAATTATACCTTACGCCTTGTGCACACGCATACATACATAAAATGCGACGCAATGAATGTGTTTTTGTAGATTACTGATGAGCGAAAGTGGTTTAACATCTTTCACCAAATAAAGAAAAAAATACAACTTTCATGTAAAATGGGGAGTATACTAAGTTTGCTATACCGTATGCAACATTTAGAAAGAGTTTTAAAAGATCACATAAGATTTATGTATTTGAATGTCTGTCAGATCATTCCGTGTATGAGTGTCTGTTGAAGAAACGCTCATAATCGCAAAAATTTAAAACTGATAAAATGGATAAATAGCCAGTTCGAAGTTTGGTAAAAACACGTATTTATAAAGAGCCCTTCCATCAATAAGCAGGATCGTGTAACAGGCACGTCCACAGTTTACATTAAACTCTCCATGTCTTATAGAAAATGTGTGTTTTTGAATAGATCTGCCACAAATGCCTACTCGTATAAAAATAACCCGTATTTGTGCGACCATGACAATGTCACAAATGGACACACGCAGTGACGATAGAACAGGAGAGAAAGAAAACATTTTTTAGTGGTATTACAAACGTCTTACAGTCCTATATTATTGTGTCGTAGGTACGGGTTTTTTTGCATCGCATAATGCATGAAATAAATATACTTAGCGTCTGCGTAATTAACATAATATTAAATTTTGCTCCTTCTCAATTGTCTCACACCAAACCCTGGCGATGGGAGAATAATAAGAAAAAAAAAAAAAATGAAGAATGTTAGTGATACAGGCACTTAATGGGATTTGGAGTGTCATGCCGCGGCCTCATTTGCCCACCGCGTTCATTGTGTATATGAAAAAAGGCAGTTTTATCCAATTGTGCTACATTTACATACATGTGCGGATGGGTATTAAAAAGTGTGGTGGTTGAAATGTATTCCTTACGTTGACTATCATTTCAATTTATGCGTAGTTGCGTACTTTTCATTTGCAGTACAAACATGATAAAGGCTAAGCAAATAGCTATTGCAAAAAGCGGCAAGATTTGTATGCAAATTGTTGCCTTTCTGGTTTATTTTATTTAAACATTGAACAAGTAAACGTGGCTTGTCTACAATTGTAAACTTGAGTTCAGCAGTTCAGTTTCGCACAATGTGTACCGAAGGTGTTCATTCGACTTATCTTACGTCTCTGCCAGTTAAATTATCCAAACATTGAGACTGACATCCTTTATGTAACGAATTGAGTTGATGTGTGTATCCCCGCATTCTATTAAAGTCTTATTCGAACTTCAGGGACAATGCGTCACTTGTATTGTGCTCCACCTGAATGCAAAAATATTTCACATGTATTCTATTATTTAAATTATAATTAATGTAAATAAACGCCATTCAGTTTAGTTTATCAAATCGGTCATATGTTGAAGGAAATATCAAAAATATTATGTACGTGTCTTTGTCAACCTTCAGTAATATGTATTTGCAAGCACTCAAGTATAAACTTTAAACAAATTTTTTTTTTATTTTCGTCCCTCTTTTTTCAGAAATATTGTGTTCAACCTCAGTATACACGATTTAACGGAACAGCAGCGTTTGGTGTGGCATTCACCAGAAGACGATCAAAAAATGTGTGTCGTGAAAGGAAAAGACGAGGTATTGTAATTATGTTGTTGCTTACATTGAAGGGAACATTTAAAATCAAACAAAACAAAACATGTAAAAAGTGGTAAAATTTTGGATGCCATTCACATTCATGTATATAAAGTGTGGGCGTTACATGTATAATAAACAAGTGTACACAATATGTGTGTGTGTATATATAGGCATTGTATAAATAAACAAGTGCTATAAAGAACGCCTTCGTACCTGTATTTCTGTGATGGGAGAGATTGTTGTCAATTGTGCTCTACCTGCATACAGTACGAATGTTTATTTCAAATTTCAGACAAATAGGTTTTTTTTTCTTTACGATTGGGAGCGTTTAGGCATGCTGCAGAGAAGGGTGGGGGGGGCTGTACAATATTTTCTAACAAAATGCGATATTTGCGTTTAAAAAAAAACATACACATACACATGTAATATACCATCGTATAGAGAAGGTTATAACAAAACAAGCCAAATGTGGGATACCCACCATCATTACCCGCTTGAAAAAAAGAGCACCATGTAAGGAAAGCATAATAAATGGCTGTGCCTAGTTTGGTCTCGATTAAACTATTATTAGAACCCCTTACCATATGATAATATATCACTAAGAGCCTATATGGCAATCCCTCGCGTTTATTGACCAATTGTAAAACAATTTGTGTTGCTACACTATTTAGTGTAGGGTATTAAATGGTAGGATTTGATCAACCGTAAACATTTTCACTTGTTTTTATATAATTGTGGTTGTCTTTTTCAATCGATTTGACCCATTTTCAATACCAATCTTCAAAGAGAGATTTACCAATATTTCTGACAACTTAAAATCGATATCTTTCAATTTCTTTCAAATCAATTAAATCTAAAGAAAGAGTAGGTAAAAACCAGCAAAGTCCGTCCAAAACTTTTTGCTCGAGCAATATACTTCGTCCTAAAAGTAGTGTCACTTAATAAATTAAAACGTTTGAACTCAGTTAAGATGATTTGCACCCATATCCTGTTAGATGGTTAGATACTCTTATTGTAAATTTCTCCTATATTGAAATAATTCAATAATTACAGATAATCGTGTAAAAAGTGTCAATCATTAATATTAGGATTTTGTACATTATTTTGATACATGTAGATTAATGCAATAAGAAAATGTATCTCATGTTCTAAAATACAACACAATATACCATACAGCACATGTTTGCATTTTGCTATAATTTGTACATTACAACTACAACTTGAATCTAGTGAAAGAGTGAAACACTTACTGCAATTTGACACATTCAAAATGGTAGAACAAAAGAAAGGAAAGGAAAGGAAAGGAAAGACGTTATGGGCATTAGTGACTGCTGGTGCTTGTGCACGAAAAGTACTTCAACTAAAACAAGTAAGATAGAACTATATTAGGCGTATACCAAATCTATGTGATCCATCATTAATAACCTATTCCAAATAGATTACATTACTGCTTCAAATAATAAAGAAATAATATCCGAAATTTAGGTGGATGTGGTTTATTTGAAGTTTCTAAAGGGTTCGTCAATATTCTAGTAAACTTTTAGTTGTACGGTTTGTAAAATTGTGAAGATGTCCACTAACCGATTTAGCACATTTTTATTACCATGGTACCTGTATAAAAACGAATGATTTTTATTAAATTTCAGTTCTGCAGGTCCTATGATTTAGAAGTAATAAAAAAGTAACTTTCATATAAAATTTAAAGCACTCAGAAGACAATTTATATATAAAGGGTACTTACCAATATAAATAAATCTGATAAATTTCGGAAATGCGGTTTAATAGTTCAGAATTAATGAGAATTTTTTTAAAAGTATGCAAATTTGGACAAAAGCCAACATGCAAGTAAACGTGCGTGTATTGTGAAATTATTCTTTGATACCTCCTACTTTTAACATATGTTCCGAACGGCTAGTCCAATTTTTATTATTCATGTACCGTTAGAGTGTGAAAATAAAAAGCAAATTTCGCTTTTCTTTGAAATCGGAATTTATTGGACTAGATTCGAAACATATAACTCAACTTAGGATGTTAAATTTTTTTAAGGTCCTGGATCGATTATGTACCTTTTTAGAAGCATACTTTTTTTTTTTTTTTTAAATTGCCAACTATGAGAGTGTTGAAAGTGTTGAAATGGGTGCAAGAAAAACTTCAATTGCGTGCACAAATTCACACGGATACATTGTGTAATTTTCTATTGCTGCTTATCAAGAATATGAATAGTTTTTGGGCGTGTAGCTTGCCGCCTTCTGGTACTTTCACACACGTTTGAACAAAAACAATATACCCACATATCATTATGATGATGACGGGTATGAAAATATTGTTTGTATTCTTAACTTGTTGACCCAAATAAAGAAACTTGAACGGGAGACAATAGTGGCAACTAAGTGAGTAAACCTTTTATAAAAACAAACAACTACAACACTTACATCTCGTAAAAGACTAAATACCGTAAACAAATATTAAAGCCGTAATGAAAATGTGCTTAAATCCAGCAAAACAAATGAATCTGCTTCATGTCTTTTATCTCCCCCACATAAGTTTATGATTGCGTGCGCAGCACTGAAAAGGAGATGTTAAAGATCTTATAAAGCATATATTTCCTTGTTGCGCATTAAAATCTGAATCGATCTAGAAATGTCTGAACGATGTCTGAATTGTCTGTTGTTGACACCCTCACGATTGTAAGTTTTGAAATATTGATCGGAAATTGAATACAAATCTGTCTCGTACCTGGATTTCTATTTTAATTTGGCGAAATTGCTCAAGTGTCACGCCCACAATCGATAAAAAGATCTCAGTCACAAAAATAACCTAAATTCCGTAAACATAGGTATGATTAGGGCTTTCATTGCTTTGCCACAATTTACAATCGCTTGCAGGAGCGGACTTGTAAGTTGACATAAAATGCATATCTAGGGCGTATTCAGTATTCTACCATGCCCGCCATTTTTTTAATAGACTTGGAGGGTATTTAATATTTTTCTTTTTTTTTTGCTTGCTCCTTTTTTTTGTTCCTGCTCGTAAAAAGTTGTTTGCCAGTAATGCCATAAGTGTGCAACAACAAGGGATAGATGAAGCATTTGTACCTGTTCCCTGTGCATTTTCTTAACAGACTACTTTTTGCTTTTATATTATATTTGTACTCTCTTTTTATGCATAGAACAGTATTACGGCAGAAAAATTCAATTTCGTTTAAGACATATTCTCTATAGCGACGCAAATAGTGGAAACTACAAAAGAATAAAAAAATTGTCTACAAATAGTATGTATAGTATGAGTAAGAGAGAGAGAGAGAGAGAGAGAGAGCATATACAGACATTATTTATGCTTGTGTTACGTTATCAACTCCGGATGGTTTAGGGTGGGGAAGTCGGATTTTTCATAAATGTCTTTCCAAAAATATTTATAACAAAATGGTAATAAAATATTAACATAAATGGGCGTGGTTAATTTGTATTTTCTATATTCTATATATTCTATTTTTATACCCTCCTCCGCCTTAGTGATGAGACGTGTGTGTCTATCGATTGGTTGCATTATCAGAAGCGTAAATTTTGAGATATTTTGTTAAGGACTTTTAGTTTTTGCATTTGTAGATCATTAATTAAAATGGGTAAAATCGGTTAGGAGCCATGCCAATGGACAAAAATGTATTTATCTGCTATAAAAATTTATCAATTAAGTTGAAATTTATAACGATAATCCATGGATGTGCCGACAATGGACGCGATCGAATAACATACACGCCAAACTTCAATTTCAGCGTAAAACTAGACTTGCAAGCTGATACTTAATACATGCACTATTAGAAGGCGTAACCATATACCTGCCACGTCCACCATTTGCAAGTTGATGCCAAATTTAGTTTTATTACGTGTTTTTTCTTATTTTTGGTTTTACTGGTGAAACCAGACCTATCGACTGAAGTGCCAATAGGGCTGAATCCTGTCGATGGTTATTTTTAAGGAGTAAAATAATGAAACCACCGCCATAGATAATCGGTAGATATGTCAAGTGATTATGTAGATTATGTAGCAGACTATGATATAATATCAGCTTAGTTTGACATCTCAGTTTCCGTTTGTCGCATTACATACCTTAGATCGTCATGCATAGGTATGAATGTTTCATTTTAAATTTTGAGTAAGGGGTATACTTCTTTTTATCGGTTTCAGTGATGATCTCGTTATTTATGTGTAGCGGCTACAGGTCCACATGCTTGGACGTATAAGGTTCATTTTAATTAGCATAAAATCTAAGTCCACTTAGATATAACCGAAGCTGTCTGAAGCTGAAATTTGTTATATACATTTTTAGCTTTGCCATAAACTCAATCCCTTAAGATTCAAGTTGAAAAATGGGCGCGATTGGCTAATATACGCACCCACCATTTACAAAATTCAACCTTTGCCGTAAAGTTTAACTTATCCATACATACCACGCCCACTGGTTATGTATAAATGTGGAGGATATCAAGGTTTGGCCAAATAAAATCAGAGTTTTTTTCTTGTTAAATTTATATATGTATGTATGTGTGTATATACTGTATGTTTGTTATTACTTTATTTTAGGAGGCGTGCCAGAACTACATACGCATTATGGTGGTAACATCACCGGGTCGTTTGTTTGTCTGCGGCACGAATTCATTTCGTCCTATGTGCAACACTTACGTAATCAACGATAACAACTACACCCTGGAGGCAACTAAAAATGGACAAGCCGTCTGTCCATATGATCCGCGACACAATTCAACGTCAGTTTTTGCTGGTGAGTCTCCATTCATTCGTTTTTGTATTTTGTTTGTTTGTTTTCTTCTACTGTTCGTGCAATTATACCCGACACAACTTGCGGCAAAGTGTATATTATGTTTGTGCGAATGTTTATAACTCTTAAATGGCAAATGCCACACCCCTCTTCAAATATACCAATCGATGCTAAATCAATTTAACCACGTCCGTCTGTCCGTCTGTTCGTCTGTCTATATATGTAAACTTGTAAGCAAGTTACAGATTGTGTTTTTTTTAAAATATTGTTATGAAATTTGATGCAAAGGGGGACCTCATCGAAAATGTACCAGATTGAATCATTTTTAGGACCCTTACCCACCTAAGGTCCTATTATAAAAAAAGTCTTTATATAGCACAAAAAAAAAATGCAATTCTTAACATTTTTTGACAAAATTTGAAGAATAGTCCGTCCATTTTTAGAATCACTTTCCAGTGGCAATACTTCACTAAACCAAAAATAAACGAATTTGCAGGGTATTGAATAGTCGGACTTGATCAACGACTATAACATTTTCAGTTGTTTTCACATAAAGTTTTGCATTTGTTTGGTAAACAGAACAGAGCGCACAGTGCACATATATGAAAACATTTATTTTATCACCATTTCTGCATTGTGCTCTATTTGGTATTTGTTGCAGTTTTATTTTATTTACCCCGAAATGATGACATAAATTTTTTGATATCAACAATAATGTGAGAAAAAGAATAATAATAACAATGCAGAAAATGCAAATATCCATACGTACGTATATATTGTTGCCCTCCTACCACCTAACAACCACACAACTTATACATCCACCTGAATGTGTGTAACTATGTATACATAAAATACATAAATAACACGTTACATACACTGATCTGATATACAAACATATCAAACATATATATATACACACACACACACATTGTTATTGTATATGTGTGTGTATGTTTATATGTTACGTACGTAGAATATTAAAGTTGATAGGAAGTGACGATGGTGATGGAATTTATCAGCCTTGAAGCGGTGATATATTTGTGTATAGGATTCCGTGTTGGCAACAAAACAAAAAAACAAAAAAAAAAAAACATTAAATGACAAAACATTGGTAAAAAATTTACAGCTGAAAATTCATTTGTCACAGTAATGGACAAATAAGGCGGGAATCCTTTACATATACGCAATAGTTGTTTTATTACATAGTATAGCGTATGTTTTCCATTCTCTTTGTTTAGCAGCTATTGTTTATTCGTTGACATTATTGGTAGCATAGCTAACTATCATAAACGGTATTACGGTTTTAGGGAAAAGTTTTAAATCATTGAGAAAAAACAAGTGAAAACATTCAAAACCCTGTACAACTTTGTTTGACAAATCATAATGTCCGTCCATCCGTCTGTATGATTGTATTTCTTTTTATTGCCTGTCCATATAAATTTGTGTTCACGCCACAAGAGCCATTTCATGAAATTTGATACAAAAATATATTTTGATCTAAACACGATTGCTATTGAGAATGTATGCAATCGGACAATATTTAAAATCCTGCCGCTACAATAGGTTGTAAAAAAATTATGACGGGGGAGCCGCACCTCCAAAAATATATGTATTCTTGTTCAGCATTAATAAAAAAAAGTCGATTTAGTCCATCTGTCCGTCCGTGTGTCCGGGTGAATTTGTAAACATTTTTCGAAACCAAAAAAATTAAGAAATAAACAATAAGTGACTCTTGATATAAAAGAGGGGGAAATTGAAAATAAACAAAACTTTTAAGGAAATTGAAATTAAAAACAAAATCTTGAGGAGTACGCTAAAATGAAATACAAAAACATGAAAAAGGGAATTCAAATTATAAAGACACGTTCGCAAAAGTTAAGCAAATATATAGCAAAAACATCCATAGAAGAAGATTTAAGCAAAAAGACACTTTACAGAGAAATATTAAAAAGCAAAAATAAAATAAAGGGCGTAGCTTTCTTTAAGCAACTGAAAAAAGTCTTTAAAAAGAAAAAAAAAAAAAAAAGAAAAGTACTTCAATTAAAAGGAAAGGATAAGTGTACATGAAAGAAAATTCATACAATTTGAAGAAATAATGAAAGGGACACTCTGACAACAATTTCTAAGTGAAACTTTCAATTCAGATGACCACACGACCAGGCCTAAGGATAGAATAATAAGGACATTATTATCAACATTAATAACAACACTAACAACAATATCATCCGTCACCCTGAAAGCAATAATATATACTTGAGTATATACGTCGCTGTAGAAATATAAAAAAAAAAAAAATAGACAAAAAGTTGAGTTGATTTTTTATAGAACTAAAACGAAAGACGTATAAAAATAATGAAAAATCTTGCTTTGAAGTGAATAAGAAATGTTTAGAAAAATATAACCAAACTAACAAATAATTATTCTTAGTAGCAAGTAACCGTAGATTAAGGAATATGTGAAAATAAATTTATTTAAAGCCCCGCAAACAAATATTATCAAGCAAGAAAACTAAATTTAGCTTAGGCCAAATCTTAAACACCCTTTACATCTACAATGATGGGCGTGGCAAATATATATATATTGCGCCTTCTAATACTGTTACGTATCAGCTTACAAGTCTAGTTTTATGGTGAGTATGGTTTTTTCTAAATTGACGACATGTCCGCTATCCGACAGTACCCATTTTTAACACATCGATGAAAAAGATAACTCTAAATATGTGTACTAAATTTCAAGTTCATAGGTTAATTTTTGTGGCAGATATATAGATTATTGTTGATTATGGGCGTGGCTCCTGGCCAATTTTGCCCATTTTAAATAGCGATCTGCGTGCAAAAACTATAAGTGCGTGTACAAAATTTCAGCTTAATATCTCAAAATTTACGCTCGTGAGAATGTCAACAAGAGATGGACATCTGGACACACGGACATATCAAGATCGACTCAGTTCTTGTAGGGTTTCTTTTGCTTCGTTCTGGGTATTGTAAATGGATGGCTTCTACATAAAAAAAAAAAAAATTTACAAATTTACAATAAAAGCCTATGGGGGTCTACTATAGATGTAAATATGTTTTAAAGGTTTATTTGGAATGAATGATTATGTCTGGAACAAACTTGTAAAAATAGATGTGTTCGGTTAATGTACAAGTATGCAGTGATTATAAATTCAACTTGTGTTTACGTACAAAATAAATATATGAAAATGTATAAAATTAGCTCGGATGGGCGCTGTCTGTCTACGATCTATTTATTGCGAATTATATGAGTGAAAAATTGATTGAATAAGAAATTTGCCATACGCCTAATACAGCTTTTCTTACTTGTTACTAAAATTGTTTAATTGCACTGTTCTGCAAGACATTTTCCTTCGAATTACTTGTAACTTATATAACCGCACAATTCGATATTAAATAGCCGGGCTTGACGGAATTGTTGTTTGAGTAAGAGATGGTGATTGTTGATGTAAATCAACACGAAAACAAAACGAATGACAAATCGTAATCGGTACTTCGGGATTCCAACACAACACGGTTACAACAAACTCAAAATAACTTGTATTGTGTAAGGGTAAGAATTCCAAAGACCACATATGTGTACCACAGGTACATATGGAAAAAAGAATGCCCCGATATGTGTAAAATATTTGGCCTGTGTTGTCCTTGTCGCAAACAGTTGCGCAACTTTTAATTAAAATTCCCAGAGTTTGTGCGTCCAACTTCGTTCTCTACTCTCCTACCAAATATAATATGATTTTAAAGAAACATCTCCGTTATTACGTGAGAGAAGAATAAATGTGTATATATTGGGCAAGTGTGTGAATGCCAACTAAGTAAATAAAAATTTTCGTGTAATAAATGAAATTGACCCCGCACACACACAAATATTGAATTGATATATAATTTACAATGTGCGTTCCTTTTTGCTTTCGAAGTGTGCACATCCTGCTATGAATGCATAAAAATGCATATTTTTTAATAAACTTTTACTGCGAAACTACCATTCCAACCAGCAACATCAGCCACTTACAACACATGATAGCAAAAAGGTACACACGGCACTCTCAGCATCAACAAAAACAACGTTCGCATGGAATACATACACCCGTAAATAGCTGCTAGATAACTGACATTATAAATGGTTGAACTGTAGATGTATGCAGTGTGTGTGCATACACACACACACACACACACACGCACACATTTTATATTTATTTGGGTCAAAGCAATACAAACACATTCCGTACAATAAAGTGGTGTACGGACCACATTTTCGTATTTGTATTTTCATATTGTACACATTTTTAAAGAATACGAGGGCATGCATGAATGCATGCACAGTCATGCTTGTTCAAATGTTCACTAATACAAATGTATGTAGATTTGTGTACAGTTCATATTTTTATATTCGTTTCATTTCCATTTCTTTGTTGTTTTATTATACCCACCAACAAACGATTATGGGTGTATATTGGTTTTGGTTAAACGTTTGCATGTACCTGAGGGAAGCTAGCCACATCCCCAAAAGTATATACATTCTTGATCAGCATCAAAAGCTGAGTCGATTTGTCTTTTGACTTTTTCAAAGTGATTGGATAAGAAATCTCGGCATGTACGTCCGTGTATCACTCTTACGGTCGTAAAATTTAATAATATTGAGCTGAAATTTTGTACAAATACTACAAGACAGACACGCCGACAATACACCCTATTCAGTGTAAAACTCGACTCACAAGCTTATACCTAATACATAAACAATTAGAGGGCCTGCCACACCCACTATTTGCATATAGATGTGGAGGATATTTAAGATTTCGTCTAAACTAAATTAAAGATTATACCCCCTAGATTTGGCATACGCCTAATATATCTCTCTTATTTGTTTTGTCATTGTCGCTATTTTGTTTTTGCTCTTTGGGAACGTTTGGCAAAAGTTAACGATGACACGTTTTCATTTAACGTTAGTGGAATACGTAAACATGTTAACAATTGGCTTAAAAAAATAAAACAGAAACAAATTGTAAGAGTGGAAAACTACAAATTGTTTTAGCTATTCAACTAGCCAATGGTGCAGGCACGAAACGAGAGGTGCATTTTGATATATGGTACATATGTAGGCATTCAATATTTTTTTTTGAAAGATGAGACAGATTTTTAATTTTCTTTACCTTACTGCGATAGTTACATATATGTGTTTGTCGCTTTTTAATGCCTCTTAAAGATCGTAAAGTAACATCTTTAGAGACAACATTTTGCGACAAAGAACGCCTGCGTATGCCTGCGTGGTTAATTTGATGTCTTCGTTAATATTGTCACCCAGGTACCCAGATATATAGAAACTATTTGTACAAAACTTCAGGTCTACTACAGGTCTAATGGTTCAGCAGTAATATGAAATTAAGTTTCATGCAGAATTTAAGGACCTAGTTAAGGATACTAATATGTACAGATCTGACAATTTTCAGGACATTTGGCATAGTAGTTAAGGATTAATTCAAAGTTTAAAAAAGGATGCAAATTTGGACAAATGCAAACATGCAACTGACGCCGTCTTCTTTTTAGTATATCTTCCGAACGGCTGGTCCAATTTCTATTACTCATGTACCGTTAGATTGTACAAATAATTCGGAATTTACTACACTGGAATCGATATGTTTAGCCTGGTTCAGAACGTTGAACTTTTTAAAGTTGTTGCACTTCTGCTTGATATCTCAAAATTTGCGACCGAAAAAGTGCAAGAAACGGGTGCAAGATTTAAAACGCCATTGCGGGCGAGTCCTTGTCGCGATTTTGCCCCATTGCAATAGGAAACCGTACAAAACCGATGGGTATACAAATCCTCATACCTGGTTGAGTGGAAAGTTAAGGATTTCGTGTCTACTTGTAATGTCTGCGTTACCTTCTTGCACAATTTGTATATGTCAGGAAATCGACTGCTGCCCTACATTCATATATATTTCATGTTGTGAACACTTGTACATATCCTTGCTTATGTTCTGTTCTTTAAAATGCATTTCTTTACTTGAGATAGGCGACATCATGCTACGTCGCACTACCCCAATACAATCTATTCCACATTTCTTTGCAGCACAACATATATATGAAGGCACAGTTTGACTTGTCGCGTTGTTTCTGATCTTGTTATGGTTGCTCAGCATCGTTGTCCTTGTTATTATTGCTGTTGCACTTATAACCTCCATTTCATTGTACATTTCCTGTGCCTTGCTACTGTTGCTGTTGCTGTTTAATGCATTATTGAGCCCAACACAATGAATACCTTTCCTTTTGTTTTATGTTGCGCAACCTCCCTTTATACGATTGTTTTTTTTTTTCTTTTTTTTTTGTGTAAACATGTAACATATATGCATTCTGATCTGAGCTGTAAATCACAACATTTGATGTATATACGTGTATAGGTGGCCTGATGCTTCTGCCACTTCCCCCCCCCCCCCCTGTAGCCTTCTTTACTAAGAATGTACAACAATAAAATATGTACAAGTGTGCACGTATGTGTATGTCCTCCGCCATTAAGTGCATGCACTTGTAACGCATAAATTGCAATTGTTGTCATTTTTATACTCTGCACCACATGTGGCAGAGAGTGTATTAAGTTTGTGCTGATGATGTATGCCGCACCCATTTTCAGAACTAATCGAATCAGAATTAAAATGTGAATCGATTTAACCATGTCCGTCTGTTTATTTGACCGTTTGTCTGTCCATGTAATTTTGAGCGCCAGGTACGGGTCGCATTTTTTTAAACATTTCAATGAAATTTGGTACACGATGGTGTATTGGACTAAGGACGAATCCCATTGGAAATGGCCTGAATCGGACCATTTCCCATATATATATGCGCCAAATTTAGACTGGATCGGATCATTTTTAGAACCCATTTCAATATAATGATATTTCACAAAGCGACATATGGGAATGCCTCGCGTTTACTGTTACAAACAAACTAATTGTTGCATAGTTGAAAAATGTAGGATATTAAACGGTCAGGCTTAACCCACTATAACATATTCCCTTGTTAGTGCTGCCATAACAGAATATACCGGAATTGATTATAAGTGCGTAGTGACGCGCAGTAGGGAACACTTATGCATGCGTACATTTAAATGCACGCATCCTGATCAATACAGTCGCTTATACTTTCTTATTTTAGGTTACAGGGATCAGAAGTTAACGTAAAATATATGTTCTTTTGATATTTATCTTTAAAACAAAATTTATTAAACAAAATTTTCTGCTGGAATATAAATTTAATGTGTCGTGTTAGACAAAATTTATCACGAATAAATGTAAACAAAAATAAGGAAGAAAACTAAATTTAACTTAAATCAAATGTGAAATATATACAAACAGTAGGTGTGGCAGGTTCATAATTACGCCTTCTAATCGTGTATATGTTACGTATTATCTAGCAAGTCGAGTTTCACGCTGAATAGAGTTTTTTTTAATTGTGGGCGCATCTGTTATTCGACCAGATCCATTTTTGCCACATCGATGGATGTGATAACTATATAGATATGTATACCATAGATTTTTGTCGATTATGGGCGTGGATTTAGGCCCGTGGATTTAGGGATGCAAAAACTAAAAGTGTTTGAACAAAATTTCAGCTCAATTTCTCAAAATTTACGCTCGTACATGTCTAAATCGATTCAGTTTTTGATATATATACTTTGTAAAGTCTCATTGACATTTGATTTGGTGAAATATTGAATGGATCGATGCATCAAAACTCTTAAGAAATATATGTGTCAGTTAATGCTCTATACTATTGACAAAATGATATATACCTCCAATCTTGTAGTGATGAGTGTAATTCTCGACTTGGTATAGGGTATCTTCATAATTCTTATAATTAGTGCACAAAAAAATAATGATATAGTACGTATCATGACGAGAGCAGAGTAGTGGGAGAAGTAAAAAGTACAACGCCTTGATATAGTGCAGTTTTATGTCAAACTTCATTGTCGCATGATGATGTTTAATCACTGCAATTAATAGTAAAACAAACTAGAAATTAATTAGTGAGGGGATGACTAGTTCACATTGTAAACATACGGGTATACAAGTAGGAGAGATGTGCATTGTGCAATAGCGATAGCGATAAAGTGTAAGTGAATACAATGATAATGAATATTTAGAAATATAGGCGGAGCTGGTGTCTCACTCAAAGTGATTTATGCTACAAAAAAGTACACGGGCGTCTCAAGAATGACGTGGCCATCCATATACGTTATGCGGTTAGAGATAAAAAATAACACAGTTTGCACCATCTTATCGAATCTTTTATTTTTGATTTTACTATCCTTCTCCCTCATACATATAACATTTTCTATAGAGTAATAACACGGAATCCGAAAATGACCTTCGTTTTATTGGATCACATCACGTTGCTGTGCTATGAACATTTGTAATTCAAAACTATACAAGATAGAAAAAACAATAATCCCGGACTTAGAATCAGGACATGAATATCGCTAAAGACAAGACTACCTTAGACAGTTTTTGAAATCATCATCATTAATGATCGAATACAATCTATTTAGGTCTGCACATCTTCTTCAGTTTTCTACATCAAATACTTGCAAGGCAACAAACTTTTGATTTCTCTACCGGAGTTTCGGTTGTTCGACGTTTATTAGGTTTCCGCTGTAACACCAAAGAGGTCGTAGCGCTGAGGAACTACATCAATATCGGCCTAAAGTTCAATTTGCTCATGTTTCATTCTGAGGCGAAACTTATCGCCTTTGCGTATAGGATAAAAGACCTTGTAGAGAACTTTTCATAACATTTTTGTTAAAAATTGTGCCATTAATACAATTTCTTCTCCATTACATCTTATCTTGAAGAAGGTATAAGAAATGTTGTCATCCTGTCTGAGACCTCGTACGGCTTCATTCCTACTTTTATCTCTGACACCTTGTACTACACAGAGACACATGTACTTATTAAAGCAAAATCAGATTTTAGAAACATTTTGCTACGACTTAAGTAAACATTTTATTCTCAACTTTTCATTTCTAAGTTTATTATACTTTGATAAGCCCTACATATATATTTATATTTACATATATATGTGGTGTGTTTCACAAGTATAATCTCTCTCTATACACATTACTACACAGAGTTGCAGGATTTCCTTCGTTTAGTTTTGTTATTCCAGGTTTTTTTCTGCCAGCAACACCAAGAAGAACAAAATTCAGCACTTTACTCGAACATGGCGCAGACATGAAAGAATATGAAATACAAATATGAAAGGAGTGAGTTTACTGTTGTGATAGACAGCTGACGTAATTTATGATATATACGAACAAATCCCTTAAACGTTTTACTGTATTGATAATCTCTACTTTTACCCACATTCCCGTTAAGGTGTATTACATTTATTTTGTCTGATATTTTCTTTCTTTGGAAAATTGTACAGAAGCAGACGCTCCTGTATTTGTATTTAAGATTAAAAGTTGGCTCATAAATCATTAATACAAACAAGTGAAAATTTTGTGAAGTCGGTCATAACCACTTAATACCCTTTACCACTTAGTTCCACAAATTATGTTACAATTAGTTTGTTTGTGTCAGTAAATGCGAGCCATTACCATAAAAGTCATATCGTGAAATATTATTATATGGAAATGGGTTTTAATAGTATTCCGATCGTGTCCAAATTTGTTAAGACTAATTATTAACATAATTAACCATAATTCACCAAATTTATTCAGAAAATATTAAGAATTACATAGATTTATATTGATTGTGGGTGTGGCTCTGGACTGATTTTACCCACTTTAAATAGCGATGCAAATACTAAAAGTGTCTGTACAACATTTCAGCTCAATATCTCGAAATTTACGACCATGAGAATGTCAAAAGCACAACTGGACATACGGACATAAGGACATAGATGTCTAAAAACATAAAGTATTTTAATCATATATGGATTCCTTGCATCAGCGTTTTGCGAAATCGAGAAGAGCCTTCAACTTATTAACAACAGAGAGAGGATAAATATATAGAAATCCATTTGGTATCCAAAAGAGCTCCTAAATCATTAAAGAATGAAACAAATTCCATTTTGTGATAATAATCGAAGGACAGAGGGTCGGACCTTGAATATAAATATTCCTTCAGGTGTCCAAGTTCAATGTCATATCATGTATCAACTAAATAATTCAGTGAGATCAGCATGTAAAAATGATGGACACATTTTGATGTCATCAGCAAACATTAGAATATTAGAATTTTGCACAAAAGAAGGTCATTAATAAATTATATGGTGAACCAATTGGGACACACCAGAAGTAACTTTTATTACGCATTGATTACGCCCAGACAATTAAGTTAATTCTCACAAATTAGTTGATATAAATTTACTTTTAGCTAAGCCATGTTTAGAAGACGATACGATTGATCTAATAGACCTTTGAAGTCCAACAGTTTGTAAAGTTTTAAATACTTTTGGTATAACACTAAGCTGTGAGCAATATCTGTAATTATTTATCAGATTTCTACCAGTACCACCCTTATGAAGTGGTAAGAAAGTAAATCTTTCTGAGACTATTGTTGAAAATGGCAATTAAAGGAGCAAAGAGCACATTTGTACAAAAATATATAACAGATGAAGGGAATCTATCAGAATTTAGTGAATATAAAGCAATAAATACTTCAGACTCAGAGAACTACATTTTGTAAAAATGTGCCAAATGAGTTTAGTAAGTAAGGATAGGAATCACTTACAAAAGTGTTGTCACTAAAATGTTTTCAATTCGAAGCATTTTCATCGATATATCTCAAAAAGTACCACGAATAGTTGGGACAGACGGACGGACAGGCATGGTTCAATCAATTCAGATTGTGAAGCGATCGGTATAATTGAAGGTAGGTTTTTTTACGGTTTAGGAGTAACAAACATCCGCACAAACTTAATATAACCTTTGCCCCCAGTAATGCAGGATATAATTAATGCAACATTGTCACATCTCTCACTATCTATCTCTTGCACAATCTCTACAAATACAAAACATTAAAGATATTTTAGATTTTATTTCACAACTTAATGACCTAGATTGCTAGCAAACTGTATATATTACGGTAGACATTATTGTTCATAAATATTGCGCATATATAAATCACTGTATCGTATCGTTTGGTATTAGAGTTTAGGGAATAAAAGCTTAATAAATTGGTTTTCATACCCATTCATACATACATATATACATTTGACAAACACGTACAAGTTCAATTTATTACTTTTCATCTTTTCTAAACTCTCTGCGGACATTAAAGGCAGAATGTATCAAAATGATTTTTAATTGTGGAAATAACAAGGACAAAAACTAAATTGGACCTAGGCCAAATCGTAAATACCCTTCACATCTATATATACGAACAGTACACAGTACGGACGTAGGCAAGCATTCCGCATCTCTAATAGTACCTCACTCTCCTGATGCCTGGTATATTATAGAGGGGTTGCAGTATTGCTTGCAGATCACAACATATAGTAGATGACTACCCCGATCAGTTTATTCGATATATCGTATCGTAGAATTCTGATTAGATTGAACAAAATATGTTTGTCTGTTATGTTTAGCGAATGTCGGTAGACATGATCAGAGACAGCCTCATGCTGTTTAAAACGATTTTCATTCCACGTAAGTCAATCCAATTGTAAATGTTAATACTTCTCACAAACTTGGAAATGGAATGAAAATAATAAACAATACGTATAGAAGCCACTATATAGTAAATTTATATTTTTAAAGTAATTAAAAGGCTGGCGTATTATATAAAAGGTAAAAAAAACGTAAACATTCTTATTAAAAAATTTATTCGCGTGTGAAAACATAGTTTTGCAAACATTAAGATATTAAGACGTTGGCAAGGAACGATTAAGCTGAATAAACAATTTAAGTCTAACAAATTTTCTCTTGATCTTCACAAACACACACACACACGCTTATATATATTATATATTAACGAATATCCCCTTAAGTAAGATGGTCAATGACCACACTCCACCACTATGGTAATTATTCTTAACGGAAGTGTAGAATAGAACAATAGAGAGAAGAGTAAAGAAGACACATCACATACATACAACTTGTAAAGCTATAAATATACGTGAGCTTTTATTTATTTATAAGGATGGCTGGCATAAAGTAGAAAGAGAAGTTGAAACGTTTTGCACAAGTTTTTATTGCATTTGTACTGTATTTGTATTAGTTTAGATTTAACAAGTGTGTACGTATTATTATTATCCTTGTTATGTTCTGCAATATCTGCATATGATGTGAATGTTGTTCGTGTTTTAGAGTCTAGTGAATATTACAATAAATTAGAAGAAGTTTTTGAACAACTGGCTCATATCCTAACTAACTAACTGCAAACCGAAGGTAAATCCCTGCAAACCAACATTGCGCACTTGTTTGTACGTATGTGGATTTGTATGAATTTTCTTGAATAACACGCTACATTGTCATTTGGCATAAGTTTAATTTCATTGCGGAAAATGTTTTCAACTAACTTTTTCCGTTATGCATAAAAAGTTTACGCCCCACCCCATACTGAATGTACAATTAAATGGTTTGGTTTGGTGAAGGAGAAGAGAAGAGAAAAGTGGAGAATAACTACCACTACAAGAAAGGAAGCACAAACGTGTTTCAAATCACGAAATCTTACACACTGACACCGCTCAACCACCACCACCACCAACCAACCAACACTGAAACGTAATAAACAGACGAAATTTAACTAAATCGTAATGTAATGTACCCGCGGCAATTGTTTTGTGAACAACATAGCAGCTATAATGGTAACAATAACGACAACAACAACAACAACAACAAATTCTAATTACCTTGATTTTTAAACAATCCAAACACACACATGCAGAGCTAGTTAGTTGCGGAAACTAAGCTTTGTGCTATTGTGTAATATTTGTAGCACCACAATCGCTTTATTTTATTGCTATGCAATGTACTGTTGTTGTGTGCGTCATTAACCACTAGTGTTAGTGCAACTTTTTAAACCTTATCATACCGTTCGCACAAAATGTCGGGTACAAAGTTAGCACAAAAATCAGAGTTGCTCTGGACATGTCCATCCTGTTGGCCCTCCCGCGGTATAACTTTTGATATATTGAACTGAAATTTTGTACCGTCGTGTTTATTTGCTGCAGCTTACGTTGCAAATAATCGATCTGCTCACAAACGACATAAATCTATTTATTTTATAAAAATGAACAATTCCAATAATAGGTTTACAGATGCACATACAGAGAGGCGTAGCTAAACGGAATGGTAAACTTGGTGTGGCCCCATCTAATAAGGGCGGTACAAATATTCAAATTCAAATGAGTATAATAAGTACTTTTTTTATATCCTCCACGAAGCTCATAAATTTTGATATATTGATATGAAATTTATGGAAACGTGTCTTTTTTATGGCATGAAACTTAAGCCCATCACACAGTCTCTATAAAGTTGAAATTTAGCATATACATATATTTATAATTAAGCCATGCTAAAAATAGGCGTGGTCGGATAATGTACACACCCACAATTTACGAAAATCCTTATTTCATGCTTCATGCACTTTTCGAGGGCGTAATCAGGTACATGTTATGCCCACTGTTTGTATATGAAGGTGGAGGTTATTTCAAATTGATTCCAAGCACAGTGGGACATGTCTAGATAGACACTGATATTGATTTTCAAATCAGGGGGTCTCCGAGGCTTTCTTATGCTCATACAATGATTACAATTTACTTGCATTGTTATGGGATTGTTCAGAAACATGTGTAGAACTGCTCCTAAGAAGTAATTACAAGTACATCCGAAGCTTGCCGAGCTGACTATTTAAAATCCTGATACATCTGGTACAACCTGAAAGCATTGAAAATGAGTTATATGCCGAAATGTTCAAAAATTAGTTTCATTTTATTGGGTTTTATCCTAAATAAATGATATGATGAAACGTGTAACCTTAAAAAAGGAGCAGAGGTTTGCAAAATTGGCCCAGCGGAGTCGAATAAAATCGCCTTAGGCCAAAATATCTTGTAAATAAATACAATTACTAAAAACTCCAGTTTAATAGAAAGATTCTGTTGAAAGACATCAAGCGTAGAGATTTATTTGAATACAGTGGATTCCGAAGAAGCTTAATAATAGATCATAACCATGATTTATGTGCAATTTTTGGAAGCATTTTCAACTCCCCAACTCCCCTTCCTCTCTCTCTTATACTTTTGGTGCTCTGGAGCTCTGGTGCTTGCCATTATATATTGTTTGTTGATATTTGAGCTAAACAAATACAAAAGCTTAACGTACTTAATAAGCAGCTTATATTCCTGCGTTTATGTAATGTCGAACATGAGTCTTCATTTATAGTTGTTATCGTTGTTATCGTCACATTATTTATTCATTGTGAACAATATCCGTTCGTGCATAGTGAAACAAAAGGAAAGGGGGGAGTAAAGGATAAATAAACGACAAGTAAGTTATCCCTGAGTTTGAGTTGCCGCAGCTCTGTTCATTGTATATTGAGTAACGGAATGTACACCGCTTCTTACGTAATATATTGAAGAATATAATGTGATTTCAGTACACTGATGATTTGCACAATGTGCGTTCTACTAAGTTGATTTTCTTTTTCTCATGATAATCCAATATTTGTTATGAAGATGAAGAAACATTGTATGTTGTATTGTATATAAGTGAATAATGTATGTAAATGTGTGTTCTCGTATTACATTAAATTTTCAATTTTTCGTTGATATATTATTGTATGAGATAAAAAGACTTAATATACGGCACGCTTGAAGAATCTTCTTCCAACTTTGGGGGAGGGCACATTAAGATTATGCAGATGTTTCTAAATCCTAAACGGTTAAAACTAGATCCATTTTTTTTTATTATTATATTATATCGATAGATTTAAAATTATTTTTGCATGCACAGTTTTTAAAATACTTGAATGATATTTGAATTGTCTTGACTCAAAAGTGAATGCCTTTGAAAATGGTCCTTAAAAATCCTCCCCAAATAAAATGAATAGGATTTCAAAGTTACGTCAGGAATCTCTCTCTAACCCCTAAATAAAAACAGTATTTTTGAAAACAAATTATACCGTTAGAATCGTAAAATACCGTTATTTTGAAATGGTATATAATATGTTCATATAGAGCTCATAGTTGACTGCTTTTATACGACGCTCCACATAAGATCGGGGGTACACAAAGTTTGTTATTCCGTTTGCACCACACAGAAGGGGAGGCATCAGAGTCTCTACAAAGTATATATATTCTTAATCAGCTTCAAAAACTGCATACACTATATACACCCGCTCATAGTGTAATCAGGTACCTGCCATGCTTGGTTTTGATATTTACACGCCCAAAATTGTTCAAATATATTTGAGATATTATTTTCTCATTATTTGAAGTAGTGATGAAATGCGTGGTATCCTAGATTTGGCATACGCCTAATGTAGCGTTATCTTACATGATTTTAATTGAAACTCATTATATATATAATTATTATTATAATTTGAAATTTATTATGTTTATATTGCAGATAATGAATTGTATTCGGGTACTGTAGCCGATTTTAGTGGCAGCGATCCGATTATCTATCGAGAGCCATTGCAAACGGAACAATACGATAGTTTAAGTTTAAATGGTGAGTACATTAACAATTTACAAGTTTGTAGAAGCCTTAACCCCTTTAACTCTTTTCCTTCTTTTCTTAACTAAACAGCACCTAATTTTGTGAGCTCCTTCACTCAAGGTGATTTTGTATACTTCTTTTTTCGTGAAACTGCTGTAGAATATATAAATTGTGGAAAGGTAAGTTTATTTATTAAATTCTATTTCATTATGCATCAATTTTTACTTTAAATATTTACAGTAGGCCTGCCGTAGAGTGTTAGAAGTGGTTCTAGGATTTCAATAATAAAAAACCCCGAAAGGTTTATAGTTTATGAACCTCTTATTATATTTTGTTACTATATAAATATAGTTTATCAGAAAAAATTCTACTTGTTTAGACTAAAATGCGAAAGGGGAACTTTTCTTCTTATTATATTAACTAAAGTTTCACAAGTTTATTCTGGAAGAAAAGGACGAATACTTATTCTAAATTCCAGATTTTTGTATGATACAATGCCGTGTTGATTAGTATGTCAATGTTTGCGACCGTAAGAGTGGTAAGAAGAAAAGGTTAGGGACACATACATAATATGTAACTGATGATAATAATGGAAAAATTGAACATTGGTAACATTGATTCTGATGCAACAAATCATACGACTCAGGGATAGTCGTTTTGCAGGAATGTGCAAGTAATGAACAACAAATATTTTATTGTTGCTAAAGGAAACGAATTAGTTTCGCATGAGTTGTCTCTTCAAAGCGCAACAAAGTATGAAAGGGCAACACTTCAAAATGTTCAAAATATCAATATGTTTCCCAACTAGTTTAGTTTCAGCCAAATGACAAAAAATGGTAAAATCGTACTTTTTGTGCAAAACATATAAAAAAAACAAGACCACTGCTACCATATCCAATGTTTTGTGTAAACTAAACTGTATTGTAAAGTAGATGAAAGCAATAGCAAACCGATGGTTGTGCAAAAATATGTACGATATTTGGTCACACATGTCGGGCCAATTTATAAAAAGTTAAAATGTCAAGCTTCGGTATCGAATTTGTGATAACTGTGTAGTGTGTGTATATGGAAAATAAACCCGAAATCGCTACAAAGAGTGGTACACAAATGACGAATGAGGGAATTATTGCAATTAATCCATTCTGATATTTTGATATTAAGAGATGATAGTGTGGTGGAGAGATTGTGGTATGGACACCTACTGAATCAGAAACCTCTGGTAGCGAGGAGTACGAAGACAGTGCAGATACTGCCGCAGAAGATGCCGACAATTAAATAAGATGCTCAAGATGAATTGCAGAAAAGAAGAAAGTGTTGTTTAATTTTTGGGCAACAGAATATGTCTCAAATGATCTATAGACTTAACTTAAATGCTGACAAATGGACAACTACAATGGCGTGTAAAATGAAGGCATTCAACTCTTATAAAACTTGCCTACTAACTGATACACCACTTGGTAAAAAGGCGATACCATGCAAGTGGGTTTTTAAGTTCAAATACAACAATGATTGTGAAAAATGCGTAAAAAACAAGTTAGTCGCAAAAGGTTTTGGACAAGAAAAGGATATGAACTACCAGGAAACCTTCTTACAAGTTGTAATTTCAATTTCAATTTCAATTTCAATTTGATTCAACAAGAAGCGATCAAAGTTGACCAATTAAAGTACATTTACGTTGCTTTTATTCGTTTCGGCCGGACTGATTGTTATCCAACCGAAACCGCAATTGATTAGGGGAATGAATTATGTTCAAAATTTGTACAGCTTTTTCTCCTGATTTCTTGGTTTTCAGATCTGAACCCTAACATCTGTATTTATACCGGCGTTACATTAAAAAATACCGGTATTGCAATCATCATTAGTGTAGTGCATCAAATGCTCAAACTTAACCACTATATATAACATTCCCAATTATTTTACTTGTTCTCTTTCAGGCTATATATTCGCGTGTGGCACGTGTATGCAAATGGGATAAGGGTGGTCCACATCGTTTTCGCAATCGATGGACGTCCTTTTTGAAGTCTCGTTTAAATTGCTCCATACCAGGAGATTATCCATTCTACTTTAATGAGATACGTAAGTAAAAGATCCTAATTGGAAAGTCTAATAACTATTATAAAACATTTGTTCAAACATTTAAACATTTAATCCTTTTCTACGCGTTTCTCTTTTGTTTATTCCTTTCTTAATACCTTTTATTTTTTTAAAACTTATGTTATTTACTATGTATGCACTACTCGCTATTGTTATCATCGAATTCTTTTTCGCTTATTTGGTATACATGCACAGAATCTGCTAGTAATCTGGTTGAAGGACATTATGGCCACTCGACCGCCAAATTGATTTATGGCGTTTTCAATACACCAACAAATTCAATACCTGGCTCAGCAGTTTGTGTATTTTCACTGCAGGTAAATGTATCTTTTTTTTTATAAACTGAACATAATACATTACATATATCTACTCTCCACAATTTCATTTTATTTCACGTAACTTTTTATAGCCACAAAAAAAGATAATCGACTTAAATTTAGTACAAACAATTTTTATACGCGAATGCGTATTAAAAATAAATAAAATCGCTCCATTAATACATTTAGCATTGTTGTCACAAAGTATTTCGCTTTGCTTTTCCTATACGATTCTTGCTGGCGCTTTCACGGTTTTAATTATTAAGATATAAACTATAAACAATTTCTAGACATGTAGATGATTTGATGTTGAATATGGGTCAAATCGTTCCATGGACTTTATCACAATGGTACCAAACATAATATTGCTCATGAATCTCTGCGAAACTGATTCCAATAGTTTTGCCATTTTAAATGGTTTTGTATTATACAAGTCCACCGAAAAGGGCGTATCTCTTACAAATCTACCTGTTACACATTTTTTCACCTTTTTATACCCTTCTCATAAAATGGGGGATGGACTAAGTTGGTCATTCCGTTTGCAACACCCATAAGAAGGCGTCAGAGATCCCACAAGGTATAGTGTCCGTAAGTCCGTGTTGTAAATTTTGTGACATTGTGCTGAAATTTTGTACAGACACTTTAAATTTTTGCACGCAAATCGCTAATGGGCCAAATCCACCAGGAGCCACACCCACAAAAGACAAAAATTTATATATTTGATCTGTTATGTTGAAATTTGGTACACAAATTATTAGTTATCTCCACTACCGATGTGCCAAAAATGGGCGTTGTCGGATAACAAACATGACCATAATCATAAAATTCAACCTGTGGAGGGGATAAAAATAACAACAACTCACATGCAATATATCGAGCAACTGAAAACAGAACGAACAACATACCATTTATGCATACATACATACACTCACTTATTTGTACAATATAAATTTTTCAATGTGTGGATAAACTCTCCTTTTTCCAGGCATCAATTCTTGCATTAATTTTATTAAACAAATTTTTTTTATCCCCCTTAAATGGTATTTTCTTTGACGCTATATTTCTTTTTTTGTATTTTGTTTTTGCCACTTCTTAGGATATTGCGGATACGTTTGAAGGCAGCTTTAAGGAACAAAGCAGCATCAATTCAAATTGGCTGCCGGTCAATAATTTGAAGGTGAGTTCTTTCTTCTCTCTCTCTCTCTCTCTCTCACAAATTTAGTTTTCTTACTTCTCTTTAACTACAATTATTAAAAAATATTTCGCAAATTTTTATTTTTTATTAATCATAATAGCTCTTGTGTTTATATTAAAAATTTGTCATATATTAGTTATAAATAACATAGTATGTAGTATGCGTTTATTAAATATTGTGTTATTTTAGGTACCTGAACCGCGACCGGGCTCATGTCATAACGATTCGCGAACGCTGCCGGATCCAACGTTAAATTTCATTAAAACTCATTCACTAATGGATGAAAATGTTCCGGCATTTTTTGGCCAACCAGTATTGGTTAGAACTAGCACTATGTAAGTATCAGGCAGAATAGATCTAAAAACCACCTTGCACGACTATTGTTGCACATCTCAGGCTGGAAACATTAACCAAATCTTTAACCAAATAGTTAAGTAAAATGAAAACGTTAGCGATGCTGCTGGTATTGTGTACTCAACGCTATGTTTCATACATTTCATGCGTCTGAAATTGTTTACTATTCTTTAACAAAATATATACTAAATGAAATTGATATTGTGGGTGGGGTAATAATGAACTCGGCATATTTCTTTAAAATGCTACACGCATTACGCCTTTGCCTTGCAACCCTAGCATTTAAAGACAATTTCTGTAGTTTAGTTTTTAGTTGAAATTGGAAATTTATTTGTTAATATGACCCCTTTACTTAGTTTACCTCAACTCTAGTTGTAATTATAATGTATTAACTGTGTCCCCTAATAATTGTAGCGTTTCAAGTTTTTTGTTTTATGCACTTATGTGTAGAGGATCTAGTACAGTTTCTTGAGGACATGCAGTAAGTTTTGAACGTATATATCTGTCAAAGTTATGTTGAATTACATGAATAACGCTGATGCTGATGTGATGCACGTTTCTGAAATAACACCCGTTTAAAGTGAAATTAGTAAAAGATCTGTTTGTCCATTTCGATTTTTATTATTAAAATGCCCTCTAATCACTAATGGAAAACGCTGACCATACAAAAACGAATCAATAAGACAATAAACTTGAAAATTACATTGTTTTCATTTTTAAATAACAACAATAATATGCAATATGCTATATAATGTAATATCACTCTGGCAGCAAATTAATGAAAAACATACCATTAACAGAGCACACCATCTGCTCTAAACATTGTGTTGTGTGTCGTCGTAACAACCCCACATGCAATAAATGCAAACATAAATACAAGGGCACAATCATATGCATGCATGTACGACATGTATTTATTGAAGTCATAATACATTTATGCCAAGCCAAACACAAAGAGCAGCATGGTGCGCAGAATGTCCTTCATATATACACACATGCATGTACGAGTATGCTTTAAAATACCAACACAAATACTATACTTTTGTGGAGTTTCAAACAAAAGACACTTTTGCGACAAGTGGTGCAGGGTATAGAAGCATATAAAAATCGGCCAAGGCTGATCGAAAGTGCCAAATAATACTTCATTCTAAATGCAACTAAACGCAATCTATACCATTGAGCACAATCGGCAAAAGCCCGCTACACTCTCAACATAAAAAGGGCGGTGTAGCAATGCTCATCCCTGTGTCTCATTCTGAACAGTCCCGGCGGCATACTGTTAGATACTGCGTCATCCCTAGCTTCGGCACGTAGATTTCTATTTAAATTGGAAAAAATCAGTTCATAGCCACACTCAGGTCGAAATTATTATTTGTTTAATTATATACTTGTTGAATGTCGTTGATATCTATTTAATTCCGTTCGAAAAAATATTGAACTTTTCCAAATAAAAACTCCAAAAATATTCTCAATTGTGCCCCAAAATGATACCCAATACATCATGTTTTGTAGGATATAAAAATTATACTATTGCGTACACATTGTTTGATTAAAATAAACTGTATTTTTTGTGTAAATGGAATAAACGCGTACACATTACGCTGACTTCTTCTTCTTATTTCTTACAGCTATCGTTTTACCCAAATTGCAGTTGATGCTCAAATAAAAACGCCTGGTGGTAAAGCGTACGATGTGATATTTGTGGGTACAGGTAAGAAAACCATTAAAAACAAAGATATTGTTAGAGAGACACGACGTGAATACATCAAAAAGAATTTTGTGAACGTCTCATCTAAAATGGTTTAAGCTTTTTACAGAAAAGGATGTCCGTACAGCTGTACTTTGAGACATTCATTGTATATTTTCTTTATTTATATAAATACACTTTATTTTGATATAAAATTTTACGTTTCCACTTATTGGAATATTTCTACATGTTTAAATAGTTTGTTTGGGAATGATGGGCCATGCCTACCGTAAAGTTTGCATTGGCTTATTGTTTTGAATACATATAAAGTAGCGAAACAAATCTAGTCCACTTTAGCATTTGCACTGGAGTTCTTTTCACTACCATTTGAGGCCTTTTACAAGGTCACAATACTACTCAACTTTATGAAAACTTTGAACGAAAGAAACTGAAATATTAAGCGTAAAGCAATATATGTACGTGTGTATGTATTGTTGCTAATATAATGACTTTTCCATTTTACAGATCATGGCAAAATCATTAAAGCAGTGAATGCAGAATCAGCTGATTCGGACAAGAAGGTGGCATCGGTGGTGATAGAAGAAATTGACGTATTGCCAAAAAGTGAGCCGATACGAAATTTGGACATAGTTCGTACTATGCAATACGGTACGTTGCATTTCGGCGGCAAACGCCTTTTTCATGAAAAGTTTATTGAATTTCAAGAAGTAAATTGGATTTTTGTATTCACACAGACCAAGCCAAGGACGGCAGCTACGATGATGGCAAATTAGTGATTGTCACCGACAGTCAAGTTATTGCCATACAATTGCACCGTTGTCACAACGACAAAATCACCAGTTGCAGGTGAGTAGTCAAACAGCGAGAATGTTTATGAATAATGCCCTGCCCACATACCTACTAAATAGGGTGTGAGAGTGTGCGCACAAAGAGACAGTTAAGCACTCGTAAACTTAATATTGTACTGACTTATCGCCAGCATACAGTAAACGCAGCAGCAGCAGCATCATTATCATCATCATCATCGATAACAATAACGTGTGCAACAGTGTTTCTGTTGATTAAAGGTTACCATCAATTAACTCCGTTATCGATTCTATGATAAAACATAGCAAATCAATTTTTGCAATCAAATAACGATAATGATAATGATAATGCTGCAACTGCTGCTGGTGCTATCATTGAAGCATACAACACACAAGTTTAATCACTATTATGTCTTTAAATATTTGTATTATGGTTCCTTTCTCGTGCTCCCTATTTCCTGCATTGTAATTTTTATCTTTTCATTCTGTTATTATTGCATCACTGTCGCTACCTTGTTACGGCCACTGATTGTATTGGTGTTGTGCTGTTGCTATTATAAATATTATTATTTTATTATCAGCGAGTGCGTAGCTCTGCAGGATCCATACTGTGCCTGGGACAAGATTGCCGGTAAATGTCGTTCCCATGGTGCGCCACATTGGCTCGAAGAGAACTACTTTTATCAAAATGTCGCAACTGGACAGCACGCTGCATGCCCTTCAGGTTTGTACACTTTGTCACATAACGATACAATTTTTAAAAATATAATTCACATACACTACAGTACTCTCTGTGTCTTTGTGTTGGTATAGTTACATTAAGTGTATATGTATGTATGTTTGATTTATAATGTACGTACGCGTTGTGGTAACACTTGTTTGTATATTATTATTGCGCACCCACGGTGAGCGTACATTATAGAGCAGTTGTCACCAACCATATAGAGTACACACAATATAAATGTAAATATACTACCTGCCGCTCAGTATTTTATATATATATGTAGTTGAGATTTTACTGAATTCCATTCGTTGGGCTGTACAGTCGTTCTGTGGTTAAATTTGACTAAGAAAAAACATTTGCCGGAAGCGAAATAAAATTGTTTTACAGCCGAACCCTCTATATATGCACTACCATAACGATAAGGGGGTATATTGTTTTTGTGCAACCGTTAATAACACTCAGAAGGAGGCGTGCCACACTTCAAAAGTATGTATATTCCTAACCAGTTTCAATAGCCAAGTCAGAAGGGTTAAGTGAGTCCTTCTGCGTGTGTACAATTTTCGATATTTTGAATGTGAAAATCCATCTTACCAGTACAGGTTTATAAATAATATCATAAAGGTGCAAGTAACGCGTAACTGAAGCATTTAAGCATTGTCTACGCATCCGTTAAGCGATTATACCCATTTTTACAAGTATGTTCCGAACATACTTTTCGCAAATTTCGAATCGACACAGGGCCTACCCACATCTAATATTCTAAATGAAACCCTAAAACATAGCAACATTATACGTTCAGTAAAAGTGAGCGTGATTAAAATGATTTTTATAAAAGTCTTCCTTGGAATTTGGTACACTCATTGAAAATTATGCCATCCGTCGTGATACTAAAAATTGGTGAGGTTTGGATAACAGACACGCCCACAATCGACAAAAAACCGCAATCAGAGTAAAACTTGACTTGCAAGCTGAATATGTATGTAATACATATACTATTAAAGGGCGGAATAATGTAAATGCCACGCCCATCGTTTGTATGTGAATGTGAAAAGTATATTAGAGTATTTAGGCCTAAATCAAAATTAGTTACTTTACAAACGTCCTGTTTTGAAGCGGCTACAAAAATTGAAATGTTAAGCTAAAAAAATTTCTCTCCAACTTTCATAACCTGCTACAATATTTAAAATGAATAAAATATTAAGTAATAAATAATTATAAATATGAATAGAAAATTGTAACTTCATTGTTGAATTTTTGTGCCAGAAAAATAATTATCGATTGTGGGCGTGGCTCTCAACTGTATAAAGTTAATCATAAATGAATCATTTGTTAAACTATAATATAAAATTGTCTTGTACAAAATACTGACTTTCGAGAGAATGCCTGCAGACATCGATTAAGCGATGTTTGGTCCTGGTCCAGAGTACGTATATACTTCCTTCCAGGTGTGGCAAACATTTTAAGAAAATGGTTATGAAAACAAAACAAATTAATGCATAAAAAGTGATGTAAGGTTGTAATCGTAGTATTTGCCGTTGTAGTTGTTGTTATTGCTTCTTGTCATTCCGTCTACTGCAAATGTACATATTTTTGCGGTATACTAAACGTTTCACTTATTCTTGTTATGTATACTTTTGCATCGTTTATACGTATGTTTGAGCTCTTGTGAATTTATAATAAAAATTTCATGCACAATGGGAGATTTGGATTATTGCCAAAAGTGAAAATTGCAATTTGTACCACACACAGAACATGCTCTTATTTGTATTAGTTGTATGTGCATGAACTCATTTCTGGTCCCGGTAATCTCTGCCAAAGTTACCTAAAGAGTTTCACTCAGTGGACAACGCGGCAATTTCATTAATATTGTACAGAATACAGAATATGAATATACAAGCTGTAACATAATTATATTTAGTGACTGAAATTGGGATCCGAAGATTTTTTTTTTTTTTTAGATAGAACTACTGCAGCAGCGTATTAACTATTATATGGTTTGGTTTTGACTTGTTGTAAAGTGTGAGTAGAACTGAACCGTTTGAACCGTTTACTATTATTAAAAATCGGTGATCACCATCACATGACCTCTTGTTATAACGGAAATAAAGTACTACGTACTTGTACAATATATACTAAAGTTTAACTATAAATGAAATAGTTGCCAACAAATATTTCATGTTGGCTTTGGCGATCGAATAATTAATGAAAATAGTGTTGAATTGAACCGAATATAAACCTTGCGATAAATATTTGTTTTTTTTTCTGTTTAAAGGTAAAATTAACTCAAAGGATGCCAATGTTGGTGAACAGAAAGGTTATCGCGATGATATGGGCTTGTTGGACCAGAGGCGCCAAAGCAAAGACCAAGAGATGATTAATATTATGCAAGATAAAAACTTCGAAGGTAAACATTTTGTGTTGAATAGATTGTAAACAGTAACGTACTCGTTGTATGTACCGTATATATATATGTTATGTATAGTTATTGTGTATATATGGTATGGTGTGGTCCGCTTTGCATATGTAAGAAATGTAACCATTGTGTCCATTGTGTCCACTCATATATCAGTCATGTATGCATGGTTAGGTTACTTAATTGTATTAATGAATATGTTATTTATTGATTTATGTTTTGGCATATTTCCACCCACTCTTTGAAACAACAATTGATGGGTATTTAAATCGTTTTGTAATTAATTGTTTTTTTCATTCAATTATGCATGGATTTACTTTATTTTTATATTTATTTTTTCACTCTTAGCCACTCATTGTTAAACTTGTTGTTAGTAGCTAACACTTTATTCCAATTATTATTTAATTATAGTTTGTATAATTTGGATCCTTCATAATCCCCTTAATCTGATGGAGTAAATGCTTTAAATTGTTTACAATATTTCATATATTCATATATATATGTATATATATATATACAACTAGCACATAAGATGATGCCATGTACTATATATTTAAATGCTAAATTAAGTATTGATAGTGTACGAACGTACGTACATACAAATCTTATGATAATGATTCTTTTTTAATCTCGTGTTTTTTCTGTAATTCTTTTCTTTATTTCCATGTTGTTCCATATTGTTTGTTGTATTAAAAAATCGTTTTAAATGTTGCTCGTACATCAAAAATCGAACAAACCTGAAAATCATCCAAAAATTTTCTATACAAACAAATTTACTTTGATTGGATTTCGGTTCGTCTATGTTTGATGTTTAATTGATGTTGTTGGTGTTGGTGTCTACAAAATATCCTATTCATCCAATATCTTAACTCTATATATACATGTTATGTATATATGATAACAACAACTACAACATTAACCACCACCATCCTCACCACATGCCACCACTGTGATTGATTGGCTTCGATCTCTTAAATACCTCAACAAATGATGTGCTTTTTACATGCCAACACTAATACTTATGCAAACATCTATAAAACATATCTGCAAACATATTCACACACTCGCACACCCCCACTTGTATTTGCCAACTTCACTAATTCCCTAACGGGATTTTTGGTTGTTTGTTGTGTGCATTCTCATTCCCCGCTCCACCACTTGTGCCTGGGGAACATTGATTGGTTTAAAAAACAACAACCAAAAAATTGTTATTGATTGGTTGAATTTTTTGGAATTTTTCGAAACATATATATGTAAAATCACTTGCGATAAAAAATTTAAAATTGTGAAAAAAAAAATAAATTCAAAAAATATCCACCCACCCACACACACACACACACTCACATTCACTGTATGAAAATTTTGGTGAAACGTAAATATTTGCTAACGAAACAAGGTCCCCAAATTTCTCCAGATATAATCAATGCCCAGTACACCGTTGAAACGTTGGTTATGGCCGTCTTAGCGGGTTCCATTTTCTCCCTTTTAGTGGGATTCTTTACAGGCTATTTCTGTGGACGGCGTTGCCACAAAGATGAAGACGATAATCTACCATATCCCGACACTGAATACGAATACTTTGAACAAAGACAAAATGTTAATAGGCAAGTATTAAAATATAAAACCAGTAAAAGTAATGTAGTCGGTTCTAGCCGTCTATTTAATACCCCACACCACGCAGTTCCACAATTTGTGCTAGAATTAATTTAATTTAGTATCGTTAAACACGAGTCCTTGTCACATAAAAGTTACCTCGTAAAAAAGCCATATCTGTAGAGAGGTCAATGGTTAAGTCATTTATCTATCAAATATTTTTAAAAAATATTCAAAAATCCGAATTTTCATTATATAAGGATTTATTTTAAATTGGGGTAGTAGTCCTGTCCTTGGACCAAAAGGTCATATATATATCAAACATCTCGACAATGGGTTTTGAAAAAACAGACAGACGGACAGGTGGAATGTAGATTTTGAGCGTCATTCGGTCGGTGTAATCTTAAGGTGGGTGTGTCGGTTTCCGTTTAGGAGTAAAAAACATCTGCACATAAACAACATGCCCTTTTACCACTTTGCCACTTGTGGTGTAGGGTAAGAGAGCTATTTAAATTTTGGCCACATGCAAATAACTGCGCCCTATATTAACCCCTACTACAGTATTTCATATTTGTATTTAATTTCTTTTTATGTTGCTTATGTCCGTAGACTGAAACCGGACCCGAACCCAAACTGAAACTCTGAATCCGAACCGAAAAACTTAAGCGGGTTCGTGTTCATTGGGTTCAACGAGAGACTAGAGACCCGCAATGTCGTGCTTTTAATTTTTCTGGATATAGGAATTTCAGCTTGAGATTCTGTTTTCTTAATTGCAACAATTTCCGATTAAATTTATATATTTCAGTTGCACTTTCACTTAAAGTACTTCTTAAACGAAACCCAAAGTGAGAGCCCGGAATTTCAATTCCAATGACCTACGCTTGTAGTTTTTTTTTGAATTTTGAAAACGAATCCCAAACCAAAACCGGAACCTGAAATTTTTATCTTGATAAATCCGAACCCAGCTGTTTCAGGGTTTCAGTCTCTACTTTTAGCAAATACAAACAACAACAACATACATTTAATTAATAATTAAAATCTCACCAATAGAATACAAGCTGAACCGAAATTGCTGCCCCAGGTCGAGGAAGTAACGTATGCGGAACCAGTGCTGTTGCCTCAGCCGCCCAGTCAAAATAAAATGCATTCACCAAAAAGTACGCTGCGCAAGCCTATGCCTCATCATGGTACCAACTCGGAGACATTCTTTCAATTCCAGCCCGATGGCTACAATACACAACAGACATATCGCTGTCGCGACAATTTCGGTACTTTAAGATCTCATCAAGTTATGGTAATTAAAACAAAAACTCTTTACAAACCAAACAAAATTATAAAATACAACAAAGGCGGAAATGATAAAGTGCAGTATAACTGACGTATTGTTGTTCCGCTACATTATCATAATGCGAGTTAGTATTAACTGCACTGCATCAATTTTGGGTTAGCCGGTTAAGATGGGTGTTTCGTTGAAACTACAATTTCCTGCAATATAAACACTTCAAGCTGTGCGCATTTAAACGCAGTTTTCATACGGTCACCTGAAGGCTTTAAACTTTTTTGTCTTCCCAGCTCAGTTTCATAAAATGACATGAATGAAGTAAATGACATAAGGCTCTAGCCTAACTTCTTGTATAAAACTTTCTACTGCTTTATAAGACCCTCCACATAAGATGGGGGATATACCAAGTTTGTCATTCCAATTGCAACACCCAGAAAATGGCGTCAGATAAAGCATTAAAAACTGAGTCGATCTAGACATGTACGTCCATGTGACCGTCTGTAGTTTGATTGAGCTTAAACTTTATTGATTGACGTAATACACACACTATTAAAAAGCTTAATCATATATCTGCCACGCCCACAGTTTGTATATAAACGTGGATGATATTTAAGATTTGGATTAAGCCAAATTTTAATTTTTCATTTATTTTCACTAATAATTATTAACATTTTCTTTAAAGGGTGATAATTATCGTCGTGGTGATGGTTTCTCGACCACACGCAGCGTAAAGAAGGTGAGTAGTATTGCTTTTGTCAGAGAATGCTTGTCTGTAATAAAATCACTATCACTAAAAACATTACCCGTTACTTTAATTTTTCATTCATCATTGTACCCCATATGGATATGGGGGTGTACATCACTTTGTCAAAACGTTTGCAATGCCAAAAAGAGGCGTCAGAGATCACATAAAGTATATACATATATGTTCTGAATCAGCATCGAATACCGAGTCGCTCTAGTCATGTCTGTCTGTCTGTCTGTCTGTCCATCCGTGTGTCTACATTTTGTGGCAATCATTCTAGTGAAATATCGATTCGAAATTTGCGAAAAAGCGTTGACAGTTTCCGTGCACTGGTTGGTATTGAAATATGCAACAACAACTGAAAGAGGAGCAATATTTCATTTATTATTTATGATTGTGTTCTATCGGATAAACTAATCATTAAACAATATATACAATACTCTAAATGTGTACCTTTAGTGTCAGCTTGATTCCATCACTTGTTAACGTCGATTGGTGTATTTTTATTTTTTATGTATAGAAAAATATCTTATCATTCTGTATGTAGTATAATATGTATTCGTATAAATATTGTGTAGATATGCACATCTAAGCATGTAAATTATGTCACACTGGAGCATGTGTCGGTCTCAGATTTTAAAGAAGTTTTTAATTTTACCGTTCGCCCGGAACTTTTGTGGAACATAAAGAGCTATTTTTTTTTATTTTTGTGGCGCTCATCTTCCTTACTACGGGGAAGTACTTCAAAGTTGCTAAAAAAAAAAATAAACTTCAATCGAATAAAAACAGTATTTCCTGAATATTTTGAAAAAAAATTATACCGTAAAAGCCTTTAATCTCAATAGTACGTATAGAATATGTTGATGCAGAGTTTATAGTTTAATATTTACTTTTAGCATTTTTTTTTTTTTTTGGAAAATTTCCACATAAAAAACATTTTTTTACATTCCTCAAAGATGATCCTTTATAATAATCCAAATAGCGTGTACGTAACACATTTTTTTAAAATGTTCAAGTTCTCCCCTTTAATATAAATATATAAAAATGTCCAGTCGAAACCACAACGGTCCATAAAGTATAATTAATTGCCTCCATACCTTTTATGATATTTACAATATCTAAGTACAAGCAAGTAAAAGACTAAATTTGGCTGTACCCACCCTCGTCTCAATACAAAAAGTGGGTGTGACTGGTGCATGATTACTGCCTCCAATAGAGCATGTGTTACATATGAATTTTTACAGATTAGTATTATCCTCGTATAATTATTTACTGAAATTTTTATTGAGTCGTTCATCTCCTACGAGAGAAATAGTTCTGTGGAAGTTTTATTATAACAGAACCTTCTCCTCGTATATTGATAATTGCCCAATAAATATTTATTTGAATCAAAAAAAAAAAATTCTCAAAGGCATCGAATACCTCTCTGCGAAATCTCCTTGAGATTGTTTAAGAAATGTAGAAGGTGATAAGGAAGAAGTGCTCACACTTAAAAGTTAAGAAATTTCACTCTTTTATGTATAGATTACTAAGGGAAAAGAATTTATTTGGTCTTTTAATATGTATCACATTATGGACATGACAGTTTATTTGAAAAATTGTTGATTTATTACGGTCATATCGAAACGCTATCGTCCAGCCTGGGGCATGGGCATGGTCGGATAACAGATACGCACACAATTTATTGAAAACAGTAAAACTGTCAGCGTAAAATTCGACGTTGTTTGCATTACGTACTAATTTACAAGTCGAGAAGAAGACGCCCACTGTTCTTATGTAGATTTGGAGGGTATTTAAGATTCGACCTCAGCCAAATTTAGTTTTTTTTACTTGTTTGAAAATTATGTCAATTATTATTCCTTATACCCCGCACCACATTTTGTATTTGTGCGAACTCCTAAATTGTAGCAAGTCTCACCCTTGATTATACCGATCGGATCAGAATCAAAGTTTAAAGCGATTTAACCATCTTTCTTATAATTAATATTTTTGCAAAAATTCGCAATTTTTCAATATTTTTTGACAAAACTTGTTGAAGAATAGTTAGTTGGTTCAATAAATGAATGCGTCAAGTTTGAGCCGGGTCGTTTTGTCCGTAACAAAACCATGTTGTAACAATATTTTAACAATTGTATTGATGCAGCGGAAGCCTTAGATTATTTCAAAATTCGTAATACCATGTGAAGCCATTTCAACTGTGCAGAAAACTGCAATACAAGTCACTCTTATTGTGCTGCTTCATGTTATATTAGAAACAATAAATATGAAGCAGCCATGTTGCACCCTCCACACACGAAAATTTGTTTGGTCCACTTCACTTATTGTAAAGAGAGCGCATTACTTGTAACGTAACGTAGAAATGTGGCCACAAAGCCAAATAAAATATTTTAATTGTGTTTCCTCATACACGCATATGTAAAATGTTAACCAGATGCTTACATGACAACTGTGTGCTTTTAATTAATATTTGTTTTCTTATCTTAAGTAATTTATTCAACGAAACCTAAACCTAAATCTTAGTAATGTTATACACATACAATAAATGTTAATAAATATTTCCCATTGGTTGAGTTGTTTTTATTTTATTTCATTTTATTTTTTTATTTAATTTTTATTGATTTTATGGCATGTTTGAAAAGTTTCGTGCAGGACAACGTACATATATTGTACATATGTTTACAAAATATGCAGGAGAAGATTTATTGGATTTAAAACTAAAGTTTTTGTCGCCCTACATACACATGAACGCAGTATATGACATGCATTTGTTATCTTTTCTATATATCTATACATCCTTTATATAACTATATAGCTGTGTCTTTTCAACATCTCTACTTATTCTTTCTAATCAAAATTACAGCACCAATCGACAAAAGAATTAAATTGTTAAAATGTGTGGAAGCAAAGAAGTGTGATTTACATGCGATGCAAACAGAAAACGTTTTTGCGACAATTGTTTGGTTGAATTAGATGTTCAACCAAAAAATTGATTTCTTTTAACAATTTTCACTCAAACTCATCATTTTTATATCCTCCACCTAAAATAATACTTCATCAATATCAAAAACTGTATCAAGCTAGACAAATTTGTGTGTATGTCTGTGCGTCCGCGAACTCCCATTTCCCATCTTCCATTAAATTTTGAGATTTTGAGCTGACATTTTTTACATTCAGTATACTCGTACGTACGCACGTTCCTATCTCTCATTTTCACAAAAATGTTTCTACGAAGTTAAAGTTGGGAACACACATGTAATGGACGTGGTCAGTTAACTGCTGGTGCAGGGAGGTGGAGGATATTAAAGATTTGGCCTTAGCCGAATTTAGTGTTTTTATTTTTTTGACTTTACCTTCATCTTCATCTCACACATACTTATTTATACTTGCTTACTCATACTCATAAAAAAGTATACAGACTTACTTCCAGTGCTCTGTCTTCTCTTGTTTCTACTATTGTTTCCTTTTCTTTGTTTCTTTCCATTAGGTTTACCTTTGAGAGGGGAGTGGGGCGGCTGAAACCAGTCAGGGACTAATTACCCAAAATATGGTAAATAAGTTTTTCGTTTTATAATATTTTTAATTTGTTTCTCATTGTTTCTTTCATTTGGTCTGTTATTCGAGTTATTCATTTCTCTCATCCCCTTTTTGATTTATTGTTGAAATGAAACGAAAATGCAAACGATTTTTCCTGTTGTTTTTGTTATTATTGTAGTTAATATTGAAAAGAAAATTAATTGAATATAGTTATATGCGTGCATACACACACATGTATATGTGTAATATATAAACTGATATGCTCTATCGATTGGCTAACCGTTTCTGTACTCTCCACATAAAACATTCATAAGTTTGCTGTTTCCTTTGCAGCACCCAGAAGGTCATGTCAGGCTCTCCAAAAGGTATAATCAGGATCAAAATGCGAATCCATCTAGTGTCCGTGTCCGTTTGTTATTGCAACGCTCACAACCGAATGCAAAAATCTCCCTTTTGCCGCAAAAATAAATATTAAGCAAACTCCACAATGTCTTAAAAAAACCGGAGTCAGATAATGAATGAAACGCCCACAATTTACAAAAAAACTTATTTGTTGCAGAAAAAGGAGTCCTTAAATTTGTATTACACCTGAAGACCTTTGTAGACCTGAAATTTGCTACAAGTTATTCTTATATACATAATAATACCGAGGTATTGAAAATGGGTAAAATGGGTTAGTGTTTTTCTTTTTTAACAGACAAACCATAAAAAATATAAAAACAAAATTTTACCAAAATATTAAGACTGAAAATTCTTATTAACCACGCTCACCCATAACAGACATGTTATAGATGTTAGAAGGTTTTTGGAGTTTATTTAGAATATTCGACGTGGGTGAGCCGACATAGATGTGAAATTTCGTTTATGTCGGGAATAAACTTGTGAAACTGGGCGTGATCCGTTAAGGTACAAAGGTGGTTTTACTTGCGTTCTTATGGAAAAATTATCGGTTATACATCTAGTGGCAAACGGTATATGAAGTTGTACGGATATCTGTAACTCCTACACGGCAAAGACCACACCCACCTTCAATTAAACCGATCGATTCCGAATCAAAATCTTTAGATAAGATAAGATTTTCACTTTTTTTCATTATACAATATATAGAGAATCGTTTCAAGTATTAAGTAAAATTGTAGAAATGTATACAATGAGGAGTGTTGGTTCACGACCTATGTATATATTGCGAATTAAATTAAGGGGAAAATTGTTACTTTTCCAGAGTGATTGGACAAGATTTCTCTACTTGGGAAGGAAATATTAATACGAAAAATATTAACATAACATAATCAATACTCAAAACAAAGAGGGAAATGTTGGTGGGTACAATAGATTTGGCGTCGGGGCCTAATATAGCCCTTTTGTACTTGTTTGTTTTTGTTGTTTGTACAGATTTATTTCTAAAGCTCTTACAGGTTGCGTTTGATTGTTTTTTTGTTGTTTGCATTTAACAAATTTTATATTATTTTATGAGTTTCTTCTGATTTGGTAACGATTCTTGACAATCAGCCTTCCCGCACCTAAAAATCTATCATAATATATTGGAGTCAGCAACATTGTACAATATTACAACCCATCCACTGGCTGTCTTCTCATCATTAGTGTTGTAAGAAAAGTAAAAAAAGAACACTTTATTATTTAAGCAGTTACTCATTCAACAGTCGAACAATCAGTCACAGTCTAACTGACCGTACAACAACTTTGACGCGTACCCATCAGCGCAATTAATCCATTTGCTTGAACGCTCTACAAAAATGTTTTCAGTTTAATTATTGTAGAATGTTTTTTTTTTTTTTCTTTTTTTATTATAATTGTGTGCATCCTTTAGTTTTCAGTGTTTACAGTATGTTCTAACTCTGTCCCTATCTCTGTGTCCAATCCATTTTACAAGCACTTTTCCTTCCTTTATGTAATATTATCATCATCATCATCATCATCATCATCATCATCATCATTCGCTGAGAGTATTGCAACGCATTACATGTAATATTTGTAGTGTACAACTAATTAGAGCGTTTTACACTCTCGCCAATTTTGTTTTACACTTACGTGCCTGGTATAATTTAACCATTTTCTGCTTTACGTACGATTTGATATCCTTTTCTTTGTTTTGTTATCATTATTGTTGTAGTTTGGTTACTGTGTTTACAATTCTTCATTATACGAAGAAAAATATTTATCTTTGCTCAATATCAAGTGCTCGTTAATTGATGCTGTGTTGCGACGGGAATGCTAATAATGAAATATGCACATTCCTACATCTCTAAAACATTCATTCAAATAAATAAGTTTTTTCTTTTGTAAATCATACTATTTCGTTATCTTTTACAAATATCTTCAAAGTCCTCATGAACAAGGTGACTGAACGTTGTCAATAAATTTCCGTCATGGGTGGAACTCTCCCATTTCCACGTACAAAAAAGAAACTGTCATGCTACTTAGTATAAAACACACTTTTCATATTTTATTTTATTTGCTAAACATCTATAGATGCTATAAAAAGTATAAGTAATCGATGCGATGCGTTCATACAATCCATTAGATATATGTGTCTTAGGCCACAGATAGCTTTTCATTATACGCCCATTTGAAGGATGGTAAACTAAGTTTATAATTGCTTGCAACTACTTCGATTTCGATTTGTCCGTTCGCTTACGATCATACAAAGTCCTGGGTGGTAACGGTAACGTACAGAAAACCCTCTTTGGAGCAGAACTCAATGATCAGTAATTAATAAAATAAAGTGCACTTGTACGCAAGTTCTGCGACCGTAAATTTTGAGCTATTAAGCAGATATTGTGTTCAGTTTCTTGATAGGAATAGAACAGGTTGAGTGCCACGACCACAAGCGACACAAATTTACCTATAGGCCGCATATATATAATAATCCCATGCATTGGACGGTCCGAAACGTTTGACGCATTATCCGACTTTTTAGTTGATACGTCATTCATAATCTGTAGAGGGCGTAATCGGGTATATGCCACGCCTGCTGCTTTTATTAGTTTAGAATAGTTTTCATACCCTCCACATAAGATGGAGTATATACTAAGTTTGTTCTTCCGTTTATAACACTCAGAAGGAGGCGTCAAAGTCAAAGTGGACAAAATCGGTTAAAAGCCACGCCTACAATCAACAAAAATCCTTTATATCTGCCAAAAAAAACGGCCCATAAACTTGAAATTTGATACTAATATTCATAGTTATCCCATTCATCGATGTGCCCAGAATGGGCATGGTCGCGTAATAGACACGCTATTAATTTACAAACAATCATGTGCACCATAAAACTCGACTTGCAAGCTGATACATAATACACACTCAATATATATATATATATATATATGCCACGCCCACCGTTGTGGATGTGGAGGATATTTTAGATTTGGCTTAAGCCAAATTTAGTTTTCTTACTTGTTTTGTTTATTTTTTTAATTGTTTTATATAAAATATATAAAAATCGTTCATATTATATTACAAGGACAGAGATAAAGGATACTTCAGGATATTGGATATTGATAAAATTCAAAATAAACTTTTGTTTATTTTTCAACCTTATGTTTCCCTCCAACTACCATAGATTTCCATTATTGTGCACTTAAGTGTCTTAAAACCTAGTTGAGTATTTCTAAAATAATTCATCACTTAAGTAAAATTCAGTACTCCCTCGAGCATGTTCAATTTTCGAAATCATTTCAATTAATTTTACCTCTATTTTCCATAAAAAAAAAGAGAATTCGTCATTTGCATTTTCATTAAAAAAGTATGAAAGAAAAAAACAAAAAAACAAAAAAAAAAAAAAGCAAAAAATGTTTAAAAGTAAAACGTTTTTATGAAGTTTTCTTAAAAATAAGAGCACACAAATATACTAAAAATAAAAACAAACAAATTTTATTTCCAATATAACAACAAATACTTATTCACCGGTCAGGCTGTTAACACTAATACACGAAACAGAAGTCTTGGTCGTTTAAGAAGGCAGCCGCCCCGTCATGGTATTGGTAAGTTGACCTTTCTGTTTTCCAATTTTTCATTATTACCATTATTACTAGTTGTTGTAACCGTCTTATGTTACATTACCCCTATCTTATCTCTTCCTTTTTGAAATCCCCCAAAAATACAAATCTATTTACTCTTCGTTTCGTTTTTACTTCACACTCGCCCCATTATAATGAGGGCGTCTTACCAATAAATTGTTTTGTTTGGTTTGGTTTGGTTTGGTTTTGTTTGGTTTGGTTTTGTTTCCTCTTCACAAATGAACGTTTTCTTTGTACTCTTATGCTTTCAATTGTCCATTGCGATGCAATGGAAAAGCATGTTGCGTAAAATTAATGAGACTTTTTATCTTCCACTTATAAACTAAATGTTGCAACATACATGAAACATTACACAATGCAACATTTTATTTAAAATAATAACTTTTCCGTTTGAGTTTCATTTCCAATGAATATTGCCCTACAAACAATTTACCAAACTTTCACATGATATCGACTTTCAATTGAAGTGATTTAAATAAATACAATTTCAATTTCAATTTTTATACCCTCCACATCAGATGGAAGATAGCGGTGATGGTCCGTTTACAAAAGCGAGCGAAAGACGTCATAGACCCTGAATCTAATCTGAAATCTGAATCGATCTAGCCACCCCCGTCCGTCTGTTGCTAGAATGCTTACGAAGATGTTGAGCTGAACATGTCGTACACCATAGCATTTAAAAAGTTTCTAACAAGTCCCAAAATAAATCCTAGTATATACGTATACTTCACATAAAACTCTTTTTGGCATCTGAGTGGAAGTATGACAAATACTGTAATAGTGCTTAACAGAGAGCGCAACCGCATACATGACACGCCAGAGAGTATAATGTGTATAATGTGGAGGGTAGTCGAGGTTTGGCCTAAGCCAGATTTAGTTGTACGTTAAAGCCCCTTAAATAGACTGTAATGTGGGAGGGTGTAGGTTCAAGTTGCAGTTCGATCCTTTGGATATATTTTAAAGTCGCCTTATCTGCCCTACAATATATGATTTCAAGTTTTAAGCATAAACACATCTTAGATTCCCACGGCGGTTGGCTGGTTGCTTCGTAAAATTGAAAGAAACATATACTTGTGTCCCTTAGAAGTTTTCATTTTGTAGTACTTAGTTAAACTCGTATTGACTACAACTTAGTTAAACCCAGCCCTCATTCATAACTCATAAATACGTATCTGACGTTTTAATTGTTTTCCTTTACTCTGAAATATATTTCTTGACGAATTCAGTTCGAAATCCTCAGCATGTACTTGTTAATTATATATTTTCTTATATGCGTTGTATGTATTTGTAGTAACTCAACACCGTTCCAATAGTCCACAACACTCCAGTTCGGGCTCATCGCCTGTTATGTCGAATAGTAGTTCTAGTCCAGCGCCACCATCTAGTAGCCCCAGTCCGCAGGAGAGTCCAAACAATTGTAGTTACATTTATCGTGATTGATTGATCAGCAACACCAAATCGATGCCGTTAATAATAACTTCAATCAACAATACAGCAACAACTACAACAACTACCAAAACTGCAACAGACGATCTTGCAACAATTCATTCATATGCAGACAAACCATACACACAAACAGCTAATACTGCCAAAATAACAGCGTTAAGTAATCAAAATAATAATAATAATAATAAAAAACAACAACAACAACAAAAACAACAGCCCAGACATTACCATCATCAATATAGAAATAACAAATATCAGAACCAGCAGACTTGTATTATAAACGAAAGTAGTATTATTAAGAGCAAACGCAAAATGAAATTGTTTTTGGCTCAAACCGTTCCTGCCACACCCGTACAAGAAGTGAATCCCCTAACAACGAATAACTTTGTGCCATCCTCACCCCAAACGCCGACCACCAACCACCTCATCAACAATGGTCACAATCAACTGGATAATATTGAGAGCGGTAGCTACGACGAGGATGACGATGTTGATGTTGATGTTGATGACGCCAATCTGCCATATTTGCCACCTTACTTATATCCCAGGTGCACTTTGGAGGCGTCCGACGATAATGATGAGTATCTGTTTAAGGCAACCAATGACAATCACGCCTTTGAACTGCCTTTCGACAATGATGGTGATACGTCTTCGTTGGCGATGATTACACCACCGCCACCCTACGATACACCACCACACCGTCAACAACAAAAACAACAGCATTTACACATAAAACAATTATTAATTGCAAAAGTCACATCCTCTCTATCCAATGCGGCGGCAACAACTGCCGCATCAACAGTTCAGCAAGAGCGCCAGCATCAGCATCATCAACAGAAATCAGCGGCCACACGTAAATATTTATTCAATAATCGTGAAATCTTCAATATTAGCTCTTCCACTGGAAATTCCAGTTCGAATTCATTGCACCAACAGCCACCATCATATGCAACGTCATCCGTGGGCAGCACTCTGGCCAATGCTATAACGCCAACCAAATTGAGTGCCGCAGCCGCCGCCATGTTTACAGGGCCCCATCTAAATCGCAAATGGTCGCATTTGCATCGTAAACGCCGCCGTCGCAATAGCAGTTCAGGTGATTCCAAAGAATTGGACAAATTGGTATTACAATCAGTCGATTGGGATGATGATGACATTTACTGATTAAGTTTCCACTGATTTAAAATTAATATTTTTTTATACTAACACACATACATAAATTAAAAGTGAGTTGTGTGGGTGAGCTGAAAGAGCATAACATTGCATAACATTGTCGACACACTGTTTAACACACCAGGAGACAATGGAAATGTATACGTAATTTTCTATACGGTACGAAACATAGATTACAATCCCCTCCCCCAAAAAGCACTTTTGTAATATGGGATATATGATTTGTTTTACAAGCTAACGCGAATATTTTTAGGATATGAAATGCATTTCACCTACGACTCACACAACGCTCACCCACTGACACGAAAATGAACAAAATATTATTGAAAAATTATTGAAAAACAGAAAAAAAAAAAAAAACAACAACACTAAGGTGCACTTGAAATCGTTAGGGATTTATATTTGTAAATAATTTATATACACACGTGTACACGCACGCACACCCTAAAACAATTATTTAAAAATATACAATATCATATTTTATTGAATTTTTTTAAGCAAAAACGAATTATTTTCATTTTAATAATGAAAACCAAACACGTGAACATTTTCTATAAATCTACCGCAAATAGATAATTAACAATCATACGTACACAAGAAACACTCAGCACCGATGACATACATACCTTAAGAGCGGAACACCCCCCAAAACAAACGATCAAAAGGAGGAAAAAAAAAAAACAAGTCAAAATACTACACTTGCCGCCTTAGGCCAAACGTTAAATACCTTCCACCTCCATAAACAAGCAGTGGGCGTGCCAAATAGTTGATTACGCGCTGTAACAATGTACAAAAAAAAAATATTCTTTGCAAATTGTGGGTGTGTCCTCCGTTAATGGGTGTGTCCTACTTATGAACAGGTGTACCAAATTTTAACTTGATTGTTTAAATAAGAACTCACTACAGATATTTGTACAAAATTTACAAGTCTGAGCTTTCCACGACGTACGGACGACACGTCCGATCGACATGATCACGATATAAGAATATATTTGTAGGATGTTGCCAACTGAATCCCAAACTCATCACTAAGGTGGAGGGTATAATAAATCATTTGTATAACAAATCACCGAAAAAAAAAAAAAAAACCGCGTACAGACGAACAAGTGATTAAACAAATACTTTATTTTAGTAATACCAAAAACACAAAAAGCAAGCCGAAAATAACAACAACGATGTTGTTAGTTTTTGTATTAAGTATATTTTGGAATTTTAATAACAATAAGAGACCCTTTAGGCAAACATACTTTATGTCACTCTTGATCGTCATACTCACTCACTCACTGACGCACCCTCTACACTATTAATCGAAAACTGACTAACCTTCAAAATAAAAACATAAACACCATTAAATAGTATTAATAATAAAAATAACAATTTAATAGAACAAACAGCTTAATTTTCCTAAAATAAATAAAACAAAACAAAAAACAGAAAAAAAAAAACATAAGATTGCTAAGCAAACATTTTGCAAACACACAAAACAAAGAATATATTAAATAACGGTTACATACTTTGTACTTTATATGGAAATATGTATAAAATATATATATATATAAATAATTACAACAACAACAACAACAACTACTACTAGTACTATACAAATTATAAAGTAGAGCAACTGAATAAATAATAATGAAAATGTAGTCAAATAGTGTTTACGAAAAAGCGTTTTTTACCAAAAAAAATAAAATAAAATAAAATAAAATAAAAATTAAAAAAAAAAAATAGTGTACACACACATACATTCATAGATACATATAGACATATTAACAACTGAACAAATAATATTTATGCTCTTTCATTTTATAGAAAAGTAGTTGAACAGGAAATAATGGCAAAAAATACAAAATAAAAAATAAAAAATATAAAAAAAAAAAAACACTACACTCACCCAAATTTAGATCATGTTTTTATATATACCGCATGTACAGACGTATTATAAAAACCAAATACAAAATACATACTTATTATATTATATCCATTTATGCCTCTAACAACATACATACATCATTATAAACTACGAAGTAGTAATTATAATTTCCCATTATGAGAAACGTGATATTATTTTGTTATAGTTTTTGTATTGTATAATTAAATCCATTGTCTGATCAATTGCTATGGACTTTTATTTATTAAATAGCATAAGTTTTAGCTCTTACATATTAATTAATCATATGCGCTAACAATTTTTATTCTTTTTTATTTTAAATAATTATGTGCCATCTTTCTAAACAACACAATCAATATACACGTATATACGTTAAAGATAATTAATAATTCTTCAAAATCATGGCCATTCGATAATCGATCTGGTGGCCAAAAAGTTAAGTAATATTTTGATAAGCATACCATGCCCTACATTACTGCATACACATATTTAGCTTTCGGTGTTTACGTTTGCTTTTACGTTTGAGACAAAACTCAGTTTTTCAAATTTCAATGACGCCCCCTTGAGTAAAAGTGCCCACTTTCTTGTTCAACCCCAGCTATGCAAGAAACGTCAACAGTCTGCAGTAGAAACAGTTTCAATAGAAAATCGCATAAATGTGTCACACAATTCGATCTGTATTTCAAACTTTTATACGCTGCACCACTTGCACAGATGCTTGTAACTCCTAAACAGCAAATTGCTATAATGGGAAAAACCAATCGATTCAAAATCAAAATCTTAATCGATTTAGCCATGTCCGTCTGTCCGTCAGTCTGTCTATGTAAATTTGTGCTCAACTATAGGCTGAATTTTTTGAGATATTTCGATGGAATTTGGTACAAGGATATATATTGGCCCAAAGGGAAACCATATTGAAAATGTATTGAATTGGACCATTTTTAGAACCCCTCCCCATATAAGATACCACTTTAAAGGAAGTCTTTATATGACAAAAAAAACTACAATTCTTAATATTTTTTGAAAAAAATGGGTAAAGTACAGTTAGTTGGCTTAATATTTGGCTGTACCAAATTTTGGACTCGATCGGACTATTATTAAAAGCCATATTGCCTTATATGGCAATAACTTGCGTTTACTGACGCAACTAAGTTAATTGTAGCATAATTTGTTGAGCTAAGTGGTGTAGGGTATTAAATGGTCGGTCTTGGCCGACTATAGCATTTTCACTTGTTTATTTTTTGATAACTTTTACTACAACTCTGTTCCAACGAAAGCTATTTAACAATTTTATATTCTATTGTAAATTCTTGCTTAATTCAATCAACGCTTACACCAACTTGAATATTAATATTTATGTATGCATAACATCAGCTTTAGCTTTTGTTCTTAACTAATAAAGTATTTTATAATTTTTTTAAAAAAAAATCAATTGCTACATGTTGTAGTAAGAGTATAAAATTCTTCACTTTCTAGGGCAGTTTGCTTAAATGAGTAAAATAAACAAAGTTTGTATATCATTACAGTGTCATTACTCTTTGATTCAACATTATTATGGTAGAGAAGAAACTTCAATGAACTGCCGAAATAAAAAAATTAATAAACTGATATCAGCAAAAGGCCTTCATTTTTGTGCATTGTTGTTGTATTTTCTTATATTTATGAATATGTAAAAAAAAGGAAACATTTTCATTTAGTTTATTTGTGAAAATTTATTTTGTAAAAATATACATAAAAATAAACATACCTCAGTTGAATTTAAGTAAGAAATCTTATAAGTACTAATGGAGAATATAAAATATATAGTTTATAAACAATTTTATTAAAATCTAGAAAGCAATAATTATGAATATATATAAAACGAAGTGGTATATGTAGACTTTTCATATTCATACTCTTGTCAACATTTTCACTAGAGTCATCAGAAGCTAGCGAAAATGTTAATGTCGGTCAAGCCGGCCATTTAATACCACTTGGTTGTAGTGCCGCATCATGTGCGAAAGTGAAAGTGACTATTTGTCGAAAATGGGCCCATCGGGTCCAAACAATTACTTTTCACCAAATTTTGTTATAAATATTAAAGATATAATTCGGTTCAGGAGAAGATTCTGAATCGATAGTCAAACTCAAGCGTATAGTGTACGGTGTCATCCTAAAGAAGAAATGGTGATACGTGTTCTAATACTCGGAATGTTTCTCAACGTTTTTAAAATTTGAATATTTTTCCTCTAAATGATTTATTCTCAATAGCGGCACCGCGAGAGTCACTATGTACAGCCATAGTTTCGCCAGTTACTACACGTAACATGTTCGTCACTGTATCAACTTATAGTTCAATATTTAAAAGAAAATGTCACTCATTTAATATATATATATATATATATATATATATATAATCAGCCTTCCTCCCCCTTAAACTAAACTTAAAAATTTAAAATGAAATCTAAAAAGAAACACAAATCTTCTAAAATCTGTACAGGTAGATTGTAAAAAACGAAATAATCATCAAAACATTTTAAAGTTTTCTTAAAACAAAAACAAAAACATTCATTATGGGAAAAACATTACAACAACAAAAAACAAAAAAAAAAACAAAAACTAAAAACTCTTTTTCATTATATGATATATATCAAGTGCTTCTTACATAAAAACAAATAAAATCGGAAAAAATATACTAAGAAAAAAAGTTATATACAAACATTTAGTATATAGAACAAGTTATAGTAGAACTTTAAGAAAACAATTAAAAACATGAAAACCATAAAAAACCAAACACAAGACAAAAATTGAAAATTAACAAAAAAAAAAAAAAAAATTTAAACTAAAAATTAAAAATCAAAAATTAAAATTACACAAGCAAGCATTAATCGCTTTAGAGTTTTAATAAAATATTATTAAGCAGCAACAACAAAATCAACAAAAGAATTATCGTTAGTAAAAAAGCATTTTCATCTTTTTGAGACAAAAAACAAACAAACAAACACAAAAAAATACGATGTAGACAGACAAGACAAGACAACAGAAGAAAAGAGTAGAATCCCAAAAATACACAAAACGCATGCATTTTTACATATAAATAAAAATTATATTAAGCAACAAATATACACACTCACACATATAAATATATTCATACAAACATTTAACCATAATCACCATTAAATATTAATAATGACAAGCAAGTAAAACGTAAACTGAATTTGGCTTGAGTCAAATCTTAAATACCCTACACCTCCATACCCAAGCAGTGGGAGTGACATGTACCTGATTGCTCCCCCCTATCACATCAGCGTCCGCCAACAAATCAAATTGTGCGTGTCTGTTATCCGACCACGCCCTTTTCATATATATATATGCACTACAATTCAACTTCATACGTACGATCTGCGTACGACATATAAAAGTGTTGGTGCAAAATTTCAACCAATATCTCAAAATTTGCTACCGTTCCGACCACCGCACATTCCAAGTGTTGATTTCGATTAAGAATATTAACAATTTATATCATTTGTGGGGTCGTCGAAGCTTCCTTGTTGTCAACGGAACAACAACGCCACACCATGGAGGTGAAGGGTATAGAAATTATTCATCTGAACATTTCGTTAAGCATAATGCAGACATTCCTCTATAATCACGTTTAACTCTTCATTTCATTGTATTGTAAATAAATCAACAAAAGACGAATCGTATGCACTTTCATACAGTTGAGTGTTATTGTACTTTCCTCCCTACTTTTCAAATTTGTCACCATTTTATTAAAGAAAAAGTCCCACTTTAAATATTATTTTAGAAAATATTGTGAGAAAGGAAAATATTGATTCGAAACACCAGGAAGTAGAGAGAGGTACGTTTGGCTTGAATCAAATGTTGAATATCCACCATCAACGGCTATGCAGCCGTTTCAAGAGTTTATGTTTTAACTTTACATCGTTTATAGGTTATGGGTGATATGAAAATGAAACTATTTTTTCACATTCAATATGTCCATGCTCGATAAGAACCTGTGACCAATCAACTGCCAACTACCAGCACATTTGTCTAATTATTCTTCATTAAGCATGTACACTGTAAAAAACACTAACTTTGTAGAGGACACTTAAGAAACCGCAAAGAAAAATAACACAAATTGTAGTAAAAATAGTGGTTAAGTTATGACATATATAAAAATAGACAACAATAATAACAACAACAACAACAACAACATAAACCATTGACATTAATAATGAATCATGAAGACACAACATAATGCATAGAATAGCATGCATGCTCTCCACCAAGAGTAAAAAAGGTGGTATTTGCGCAAGTCAAAACTTTGATATCCTCCGCCCTGATTTAATTAGCAAAGTGCACTTTGATTGTAGACGTGGCAAGCGCATAATTCCATCCTCCCTTAATACATGATATCCACTGAAAAGGTGAAATTCTGTGTCAAAGAGCGATATTTGTAAATAGTGAACGTACCTCTTATGCGATTCCGCCCATTTTGAACACGAAATTACTACTTTTTTGGGATAAAAGATATTTAGAAATTGTTAGTGTGTAACGTACCGTTTGACTAATTTTGTTTATTTTCTATATCAATCATTATTTGCAATGGGTATCTTGATTTTTACAACCAGAACAATATACATGACAGACAGACATAACTAAACCGGTTCAAAATCCGACTCTTCAGGAATATATTTTAAAGCCTTATTCTGGGTTTTCTAACGCTTTGACAAAGTGACGCGGCTTTATGGTGGTGGATATAAAAATGACTTTACCAACTACTTTGAGTTTTTATAACTTTCACATGCAGGAGAGCGAAAATTTTTCAAAAACAAGCAAATGCACTAACGGACATAGCGTTTAGTACATACTCAGGAGTCTCCTTCTGATAGTATTCTCTCAGGTGGAGGGTATAAAAACACTCAAAAATTTTACTTTATATACTTTAAAAATAAAACAAATTTACCTTAAAAGAAGTGAAAATGTCATAGACGGTCAAGGCCGACCATTTCATAACCTACACCACTTAAATCCTTCATTTATGCTACAATTAGTTTAGTTGTCAATTCGTGAAAAATCATTATATGCAAGGGATTCTAAAAATGGTTTGATCGGGTCAAAATTTGGCATAACCTTTTGGACGATTTTTCTCAAAAAAATAATATATTAAAAATAGCGTTTTTTTGCTATATAATAGGATCTTATAATGGGAAGGGGTTCTAAAAATGGTCCGATCCGGTCCATTTTCAATAGAGTTTCTTTCTGAGTTAAGATATGTTCTTGTACCAAATTTCATTAAAATATAAATTTACATGGACAGACAGACGGATAAGATTTTGATTCTGAATCGCCTCGTTGCAAATGGAATGACAAATTTAGTATACCCCCCATTTTATGTGAAGGGTATATAAATATTAGGGAGTCAATAAAAGGTAAGGGAAAGTAAGATAAATATGAACAACACAAATACTAGAGAACTAAAAACGAAATGCATTTCTATGAAAAGGCTGAAAAGAAAACTTACGAAACAATTGGTGCGCAGCATGGTTTAGGGTGAAAATGAGATAAACACGTTGTTGTATAACTGACTTTGTTTTCGTCATTCATTGCTTCCTTTCTCTATTTATATAATATTAATAATATTTTATTCGTTTCCAAAAAAAATTTTGAGAAAAAAAAATTTTAAAATTGTTGGTTTATTAATTTGATCAGAAAAGTATGGGAGTAGACTCGAGCAACGAGGAAATCCATTAATAACCAAGAACAATATTATTTATTCCAGCAAAATATACGATTATTGAAAAGTAGCAAAAAATGGACTTACACTTTGTGTCTTCGGGCCCACTCATTTACCAATAATATTTTATCATCTAAATTATAAATTTTTTTTATAAAATATCTAATGCATAGAAATACGATTAAACATCTGCTTTTACATGCCCATCGCACTCACCGGGCAAACATTCATTGATGCCCAAAAAGGAGGCCTTGCGCTCCTTCACATTTGCAACTTTTCAAAGGCCTTTAGATGAAAACTTCATAAAATACATTCTTTGTAATATAATCTTATAAGGTTTGAAAGGTCCCTAAAACACAGTTCGTTACACTTCTTACACCTCATTAGACATTTAAAATTTCCTTCTTTAACCAAATAATATGATTCCTAAAATCAAAGTGACCGAAATCAAGGAAAGACAATTTATTTGTTCTTTTCATTTTAACGGTTCTAAAAAATTCTTCAGATATTCCATATATCGAATCGTTTGAAATGTATACAAAATAGTGTAGAAAACATTTTTTTGTTAATAATCTTTTGAAAGGCCCAAAAGCTTGCTACATACACTTCATTTCACACTTATTGAAATTCATATTTTTAATGCATACTTTTTACTGAGTTTCTCGCCCCTTTAAAAACTTATGTTTGTTTCTACAAACTATAATACACACACACACACACACACACACACACACCAGCCAATTAAAGCGACGTAAATTTTGTCAAATTTCAAATAAACCACCACACAGAAAAAATTGTTGAAAATTTGAAAATTTGAAAATTTGAAAATGAAACACGCATATTGACAACAACACCAAATGAAGCATTAAGGCACTTCCGTTACATTGATTACATAAATCAACCAAATAATTAATCAATAGAGTCAGACTACGTAGTATGAAAACAAATTTAACACATCCATAACTACATACACATACACATACACATAAATGAAAAAAAAAAGTCGGTCATTAAATAATAATAACGCACAATTTATATGAAATATGAAGTAAATTAAACCTAAACATAAAACGACATGACAAGAGAAGAGAAGAGAAGAGAAGAGAACTCATTGTATCAAGTAAATGCTAGTGACAACTAAAGTACGTAAGTAATAAAAAAAAAACGAATTCTTTTCAATTATTTTGGAGGAAAAAAAACCAGAAAATCTCATAAACACTACAAAAAAAAAAAATCAATCGAAGAGACAGAAAATAAAACAAAACAAAACAAATAAAATTCATAAAATTTTCGTTTACTTCTTCACTGAAACCTAAATAGCGTTTCATTTTGATTGTATTGTTTTTGTTTCTTCAATTTCAACGAGGAAGTCATTATTATGTACACAATTTTGCATTTAATTCTAACAATAAAACACAATTATATTCATTCAACTATATAAAAACCAAAAACAGCAACAATAACCAAAAAAAAAAACAAAAAAAACAAAAAACAAAAACAAAAAACAAATCGTACTATAATGATATAAGAAAATGAAATGATGTCAAGCCAAGCATAGCGGAAGTTATTATTAAAAATATTAATTATAATGATTATTATTATTATTATTATTATGATTATAATAATGGCAATTAATGCATATGTATATTGTATTATTATTATTAACTGAAATATTTAGATGAAATGATAAATTCTTAAATTATTATTAATTATATTATAAAGCGTAGAAACCTACACAACAACAAGTCAACAAGAACAAAAGTAAAATAAAAGCAACTAAAATTATAGAGATCATTATATTAAAAATGAAATATAAAAAAAAAAAAAAAACAACAACAACAACAACAACAACAACAATATTTGTTTTATTTGAAAGTATTTTTAAAGAAGCGCTGAACACATAAAATCTCTAGACTGCATATCAAGACCCCAAGTATTTATCATCAGCAGTGTTTACTACTCTAAAAATGTGTGTTTCGTTCCGTCACCCACGTTGGACGTGTACAAATTGTTTTGAAAAATGAAAATTTTTATATTTTTATAATTATATTATCACAAATTTCAAATTGATAAATATGTCGCAAAATTTTATATGGGGAGGGGTTCTAAAAATGGTCCGTAGGGATAGTGAAATCCAAAGTAATTTCTATATAAACAAAGTTAAGCGCATTTGCTTTAATAAAATTAATTAAACATGAAAATATCTTGCTGCCAAGACTTTAGGTGGCGCAAAGTTGAGAAAAGAATGGTGCAGTGCCAAATTTTATGTTCAGCGTTGTTGGTCACATCACCCATGGTCTACCCACCACATTGGTTGCTAAAACGAAAAGTGCGAAAAGTGTTAATCCCTTCAAGGGCTCGTGCTGAAGTGATAGGAGCCCGGTTGAGAGCTCCTTGCCTTCCATTAAAATGAACTTTGTCAAAAGATTTACATGTTTAAGAACAAAAGTAAAGGTTTTAAAATTGGTGGGCCTGAACCTTGAACTTTATTCACCAATGCACTCAAACTGTATTTGACCGTATTTAAATACATGCATTATCTATTGCAGCACAGAGCTGCAACAATGTGTTGCAGAGATTATGTGTGTGGCCCTTAAATGCGTGTTTATCTCTATGTGTGTTATACCCCAAAAAAACATCCCAGAAACAGCAAAAAATTACATGCGACAAAAAGGTAATTATAAACAAAACGAGCTTCGCATGTTTGGATTCAACAATTTCTGCCAAAAAGTGAGTTTAACGATTAAAGGAAAATGGATTATGAGTTTAAGATGAGAACGCAGATGATGCGAACTAAAGTGGAAGATGTTTTTGAATACGAGGGCTATAAAGTGGGCCGCGGTACATATGGTCACGTATACAAGGCAAAGTGGAAGGGTGCTGGTGATGGTAGAGACTATGCTCTAAAACAAATTGACGGCACCGGCTTATCCATGTCGGCATGTCGTGAGATCGCCTTGTTGAGGGAATTAAATCATCCCAACGTTATTAATTTGAAGCGGGTATTTTTGTCACATAATGACCGAAAGGTGTTCCTACTGATTGATTATGCTGAACATGATTTGTGGCATATTATTAAATTTCATCGTGCTGCAAAGGCGGCCAAGAAACAGGTGGTTGTGCCTAGAGGCATGGTGAAAAGTCTGTTGTATCAGATATTAGATGGCATACATTATTTGCAATGCAATTGGATTTTGCATCGTGATTTAAAACCTGCCAACATACTGGTAATGGGTGAGGGTCCCGAAAGAGGGCGTGTCAAAATTGCTGATATGGGATTTGCTCGTTTATTTAATGCTCCGCTAAAACCCTTGGCCGACTTGGATCCAGTTGTGGTGACATTTTGGTATCGTGCCCCTGAATTATTGCTCGGAGCACGACATTACACTAAAGCCATCGACATATGGGCTATTGGTTGTATATTTGCTGAACTTCTCACATCAGAGCCGATTTTTCATTGTCGCCAAGAGGACATTAAAACGAGTAATCCGTACCATCATGACCAGTTAGACCGTATTTTCAATGTAATGGGATTTCCGCAAGATAAAGACTGGGAGGATATAAAGAAAATGCCCGAACATCACACACTCACTAAAGATTTCAAGAGGTCGTCCTATGCTAATTGTTCTCTGGCCAAATATATGGAGCGTCACAAAATTAAGCCTGACAGCAAGGCGTTCCATTTACTACAAAAACTTCTACTCATGGATCCCAAGCAGCGCATTACCGCGGAACAAGCGATGCAAGATCCTTATTTTCAAGAGGAACCACTGCCCACTGAAGATGTGTTTGCCGGTTGTCCCATTCCGTATCCAAAGCGCGAATTTCTCACCGATGATGATCAAGAAGATAAATCTGACAATAAGCGACAACAGCAACAGCAGCAGCAACAACAACAGCAGCAACAGCAGCAACAGCAACAGCAGCAGCAACAACAGTTGCATGAACCAAAAAGACGTTGCACTGGTACCGGTGTATCAACTCAGCAACAACAACAAGATTTGCATCATCAACAACAAGCAGCCGTGGCGGCAGCAGTTGCTGCCGTTCAACAACAGCAGCAACAAGAAGCCGCTGCTGCTGCTCAACAAATGATGTACAATCAACAGCAACAACAACAAAATTTTCAACAACGCTTCTAAGTCTGACACCTTCTAACTTAAGTTTGATCTCTTCACAAGCGGCTGAATTGGTTGCAGGAAGTAGTAACGCTCCAGCTATAATTAAACATATTTTCCCATAACAATAATTGATTATATTAAGAAACCAAAAAGAGCACAAGTAAGTAAAGAACGATAACGTATAATAAGTATTTGACTTACGTTATAAGGCCAATACAAACGAACCATCGTTTAGACGAACGTTCTTTTCTTTTCTCTTCATTTAATACGATTGGTTTTACATAATAACCTAAAAGTTACATTACAGAAATCCTGTGGACTTAAATATAGTGTAAAATATTTTACGGCTCCTATGTGACGCTTAATTAACATGATATGTCGAGGCGTACTTTTGCCGTCACCTGCCTTGAAAGTTCTGAAAAGGGTGCATACTCAGAATTGCTACCGCATTGTGTCTGTTTTACGGTATATGGAGTTGTGACCAATACTTTAGCATAACATGCAATAACCATCGAATTATAAACTAAAAAATGTCCTCATTTTGTATTTTTGTTAAATATACAATTTAGTGGTTCGGTCACAAAACTGATGGATTAGTATTCATGTCCTGACCAGGGAGGATCTACTTTTAGAAATACTCCTTTAACAAAGGTTTTTTACAAAGGGACTTATATAACCGAAGCGCATCTTCCATTGGGCTATAGAACTAAATAGGTTGTAATCAGCCAGTAACGTATGATCATTACATCATTAAATAACACATACTCCCTTATACTGATGATATTATACGATAATTTGTGTTACTTGAAAATAGTAGAGTATTAAATGGAAATTTTCCAATATTAATTATTTATTAAATGTATCCTCTTAGTAGAAAATGTAAATAAAGGAAAACATATTTTCATACGTACAACATTTTTTTTTTTAGCATAAATTCACTTAAAAATGCGGAAAAATCAAAAAATTTCATAATCAATGAGTTCTTTGAGTTTTATTTATTATGTAAATTATTGAGCATTAGTCAAAATTGAAGTTGCAATCAAGATGAATTAAAATCCTTAAGGAAGGAACAACTTATACTTCACGTTCTTGATTATAAAAAATATCCAAGTTGAGCAAATGCACTTAAAAAGTGAAATTAAATCTTGTTGTGGTTATTTTATTTGTATAGGCACCCCTACTCTGGCCGATAGCAGGGTACAACTCTAGCATATTGTAGTACCATAACCGCATACAGTGATTAGTGATTTTATGAAATATATTTGAACAAGAAAAAAAGCTACATTCGGCTATATTTTACAGTCCCCAACGCCTACTTTTGGGCATGATATGTGCCCCTATATACATACACATATACATATTTCTTTCTGGGCCAAAGAAAACTTCATAACAAATTGCAATACTGCAGTATAGTTAAAAATGTTACTACTCACAATTGTTATTAGTGCGTTGAGGGCAGAGTGAACGGATTTTTATATGCACAAAGTTTACCTTTTTCTTATATACAAATAATGCAACAAGTTTTTGTTGTAGTTTATTGATTTATTTAGCAAACAAATTTTTATATTACAATTATTTGTTAAAAGACTTTCCTTTGCATTCTTAATAAACATGATAGTAGAGGGATTCTCAATAAGTAATCTATTGTTTTAAAGCAAACAAAATTTATATAAAATTATATCACAACAATAGAGTTTTACAAATAGCCTTAAAAATATATTTTGGTTTTTTTAATTTCAAGAAAATATTACACAGTTTGAAAAGTATGTGAGAAATGTATGTTTTATATAAAAAAAATATACACTGTGAGCATCTCTTAATTGAGATGTCATATGTCAAATATCAAATATCAAATATCAAATATAGAAAAATGAATTTTATTAATCAATCGAAAAACATACATTTCCCACTTTGACAATAGATAACATGTATAACAAATAGAATGTACACGGGGAGATATAGCACGATGTATATAAACTTTTGAAAAGGACTGATACGCAAAGAAAATTGGAAGAGACGAATGCAAAAAGGAAGAGTATACAAATTAATTATTTAACAAAAAAAAAATATACAAATTACTTTACATCTTACATGAATAACTTACTTAACATATGTACACACATACCAGTCCTACGCATAAATTGTAAAAATATAACAATGAACAAATTTCGTAATATGATTTGTTGTTTTTGTTTTTGTTTTTGTTTTTTTTTTTACCAACGAATGAGATCCACAAGTATGTATGTTTTGCACTTGTTCTTTATGATTCCATGGTAATCATGACGATACTTGATGATAGCAAATGCATTAGCGATGGCCATGTTTCTTTAGTTACATAATGAATGATCATCTAATACTAACTTTTGCTGAGCGCCTTCTTCTTTCGTTGCACTAGGATATCGTAGAAGGGATTGTGGCTGATTGATTGAGTTAAGCGCTTTATCCAATCTTGCTGTTCCTCCGCCGTGGCAGCTGACATACGGTATACGGTATGTTTGCCCTCCACTACCTGTTTTAATTATAAAACAAAAGTATTGAATAAATGTATGAAGTCTTTGTTTGTTATAATTGTTGTATTTCATTTATTTAAAATCGAGCACAAGGGTGCCGCCGAAAAGTTGAAATTTAGTGTTTTTAGTTTTTATGCTTATATTCTCACCTTGCCCTCGGAATCAGTCTTGCATGCTTTAATAATGTCGGCACCTCCGGTTGCAAACAATTCAAAACAATTGGGTTTACTGCGATCATGGATTTCACGCACCTGACAAATAAATATGAACAATTAATGAATTACTTGTTTTTGTTTTTGTTGTTATTATCAAAGAGTTTCTGGGTTTGCTTCCTTTCAAAAATGACATTTTGGCTCCGTATAGACTTAATGCAACTGCATGGATTTATATATTGTTTTATTTGTTTGCCCATATCATCATAATGATATGAGGGTATATTGGATTTGTGCAAAACGTTTATAACACTCAGAAGGAGACATTTCACAGCATTCCAGAAAAAAGAATATATAACCTTGACCAATATTAATAGCTGAGTCGATTTAACTCTTCTGTCTGACCACGTGTCTGTGTGAATTTCTCTCCAACATTTTTACAAAAAGTTCGCAAAAAGTTGAGCCATTGAGCTGAAATTTGTTATGAAAATTTTGTGCAAAATCGAACCCAAGGCGTGCCCACAGTGCTAATAAAACTCAAAATAACCAGCGGTTAGAACTTCTTACTGAAGTCAAATGTTGTCAGAATACTAAGAAAGGCTTTCGAAAGTATTATTAATTGTATTAACCAGGTCCACTTTTAATGAAGACATTATAGATATTAATTTGATTTAGGGAGAGGGGTTCATTTAGGGTGTGGATGACTTTGCATTGATTTGAAAATTGGCAACAGTCTTTCTCTCTTATGTCGGAAAGTAATTTGCGAAAATGGAATAGATTGATTAAAGTAGGCGCATACAGTGGCAGTAACATATCATACGCTGAGTTTTGGAAAAGGGCAAAGACGGTGCCTGACATGGCTCCTTCTCACTTGTTAGTTTTCCTTCGGAAAAAAAACCGAGCAAAGTGCCCACTTTTCTGTATAATTACCGATATATTTTCCAATGGTATAATCCCACGCGGCTCTTTGTCTGTGGTATATTCAAAGTAATATAAACAATTGTCATTCAATATAAACCAACGTCTTTTCCAGGACTTATACCTAGGAAACGAATGATGAAAGAAAATAAACGAACATTAAATTTTGACATTTTCCAATTGATATTATGGTTTTGACATTACATTGACACGTACCTGCCTCCTTGCTTCCATAGCCACCCTTCTTTATCCGGATTGAAAAAAGTGTGCATTAAATCATTACCATCATCTTGCGGTATTTTAAAGGGTTCGGTGCGTATGGATTCGTACAGGGATTCCAGTAGTGTACGAGGCAAATCGCCACCATTATTTATACCGCGATTCATTGATATAAACTGCTCAACAGTTGGCTTATCTTTAACCTAAAGTTGTAGCACATAATGTTATTATTGTTGTGATTGCAAGAGAAACGATTTTATCTAAATTCTCTTTTTAATAAATTAATTAATTATCTTACCGACGGATTATGCAAGGATGTATTAAGCATAATTATAGCAAAACTTAATACGTAGCAGGTATCGGTGTTGGTGAATATATCAGGATTCAGTTGACAATATCGTTGAGCAAAACACTCCATCATGCGATCAATTTTTTGCGCCTCACCCGGCAAACGAAATGACCACAGAAATTGTCTATTACACAAACATACACACTTGCAATTATTACGTTTCATTTTAAATAAAAACTAAGTTTACCTTAAAGCTTGTACTAAAATTAAATTTGTAAAATCATGTAACGCTACAAAAGCCTTTAAAACATCTTTGTTGAAATCGTTATTTTCACCCAAGTAATCACCTGTAATAAAATACAGTATCGACAATGCATTAATAGTTAAAGATGTCAAGTGGAAATTCTAATTGTGAAATAAGGGGTTGCGTGCGTAGCGTAAGTTTAAGGGTTAAAGTGTACCCGGTAGCGCACATGAAATTTAAACAAGGTAATCAGAGCAGAATTGCATTCTATTGCAATTTGTAATAAAATATATAAATTAATAACTTTACCAATTTTATACAAAATACACAGACAACCTATAATGAATGTACAATGCATATTTAATTTCTGCGCATATAAATTTGTAAAGCCCTTAAAATATTTACTATATCCACCGGCGATATACTACCGTGATCAAACAAGTGTTATCATGTCGTTGATTTTGGTACTTCGCTTTCACCTGAAACTGTTCTTGGATAAATAAACGGAAAATGAACATTTGGCCTCAGACTATAACTTGAAAATAAAGCGAACAAGTAAGAAAACATTACACGCCCTCACTGTAACAACTAAAAGGAGCAATTTTCAAAGGATTTTTCCGTTTTCTTAATTGAGTTTTATTGGTGCACGCACATTGGTGTTTATTATTGTTTATATAGATGCACGACGACGCATAAGGAGTTGCAATGAATGCTGTTGAATGTGTGTTTTTGATTTGTTAACCTTACGTACCTATTGCTGTTTTATTGAGACCTTCACCTTTGTATAGGAAGTGTGCTACGTCTTGCGGATCGTGACGCAATAATCGATTCTCAACCAAATATTCGATACCTAAAATTAAAATTAGAAATCAATTTAAAAACAACAACAAATATGCCGAATGTAATGTCAATGTTTGTAAATAAACCAAAGGTTACATTACCAGCCATTTTTCGACCAATTGACTCAAAAACATGTGCAAAGTGAATGGACCCTAGAAAATCCCCCAAAGTTTGTATAGATTTTGAAAAAGAGCTAAAGAAGTGGCGGTATGTACAATTTATACTATAATTGGTTTTTCGCGGGTATTATTATTGGTTTGGCAAGAAATTACTTTTGGGGTAATAGTGTGAAAGGAAACCCCTTAGAAATAGAAAAAATAGGCTGGGTTTCCATTTTGTCGGATGAACTTTTGCTACCAGTTTGGAAACTCATAATTCATAATTCCATGCTCACTAAACTTCTGGTCTCTACCAGCGAAAACAAGTAAACTTTTATATCATCAACATCAGTGAAAGTTTTACCATAACAGATTTACTTCATGAACAATAATGAACTTATTGAGAATCCACTGTACCTTTCTTTGGATCCATATTAAATTTTTTACGGCCTATGGACATTTGTTTATCCTTATTGGAATGTTTACAGTCTTCAGGCACATCAAGCGCCTCCATTTCCGTAACAACTTCACACAATTCATCTTTGATTTGCTAAAAATATAGAATAACACGAAGAAAAGATCAGTTACATGTTTATACATTTATTCAAGTAAAAATGTTATAGAGGGTCCAGCCCTACCATCACTTAATTCTACAAATTCAATTCAATTTGAAGTTTATTAAAGAGCAACTTGAGTGGCTTCTCTGAAATACAACATTCACGTATGAAGCTACCATAAAAATGTCACAATTACGTTTCTTCTGTAATTACAATTCAATATTGATTAGTTTTGTTGGTAATTAATAACATTTGGTTTTTCAAGATTAAGATTAATAAGCTGTAATATGTAAATAAATAAAAAGTAAAATCACTTTACATCTTCTACTCGCTTAAGAGCGCTAAAGTTGGAAAAATCCTTAAAAAAAAAACATGAAAAGTTACAAAAAATTCTATATTATTTATTATTTTTACTTTTACATATAAAGGATGGCACACTAAATATGTTAATTTATTAGATATATCCTCAAGGAATCGTTAGAGACTATGAAAAGTTTATTTCTTGATATTTAGTATATAAATTTAAGTCGGTTGAACTATGTACCTTTCTTCTGTCTGTACGTCCACATTTCTTCTTTTGAAGCGCTCACGGCTACAAAAATTGAGGTATTAAGCTAAAATCTCGCTCTAACATTTAAAATCGGTATATTTACACTTATGTTTAAAATGAATGAAATCGGTTACCGACCACCGATCCATAATTGATAAATTCTTACGCCTACAAAAATATATTTACAAGTTAAAATGTAGTACAATTTTATTTAATCTATCCTTCCAAATATGAAATTTTCAAATTTACCCCTTTTTCGGCTACCATTCTCTTACCATGCAATTACTATAATTAGACCATAGACCGATATTTTGCCCAGTTGCAATACCATAAACTATAAACAAAAATTACAGACAAAAGGACTAAACCGAGTTCGATGCTGAGCAAGAATATGTTGCAATTATAAATACCAAATTTTGATTTTGTGGCTTTGCAATATTGTCGTCGATTGTGGGCGAGGCACATAATCGATTTCGCCTAAATATCTATTTAGATACTAGACATATTTGTACTGAATTTCAAATAAATATCAATAAGATTTACTACCGTGAGCTTTCCAACAACGGACTACACCCATGTCAAGGTGGACTCAAATTTTGATGCTAATCAAAAGTATATAAACTTTGTAGGGTGTGTGAGACCTCCTTCTGGTTGTTCCAAACAAAATAACCAACTTAATATACGCTCCCATTTAAGTGACCATTTTACAAAAGAAATGTTAAATTGTTCGATACTCTCAAAGTATACGATCTTACCTTACTATTCGGACATATCACAGCGTTATATTTCAGATGTTTCTTTAAATGTTTTTGTTTCGAACGATTATTTAAATTTCGCTCAATAACGTGTCGACAATTTTCACACAAGTCATCCAAATTGTTATTGTTGTTATTGTTGTTGTTATGATTATGATGGCTATACGTATTATTGTTATTATTAAAATGTAGGCCCTGTTTTAAATGTTGTTTGCGCATTTCACGAGCACTACTCCTAGGCGTAGACACACTCATGCTTCGTGAGGTAGTGTAAAAATTCCCCGATTCTACAGAGACTTGATTCTCCAGGGCTGCGGTAGTGCCGTTGAGCGGCGTGTTATGTTCATATTGATTGTGAGGAGTAGAAATCTCATCGATAAACTGTATATCATTAGCCATGACGTCTAAAGGAGCCATGGGTTGATCATTGGTATCGTCTAGAACGCAGTCTAAACTATTAGAGCGAGCAGTCTTTTCCAATGTTTTGCCCTTTTCATTAAGTAGTACACGTGACATAATCACAGTTTGAGTAGTAGTTCTCACCTTAGAAAGGGAACAAAATTCCGAAGTTTTATGAATGATATGTGTGGCAGTAGTGAGTGTAATAGGTGAAGATGAGGTTAGCGGTGTTACAGGTGAACAGGTAGTACTAGACAAACTGGTAAAATCCTCTGCAGCTGGAGCAACATTCACTTGTTTGTCTAATTTAGTTTCATGTTCCAAGGTAGAGGTTATGATAGAAATGGATGCTGGCGAATTTGTCTCACTGCCACTGCAGTGGTTTGAATCTTCAGTTTTAAGCGGACTAGATGTATTCTTTTCCTCGTTGATTGCAGAACTATACAAGTTTTTGACAGGTGATGAGACTGCTTGGGATGTTGATTTGATGCTTGGAATTGTACAACAACAGCGCATACATAATTTCAATTTAGACTTATCCTTAGCAGAACAATCTAAGAGATTGTCAGTGGAATTGTTACCATCTTGATCGGTTTGGGTGCATTGAGGAATATAAAATGTACTGGTACTTAAATCAATGCAACTGCGTTGATAGTGTTTATCACCTGGGCCGCATAATGCGGCGGCCTGAACTGCTTTCACGGCTTTCGGTTGACGGCGCAACGACGAAAACCAGTTTGATATGGAAGGTCGTTTTTGTTGTTGCAATGCAGCCATAGTTGTAGTGTGTAGATCAATTTTTGATTGAATATTTTATTAAATTTTAATTTTGCACTTTCTGGACGATTGCAGTTGCGGTTTTTTTTTTGTTTTTGTTGTTTTTTTTTTTATGTACTGTACATACATGTAGTCTTTTTAATTATTTATTACACCGAGAAGAAGAAAAATACTTCTCTCGAGTCACATGTTGTTTGATGGTGTGTTGAAGAGAACATATCGCGGCATATGATTCAACTATTTAGAAATACTTTCAAAACTTTTCGTACAAGTTCTGCCATAATTGAATAACTTTGTGTTTCTTCTTTAAACGTTTAACTTACCGCTCCCGACATAAGACCATCAATACGAGTAAATATGTCATAAATGATCAAAATACAAAACAAACAACTAACGAACGAGAGAAATGCGTTCCTTCCACTGCAGCATACGTATCTCGTTTAGCTTCTTTTTACAGATTAAAGAACACATTCAGTAATTTTTTATACCTTATCTCTACCATACCACCGCAAAAAGTTGTTTGGTTAGAATCTTTAGCTTTTGTTAAACGGATGTATGCTACAGTTGGTTTCATTGGGTTTTGTTGAGAAATGATGCAACAACATACACATGTATACACTCTAGAATAGGATTTCTTTGAAGGATAGCCGAGCGCCTTTATAAAAAAAAAGTTGTTAAACTTTTTCATTTCCCTCCCATGTGAGAAACAGGTTAAAGAAGTAAGGCAGTGTAGGCTAAAAAACTAACTAGTGTCAGCCTGTATTGCGGTAAACAAAGTACCACAACAGAAGAAGAATACGAAAGAGCAAAACAAGAAAAACGTTGTCATTATATTACATTTGTTGATCCCTTGTTTTACCTCAAGGCTTAGATACTTGCCACAGCACCATAAAACACAATCACTCAGTTAAGACTTAAATCCTTTACAGAACGAACTCTCCGAATTACGAACTACATGTAACACAGACGATAGCACGATATTGGGATAAAATAGAGAGCAAAACAAACTTACGCACAACTTTTTAGCGTCTTTTTCCTGCAGACAACCTTTAAATGCCAGTTTATCAGTTACTTAGTTTACCAAAATTATTGATAAAACGAAATTTGGCTTATTCCAAAACTTAAATACCCTCCACATCTACAATGATGGGCGTGACAGGGACATGATTATATCCTTTACATATTATGTATCAGCTTGCTGGTTGAGTTTTACGTTAAATATGGTTTTTTTGTTGATTATAGGCGTGGCTCTTGACCGATTTCATCTAATTTAAACTGGGCCGGAGTAAAATTTTAATATAGATTAGTCCCTATGCTAAGTAGGTTCCAATGGTATTTTGGGCGTGATCCTTTCTTAAATTTGTTTATTCGCCATTTTTCTTAATCTTTTCGTTTGGAAATGAAATTTTGTATTCTTATACTCTTAATTTTATAATTTAAATAGAAAATGTAATTTATTTTATGGAATATATCTGCAATTTTCCATTACATTATCATTACGTTTCACCTTAACAGACTTCGGTAAAATTTTTTGGTTTGAATTTTTGTTAGTTAAATGCGTTAAATGCCCTTGACTGCGTAGGGTATTGAATGGCGTTTCCATTGTTTTTAATATATTCCTATGTCCGCCGCTTCTCTCTCTTTCTCTCTCTCTCTATATATATATATATATATTTCCTGATGTTGTGTGTGCCTTAATTTTGGCACAAATACAAAATGTCATTGTGCAAGATTTTCGCTGCACACAGTATACTCGTATATAAATGACATAATATGTATTACGATATTTATAAATTCTGATACGATATGAAAGCAATATGTTAGATTTCTAGTGAAATATTTGTGCAAAGAAACATCTTAAGATAGAATGTCAGATTCGAAGAAACAACGAAGCCCGCTCATGCAAGTTAGATATGTTACTACAAAGAATTAGGCAACAACAATTCAAGAAATGAACAAAAAACACAATTGGCTGAAATCATTTACTTTTAATCTTAATTAGCGACAGACACACATGTATTGTATGTTTTCCATTTCATTGTACAATGAAAAGTTCAAGTTCACCTTAGAGACAGCAAAGTGTGCTTTTATACACAGACATTATGTTGTGCGTTTTTTCCATCCTCTTCGATTTAATATGTCTGTACGTCCATGTAATTTGTATGTAAGGTACAGGTTGCATTTTTTGAGATATTTTGATGAAATTGAATCAATTTCGGACCATTTTTAGGATGATATTTCATGAAGCGGCTTTTAAATTAATTAAATTAATTGCAGCATAATTTATGAAAGTAAGTGGTTTAATGTATTGCATGATCGTGCTTGACCGACTATAACATTTTCACTTGTTTTTAAAATATCGTCATCATCACATCATCACATGCCATTAACTAATTAGGTGGGCAAACATCAAGCAATAAATTAATATATACCGTCTCCAAGTCCTTAATACAATGTGTATAAAATTCTATGTATTTAGAACTTTTTCGTAATATTTGCTATAAAAAAGTTCACTAATACAACAACAAGACCATTAACCTAAATTTTGTGTTATTCTTACGTATCCGTTAGTAGTGCATCCCATCTCACCACCAAACTCTTTCCCAAGCGGCTATAACGTATATGCAATGAACAGCCTTTTGTGTGACTGAAACCATAAATGAATGCAAACTTTGTGGGTTTCGAGGAAAAAAAACCAAGAAAAAAAAAACAAGCAAAAATATATTGCAACTGCAACTACAACTACTACAACGCCACAGTAGAAATTGTGTTAATGCATCCATTGAAAATGCTGACAAAAACTATTTAAAATAACGAGTAAAAGAAAAAAAGAAAAAGTTAAGAATATACTCGTACAGTTGGCATAGGTCAAGTCGGGGCACCCTTCACACTTATGAGTACACCCTCTATTAATGACGACTAAACTGTGTTACATTTTACCTAAACGGTTGAGTTATGTACCGAAGAAGTTTTTTTCTTTGAAAATTGTGGGCGTGTCTATTAGGCGATATATAAGAATAATGCAGACACAATATCCCAACTGAAAATCTCAATTTTTTTCGACTGTGAGAATGCCAACAAAAGACGGATGCATGGACACAGAAGCGAAAATGTACTTTGTGGAATCTCTGACCTCTCCTTCGCACTATTGCAAAGCGAATAATAAACGTAGTGTACCCCCCTTCGTAAGGTGTAGGACATAAAACAAAGACGACATTGTTCAAATTGTTTAGCAAAGGAAGCATTGAACACAGTTTTATGGAATCTAAATTATACAGAAAAAGCGAAATATTATGAAAAAATATTATTAATGCACGCAAATCCTACAGTTTGTGCATACGAGTACTTATGAAGTGCACACAGTTATGCATTTTTTTTTATATACTCAACATCTTAATGATATGTGAGCACTCAGAAGAAGGTGCCATACAGCACAAAAATTGTACATTCTTGTTAAGATATGAATTTTAAGTCCATTAGACACTTATTATAGATCCCACCTTACGTGATATAGAAATAATACAAGAACAAACCGACAAAGAGGGAGCAGTTATTATATACTTGCGTCATATCCATCAATTCTGAAAGTGAAAAGATTTTTTATAGGTTTCTTCTACATTTGTGAACCAAACGTAATGAAGTTTTGTAGAGAGGTAGTAGATACCTTAGAGAATATAATAGAGTATTATATAGAAGAAAGATTAATTAATTAATTCAAAATAAAAAGTTTGCTCGGAAGAGTTCTTCATTAATAAGAAGTTAGACTGTGTAGACTGTAGACTGTTGGAAAAATGCTAATAACTGTATCCAAAACTTTTTCGGTTAACTACGTCTACATTTTTTGACCAATTTACGTTAAATTTTGGCATGCTCTCTCCATTTTGAGCTCATAATAATCCTGCACAAAGCCGAGCATTATAAACCTAGTTTATTATATTATGCATAAATAATTATGCGAAATTTCTATTAAATAATTATTCAATGTTATTATTATGAATGTCTTTCTCATTTATCTTTTATGTTCGGCATACAAATCTACAGAAAATTCACTCGTTTGAATGAATGAAAGGCGTTCATGTTTCAATTAAAAAACTCTTCAGTTATTGTGGGAATTTATTTAACGGATTTCATATGAATTGTAACGTTTGCAACGCCCAAAAAAAGGCGACCTCAGAGATTCCACAAAGTGTATATATTTTGAATCAGCATCGAAAGCTGAGACGATCTAAATATGTCTGTCTGTCTGTCCATCTATCCATCCGGTGTATGTATGTTCTGTGTTAATCACTTTGCTGGACACAAAAATTGACAATTGATCGATTTGTCACCATCATTATCAATCGTTATGCATCGTTTTTAGTTTTTTCTTTTTTTTACAAATAATTCTCTAAAAATTCCTGTCCAGATAATTAAACAAGTTAAAATATTTGCGTTTCTTATGTGTATTTATTATCAAACACAACTCATCAAGTTCATTCAGCTTATTAGTAATCATTTACATAACCAACTTGTGAAATCCTTGGATAACAGTTTTGTTTTTGCAAATGGAAAATTTAGTATCACAATCGTGACTCATGCTTTAAGAATGTTTAGTTCAAAGTAAAATAAAAATCATTTTTATTTTCTTTTCTTTGAACTACAATCAACATTTAGTGTATGCGTAAGAGCTGGAATGGAAGAAGAGATAAAGATGAGAGTTGTGTCATTACTTTTATTAACCGCCTGTACTTATTTACGTATAATCTCATTTACTCTAGGTAGTAGTTATTATGTATGGATGCATTATCGGTATTTTATAATATGAACGTTTCATTCTCTTCTTATATATTTCAATTAATTGCATTTTCATATATTTATTAAAATTTTAGTCACCTAAACTCCACTTGAGGTCATTGCTGTTATAAGCGAAACACTATTTGAATATTAATACTATACAGATAAGAAGAAGAAAAAATTAAATGACAAAGAACTAGTAAAGAGTAAAGTTTGGCTTAGACCAAATCTTAAATACCTTGCACATCTTCATATAAAAAGTAGGCGTGGCAGATAGATAATTACGCCTATCTTTACTAGTATATGTATTACGTTTTGAGATTTGTGATTTTTAAGGTATTTTTGTAAATTGTGGGCGTGTCTATTATCCGACCTCGCCCATTTTTTGCATATCGATGGCTGTGGTAATAATAAATGTGTACACCAAATATCAACTTCATAGCTCAATATTTATGCAAGACAAATAGATTTTTGTCGATTGTGGGCGTGCCACCTAACCGATCTTGACCGACTTAAATAGGGATCTCTATGCAGAAACTAAAAGTGTCTGAATATATATATTATGTAGAGTCTTTGACGCCTCTTTCTGGTTGTTACAAATGGAATGACAAACTTGGAATACCCCGAACCTCGTGTGGAGGCTAGCGATGTGAAAAATATGCCACACCAAACGTAGCCACAAACAATAACTGGTTTGTCTTCAAATTTTTGCAAAACAAGAGCCTTTGTTGATACCTTAAGAAGAAAATTGCAGGAATTTGAATTTTACTGCATATAACGGAAATTACCTTTGAAAGGAGAATTCCAAAATTCACAGCAAGTGAAATTATTAAAATATTTCTCTATTTTCTACTTACACATGCACATACATATGTTTGTGCGATGTTTTAATGTATTTGATGCAGATAATGAATTTACCGTTTATATATTATACATGTGTTTGTGTGAAATAGTTAAGATTTACTCTGTGTACTCGCAAAAGCCATACAAGTAATAGCAACAATACAACAATACCGGGCATGTCATTGCAATACAATACCGCTTGATATATATGCTTGACTGACTGTACTGCAATGCATTCCAAGGCATAGCGTAACATGATTAAGGTCATTAACAAATGACTGAAGCATAAACATGCCATGCCCACTACAGAGGAGATGGTTTAGGGTGTTTAAGATTTTTGCTTATTTGTTTTCTTTTTATACATAATGCAGCGATTTGACCTTTGTCACTCGCATATCAGCGCATTGTTGTCCTTGCCGCTAGTTTAGGTAAAACGTCCGTGCCTGTTGATTTTGTTGGGTATAAAGGATACAAATTTCCTAAAAGCGTCAATAACTTCAAAAATGATCCACATGAAGGGTAAATTTCCTTTATCTGTACAGTTTAAAAAATGTTCCTGTTTTCCTTGCTTTTGTTAAATAAATGGAAAGAACGCAGTTTTCGATAGTCTGATTCTTAAGCCTTCTACAATCTAGGCTTTATTTGGTATTCTTTACGTTCCGCTCTGTGATCACCTTTTCTTTGCAATCTTGCACTTATATCACATAGCGGGATATTGATGATCGTATGTCATCTTTTTACCGTTTATATTTAAAGGCTTCTGGAATTAGAAGTAACCGAAGTAAATTATTTGCCTAATAAGTTTCTTTGTTGGCAAAATAAGCTGCTTTTATTTCCAAATGATAACTTTGTTGTTTCGCTTCTACTGGGGTTCGTTCTTCTGCTGTAGTTGTACTCAGGAAACCTTTGATCATTATGTTCCTACAGCAGAATAGCTTCAAATCTATCCTTAGACTCAAAAAAAATGCGTCTTGTAGTTTGCAAACAAATTTACATGGACAGACAGACGGACATGAATAAATCGATTAAGATTTTAATTCTAAATCGATGCAGAATATAACTAGATTTGATTACACAACAAATAAACACAAATAGTATTCATTGTACATGTTCAGATGGTCTCTTGTTAAAGCATATTAACGTCAATATGTTTTGGAGGTGGAGTGTTTTCATTATTCATTGTCCTAATTTTATAATAAAAACTCATTTGTTTGACAAGATATAAACTTTATCGGGGCTACAGCGTAGGCCAACTTTATACCGGTGTTTATTTTGCTAGAAAGTTTTTGTAATGTATTACGCGAACCTTTAATTTTAATATCAATTTCGAGATTTCTTATCATTTCTTTATTCCATATGCAACAATTTTGTATATGTGAGCATTAAAGGTCAAAATTTGTGTTTGTTTGCATTGTTGGTTCACCATCACTGCCACCACCAACAACTTATGCTTTAATTTTACTCTACTTTAAGCTGTAACGTGTGGTGTCTATTGTCTATCAGTCTCTGTCTCTCAAAAGGGTTCAAAAATTTATACAAAGCAAACGTTCAAAATAGCCTGACTCTGATAAAGAAATAGTCGTAACAAAAGCAATTTGTGTACAAAAGAACATATGCATGAATGTAAGAAGTTTTTACGTCTGGCAGACCCGAATTTAAGTAATTAAACAACAGCCACCACCCAGCTGGTGGGAGCAGCCTTTCCCAGCCACAACGAAGCGTTGTGTTGTTATTTATAAGTTTCGTGCTTAACAGTCTGAAAGTAAACAATTAAAGAAACTAAATGTGGCTTAGGCCAAATCGTAAATACCCTTCACATCTATAGGCAAACAGTGCATTAAGATTTGACGGTCTAAGCAAAATTTAGTTTTCTTACTTGTTTTCCTTATTTTCGGCTCCCGAATCACGTTCGGAGAGATGTCAGTCTATTTTCAGGACACCCTATATACTTTGTAGGGTATTTTACTTCTCCTTCCAGGTGCTACAAACGGAATAAAAAACTTCCTCTTATGCGGTAAGTATAAAAAACAAGTAAGTGAGCACTTAGTTAAACAAACAACAACAACTCATGCTGTTTCAATATAATGCATCAGAAAAATTGTAAAACTTTTTATTATAAATTGTTGCGTGTCAAGGTAATTAATGTTGAAAATGGAGCAAATGTTCAAAAGGCAAGAAGTTCTTATTTGAAAAATGTAAACTTCGTTGTTGTGCTGCACAGAATTGTCACGTTTTTATCTTCATATCGATCATAAAATTGTTCCAGCTTCAATGCATAATCAATTTAGGAGAACTTCTTATTTTTTATACCAAAAAAAAAATCCGGAATCACTTTCTGAATCCATTTAATTATAATCGCAAACTAAAACCCACAGCTACTGAGATATTACAATATTATTTAGGACGAGGACGTATCTTTACCCAAAGACAACACAGTTCGGTGGCAACACTCGAAAATGTATTAAAAAGATTATAGAAAGCGTCGTAGATCCAACACTGCACATATTCTGAATCAGCGTCGAATTCTTAATCGGTCCAGCCATGTTTGTCTCTCCGCATATGTGTGAAAATAATTTCAATCAAAAGTTGGAAATTGACATTTTTACTTCTTCGAGAGTTATGGTGCATCGGTGGTGTGGGTAGTTAACATTTGCCACAAAACCAAATTTAGCAAACAACAACAAATGATTACAAATGTTATGATAAACTTTAAATAACGAAGCTTTGCTTTAATATTCTTTATCAACAGAACAAGTACAGTCTAAAGTCTAGCATCAACGAGCATATCCCTTTCAGCATTTTACATTGCTTCTACATTTATTTATCAACCATCATCCACTACGTACATACTACAATACAGTGACTGTTTATCCTTGTAGTGTGTACTGTGTGCACTTTCTAATAAAGATCGATGAGTAAATGTAATGAAGAAAACAAAACGAACAACCGCATATATTTGTCATATAAAATAAATGGAATTGAGAAAACATCCGCTTCATTTGCTCCGGCATGCCCTTTAAAGGAGGATGTCATACGTAACGTAATACAATATATTGTTTAGCGTCATGAGCATTTGTTTGTTTGTTTAAACCGCTAACTTAACATTGGATTGCAGATGTTTTTTCCTTCCTCAAAGTTCAACGCCGAGCCGCCAGACAAACCCATCACGATATGACTTTATAATTGATGCCAGTGTATGACGCATGTTAACGAACTCAGAAGATAAATGAATGCTTTCTTTCGTACTTGACACAAACACACACACCCATTGAGATATTTATTTTATATCATTTTATTTGCCCTAACTCGCCTTTCATTTCTTTTCATTTTATTCTGTTTAATCGATTTTTTTATTTTTTATTTTATTTATATGTATTACGTATCAGCTTGGAAGTCTAGTTTTATGTTGAATATGATTTTTTGTAAATTGTGGGTGTGGCTGTTGACCGTTTTTGCCCAGCTGCGTGCAAAAACTAAAAAGTGTTTGTACAAAATTTCAGCTGAATATGTGAAAATTTACGCCCGTGAGTATGCCAACAACAGACAGACACACGGACATATTTGTCTAGATCGACGCTGATCAAGAATATATATACTTTGTAGGGTCTCTGACGCGTTCTTCTGGTTGTTCCAAACGGAAGAACACACTTAGTATACCTTGGGGCTGGTGCTAGGTTTGAATTTTTATGTCCATTCAGTGTAATTAAAAATGCAGAACATTGCCAACTGTGTAAACTGGGAAGACCAGCTCCAACGGTAACTGTACACATATGTATACGTTTGTAAACTTCTTATAAAATAAAAACCTAACAGAAAATTTCTTGCAAAATGTCATGACAAACTTAGTACAACCACCCCCCCCCCCCCCCCCCACCGCAATATTGTGTGGAGGGTATAAAAAGAGTAAATATCCTCATATGTGGCCAAGGGGGGGGGGCAAAATCTTACTAGTTTTTCTCTACTTTTTACAGCGATTGCAACCTATGGTGAAAAGTTCATTCATGACGCCCAAGCAAAATTCATCTTATTGATGGCATTTCATGGGTGTAAACGTGTGATTTAAATAAATTTATTTTATCACACATGCATACACGAATTGTTGCTGACGTATATTTGTGTTATTTAAGCCACTTGAATATCTTATAAGGAAATGCTAAATTGGAATACAGTGTACAGGTCTGGTTTTAAAATCCCCTGGAAATGGATGACAATGTCTAAACATATGCAAAATAAATGGATAATAGTTTGAACGTAACAAAAGAGATTATAAAGAAGTGACCGGAACACTAAATTTGGCTTAAGCAAATTCTTAAACACCCTCCATCACCATACACAGTAAGCGTGGCTAGTAGCTGAGTAAACGCTGTAACACTGTATGTACGACTTTTACGTGATTGGATAAGAAATCTCTGCTTGGTAAAATAATAATAATAACCATTGACTCGATCGTTACATTCCTCTCACAGAGGACTACTTTAGAATTGTCCAACGTTTTTTATTAAGGCACATAAATTTAAGCGATAGTGGCTGAGCTTAGTTGACCCTGTAATTGTCACAATAGAGCTGTGGTGTCTATGTCCCACTTAATCTTTTAATTTCCAACTAGAGAGAAAATTCTAATTTTAGATGTGCGGCTTGGTATCAATACAAAATCCTAATACTTTCATTATTGAAGTCAACTGTAGTACATTTTATTACCATTTACTAATTACATCACTTTAATTAGTATTTGCTGATGTTGAACTTTTGGAATTCTCGCCTATTGCATTGCTTCCAGTTATTATAATTACTTAATAATAGAAATTTTAATTACGCAATAATAATAAGTTAGAAACCCTTACAACAACATAATTAAATTCCAACTCTTAAATTCTCTAACAATAATGTAAACTTTTAATTTCCCTTTAGAAAACATTTAAACATCGATGAGTTGAACTTTTTTTTTGTCTGTATAGGAGAACGGAGTACAATGGAGCGGAACAAAGGCACTAGCAATGCGACAAAATGAAAGGCTATAAAAGAATTTCAAATGTTTGCAATTCATGTTTAATAGTCATTAATTGCAGGACAATTTTTATAGTTGCCTTAATAGTTAAAAAAAGAAAGAAAAAAATTATGAAAAATTATTATATTTTTCGCTTTTACATTAATTGCCGTCTAGTAAATATTTCTTATTTGTTTAAGCGGATGTAGTCAATAAACGTTTTAATTGAACGTCACAACACTACTGAAATGGAGCCCAATGAAAATGATTGTTTCTTGTTGTTAGTATTTTACGAATTGTTCCCTCCAAATGGAATGAAAGCATTCTAAGTTGATTATCCTTTACGTATCTACCAGAAAAAGACATCACCCCACACAGACCCCACACAGTCTTGATCGTTCCTCACGTCTTATGCTCGCAAGTATTAAGATATCGAGCCGAAATTTAACTGGATAAATATAATATTTCTACTTGTGTTCCTTTGAAATTGTTGTGAATTATTTTTAAATACAATGACGCAACTATTCGTTATAAACAGGCAGAAAGGTTTGCACTTTGTAGCTTATACGGCATTTTCTCAATATTTTATTATTTAGACAACAGTCGGTCAGTCCATTATAACATTTAGGTGTTAAACTAAAAACAAGTAAGAAAAGTAAAATTTGGCTTAAGCCAAATCTTGAATACCTTCCAAATCTACAATAGTGGGTGTGGCAGGTATCTGATTTCGCCCTCTCAGAGTATATGTCTTACATATCAACTTACAAGTCCAATTTTATATTGAGTACGTTTTTTTTTTGTAAATTGTGGGCGTGTCTTTTGACAGATTTTGCCCATCAACCTTCGTATAGAAACTAGCTCTGTGAAGTGCAGTGAATTTCAACCCAGTATGTTAATTTTTGGGGCCTTAAGCGTTCCAACAACAAACGCATACGGACTGACCGACTAAGAATTTGAATATTTTATAGAGTCTCCGAAACCTCGTTCTGGGTGTTGCAAGAGGAAGAACAACCTCAGTATACCCCCTACGGTGGAGAGTAAAATTAGAACAAATTAAAACAACAAGAATAATCATGTGATTTGTTCATTGTTGCAAATGACATTCGTATACGTATGCCGCCGCACGACTTATAGAAATGTATAAAAAAAAGCCAAAGAAATTCTTCATGTTCATGCAGAATCACTACACTACAGGTTGCCAAATGCACAAACCACTCTCTACATGCTTCCTTCGTATTGTATGCATGTCTATAAATACATTGTGCAAACAAAAGAGACAGACAGTGAAAAAACACTAATGACGACAATGTCGGCATACTGATGAGATGATGATGTTAGTTTAAAGAGAAATCACTTCAGATCAATAAAATTTCATGCAAGAGTGTGGAATATACAATGCCAGACCAATGTAAGTGTAATTTAAGATATTATTAAGCTAGCTGTTCCGAGCAAAGTGTGGCGAACATTTGTTATATTGTAAGCAAGTATAATTCTTTGGATCGGTCAGTCACCGTGCGATTCATATACAAGTGTGTACATGCAAATAATTTGCATAGAAAATTGGCACTTATATGGCATTCGCTAACTTGGTCACACCCAATCTCTGTTTATTTCGATGTGTAACGTGAGCACGTATATAAATTATTGTCGCATCCACCCAGAGCAACTCATGTTACTATCAGGCTGCAATGTGTTGAAAGAAAATTTTAGTGATCCTATGAAATAGATGAATTGAATAGAATTGACGGGTGAAATAAGAGCGAAAAGGGAATTTTCGAAAATTCATACTACTCTTGAATGCAGTACGCATTCGAATTGGAATCAAGATGAAGACTTTTGCTACCTTCGAAATTATACACTACATTTTATATAATAATATTGCACTATAGTATAAAAATCCAGTTCGATCAACGTCAAAAGTATCCATGGACTGGCCCACTAAGTATTGAGCTTGGCTATGGCTAGGCTAAGTATTTCGATGTATACAATAATACACTTAATAAACGATTTGTAAAAACTTGAATAAAATCGCGTTAAAACCATGATTCACGGGAATTTCAGGGTAGCGCAAATATATAAATACCTGTTGACAACCTGTTACAAATATATAGCAAACGATTCGTACGATTATGAAAAAATCAGTTGTAGTCTATTACAAATATATTTCCATTCCATTGGTGTAATAGAAACCTAAAGTATAATCAGAACATTGCAAACAAACTGATAAGTGAGACTCTTAATTATGCAGCCTGCCGCCTTGAATAAATAAACAACCACATCCATTTTTCGTACAGTGTATAAAAACTACCAACAATCTACTAATCGATATCTCAATTGTTGTGACCGGGAGTGTGATTATCACATTACACACCCAACGACAGACGAACAGATAGACATAGTTGAATGGACTTAGTATTCGATGCTAATTCAGAATTTATACATTTTACAAGGTATTCGACGCTTCCATTTGGACATTTTGACAAAATGATATATATCCGCATTTACATATGCTGGTGGGTATAAAAATAATTATTTATTTATACACATAAGATGAAGGGTTTACTATATTTGTCATTTCGTTTGCAACACCCAGAAGGTGGCGTCAGAGACCCTACAAAATATGTATATTTTAGATTAGCGTCTAAAACTGAGTCCATCTCTCTTGCTCACGGGCGTACATTTTGAAATATTGAACTGAAATTTTAGTTTTTGTACTTAGATGTCTATTTAAAATGGGCAAAGCCACGCCCACAATCGACAAAAATCTATTTTTCTGCCACAGAAATTCCATCTATGAACTTGAAATTTATGGTTATGCCAACCATCGAATCACAACATTCATCTGAAGCTTTTTTTTTTTTTTTGCTTGTTGCAAGCGGAATAGAATACTTAACATAACGCTATCTTGTGTAAGGTATAAATATGATCAAAAACTTAAACAATAAATTGCTCGACACAGCATCTAATAAAGAGAACATACTAATGAAAAAGAATCACTTTCTGCACAACAGAAAAAGTTACGAGATAACATTTTTTTATACGATTTAGTGTTTTCTTCACTAAAATTCCTATTAATCGTTCGATTAATAGGAATTTCGATATCCAATTACGTTTATGTTTTCATGAGCGTACTGCATTATTCGCTATAAGTTTTTTTTTTTTTTTCTTTATAACAATTGTTTACATTTTTGTGGTGAGGCCAGTCAGCCAGTAACCGCTCAGATTACTTTTCTTATGTTTGTTTATTTGTTTTACACGCAGCACTATTATAAATAATACAAAACGTTCTGTAAGCATTATCAGTTGTCCTTATCTGGTGCAAGAGGCATTAACATTTATGTGCAGCAGCAGCAATTGTTGTTGTTGTTGACTGATAAGTTGAACTTTATCAAAATATTTAGTACAACGAAGCAAATAAAAAAAAAAAAAAAAAAAAATGGTGCAATTGCTAGTTTGCACTCCTGCAAAAACACGAGCACAATCTGTAAATGAATGGGACCGTGTGGAGAGAGACTGTGACGCGATTCGTTTCTATTCAACTATTTGCGTTTGAAATTTCATTTCCCTATATGTGTAATTGATTGTTGTTATTGGTATTGATGTACCCAGCACTTTGAGCTCGCAGGAAAACTCACTTTGTTAAGACGTTTGTAACACACACACAGAAGAAACTCCACTAAATATGTACGGATCAGCATGAAATTCTCGATTCTAAGTCGATTTAAGCTAAATCTGTCCGTCCATCTGTGGTAACGGTAACGAAAACTGAGACATCGAATCAAAACATGGCAGAGATATTGGACCCATAGTTAAACAGATACTAAAAAAATGTCGATTTTTTGCCGGTTTTATATACAAAAAATTAGTTAAACACTCCCCGCACCTAAATACAGGATCATCATGGCCAGTCATAACTTTTATTTTAATGCCACAAGCAGTAGGGTGAACATGATTTGGCCTAAGCCAAATATAACTTTTTTTTTACTTGTTATAATAATTTTTTGTAGCGATGACGTTAATAGCAAAAAACTGTTGTTTCTCCTTTTTTTTTTTTTTAGATGTAACCTTAACTTATTAATTATTGCTTTCATACTACTGTGTTACATTTGTTTAAGAAGCATGAAATGTTTTATTTGATTTTTGTTATATTTTTATTTATAAATTTCTTATTACTCATGCACGCTGTTCTTCACGAACATCCGCTACGTGAATATAGTATTTAGATAACCGAACTCAGACTGAATAGTGAATGCTTCTCCACGTCAATATCAACAATACGTATTACGATATTAAAATTTACGATATCAAAGTGAAGCAATTGTGCTGCTATAAAATTATGCTACAACAATCATCAAAATACACCAGTAAAAAAACTGTTTGTCTTAGGACAAATATGTAGTCCCCTCCACTACTATTTTTATACCCGCCATCATATGGGGGGTTTTGGTTTTGTACAAATGTTTGTATGTCCCAGAAGGGGGCAAGCCACACCCCCAAAAGTATATTCTTCATCAGCATTGATTTCGAAATCGATTTAGACTTTGTGAATTTCTTGGTTTTTGCTTCGACACTCTCACAGCAGTAAGCATTTAGATATCGAGTTAAAATTTATTTGCTTGGTTAGACTTATTTAAATAATTCCGAATATAAGAGATTGACCACGCCCCTTTGTAATTAATCGGAATTTGCATTACACACAATATGCAACATAACAAACTTGTTATCGATTTTGCGCCCCAAAATGAGTTTGAAAACTTTTAATTCTCTATCTCTCGTTTTTTCTCTTAAGGAAAAGTTCTCTTACTTTTTAAAATAATTTACGATAGAAATTGAACAAAAAAAAAAAAAAAAAAAAAACAAGTAAGAAAACTAAATTTGGCTTGGGCCAAGTCTCAAATACCCTCTACCCCCACAACGATGGGCGTGGCAAATATATATATAGTGTATGTATTATGTATCAGCTTGCAAATGGAGTTTTACGTTGAACATGGTTTTTTTTGTAAATTGTGGGCGTGTCTGTTATCCAACCATGCCCATTTTTGGTACATCGATGGATGGGCTAACCTTTAATAAGTACACAAAATTTCAAGTTCACAGGTCAACTTTTGTGGCAGATATATAGATTTTTATTGATTGTGGGCGTGTATGTTATTAGATCACGCCCATTTTTGGCATATAGATAAAGCTTATATATATAGATGTACATACCAAATTTCAAGTTTTTAGCTCAATTCTTGTGGCAGATAAATAAATTTTTGTCGATTGGGGGCGTGGCTCTTGACCGATTTTGCCCATTTTTTGTTTTTTGCGATCTGCTTGCAAAAACAAAAAGTGCCTGCACAAAATTTCAGTTCAATATCTCAAAATTTATGCCTGTGAGAATGCCAACAGACAGACATACGGACACACGAACATACATATCTAAATCGACTCAGTTTTTGACGCTGGTCAAGAATATATATACTTTGTAGGGTCTCTGATGCCTCCTTCTTGGGGTTGCAAACGGAAGAACAAACTTAGTATACCTTCATCACTAATGTGGAGGGTATAAAAATGCGCAAATTTACGTGGACAGACAGATGGACATGGTTAAATAGATTCAAACTTTGATTCTGACACAATCAGTATAACATCAGCACAAACATGTGGTGTAGAGTATAAAAATAAATTTCTCTTAATGGATTTAAGTCTGTATGTTTTAAGTCCAAATATGATTTAATTACTCTTCTAACTTTGCTTTCCGTTTATGGGGATGGTAAAAAGTACATTCCAGGCTTAAGTTGGCTGCAGTATCCCACATTTTGTATCACATAAATCCGCAGCTAATTTTTGTGATAAATCCATTGAAGATTTTGTATACTTTGCAAATGTACTTCCCATGTTGATCAATGCTGCTTAATCTTATAATTCGACATTTCCACAATTGGACGTGACAACGGAGTGCCTATGGAAGCTTCATATATCAGAAAGTACGTAACGTATGTAAAGTTAGCATTCCACTGCCACTGCACACATATAATACTATAAAATTATACTTCTAGGATTTGTCCTTTAAGAGGTATTTGGCAAAAAGACGTGACAAAAATGGTAAATGGATTTTTTAGACCGCAGCAAATTCAAGTTAATTTTTCTTTCATATGGCGCTCATTCTTAATGCCTGCTAGGTTTGTTTAATCAACTTTTTTCAATAGAACCAGCATTGTGGACATGACAAAATTTACTTTAGTACATATTTTAACAAATTCTTATACCATCCATATAAGGCGAGCCTATACTAAGCTTGCTATTCCGTTTGCAAAACTAAGAAAGAAGCGAATGACCCAACACAGTATATATAAAAGTGTAAAGTTAGGCGTGGCAAGTCCAGAATACAAAGCTGATTAGGGATACCTAAGGTACAAATACCTTAGCCAAATATAACAATTAACGCTTGAATGACGTTTATTGTGAAAAGCAAGTTTTTGGGTTAATCCTAATCTATATATATTGTATAAGTGGGTGTAAGATGTTTTCATTAACACCACCTGGAATGAAGAGAGACAACGTAGGCAACTACTCCCATCTGTCTTGACAAATCTGTAAAATGTTTGCCAGTTAAATTCGTATTTATCAGCACCCCCCTTCCTACTTAGATATTCAATACATAATATAGAAGCTTCTGTCAAGTTGCGTTTACTACATATTGAATGAACACTAAATGATTCATAACAATTACCAGAACCCTTTCAATTCTTACAAAGTATCATTATTATCATATATGCACGTGTTGTATATCTACCTGTATTTCTAATAATAGCTCTTGGCGCCTTCTACGCAACTCCAACAACAATTTTTGCTGTTCCGGTGTTAATTCTGAAATATTAGAATGAGAAAAAGAACCGTTAATATATAATAATCTCACTTATGGGCTTTGGTATCTTTGTTTTAGTGGAAAACAAAGGTTCGGGTCGGCTAAACAGACCGACTCAGATTTTGATACTCATCGACAATATTTATACGTTGTGGTTTAGGACGATTTATTATTGTATCCAGGAACTAGCAGAATATAAAAACGAAACACATTGAAATATTTCAGACACCACTAGAGCACTAAATTAGGCCAAATCTGAAAGAGTACAACGGATTGTGAATACCTGGAAGTAATATAGACAGCTTAACAATAAGTATAATTTTTGTTGTTACTTATTGTTCCTCTTTCTTAAGCTGCCATGGAATGACGCCAAGCAAGCCAGCAAGCAATAAGATAAGGTGTGTCAACTTCAACCCGAATTGTTTCTTAAAAAAAACGAGTGAAAATGTTATGGTCGGTCATGTTCCATATAACAATCATTACGACCGATATCTTGTACACGAATATACACGAACAGAATACGGACGGACAACATTAAAGATTCTGAATCGATCAATACAATTTGTAACATTTTAAGAGTCACTAACAACTGCACACACTTATTTTACAGGTGGTGTAGGGTATTAATAATTAAGATTGTTCCGGCTTGTAGTTTTTATATCCTGCACCACTTGTGCTAAAGGGTATATTAAGTTTGTGCCAAACGGCAAATGCCACACCCACCTTCAGGTATACCGATCGATTCAGAATCAAAAACTGAATCGATTTAACCATGTCCGTCTGTCCATGTAAATTTGTGCGCAAGGTGCAGGTCGCATTTTTTGAGATATATCGATGAAATTAGGTACAAGAATATGTATCGGTCAAAAAGGAAACCGTTTTGAAAATGGATAGAATCGGACCATTCATAGAACCCCTCCCCATATAAAATTTCTTTATTTCATTTCACAAACAAACAAAAAATAAAAATATTTTTTGCGACATATTTATTATTTTTAAAATTTTTAATATACAAGTATAAAAAAATTAAATTTTTCATTTTTCAAAAAAAAATTTTTTTTTTTTTTTTATAATACAAGTATAAAAAATAAGTTTTTAATTTTTCAAAGAAAAAAATTAAATTGAATATATCAAGTGCTGTAGGATATTTGATGGTTGGGCTTGACCGACAATAATATTTTCACTTGTTAATTTTAAACGAATTCCATACCATGCCGTTAATGCGCGCATATAGACTTTTTTTCTTTATCAGTATAAACATATATAAAAATTTACCTGGTGTAGTAAATTCACTACGCCCCGTCACTGTGGACGTATATGAACGTGCATCCATTGTTTTAATCATTGTTTAGGTGATCGCGTCTTATTACTCTCGGTTCGTTTCTATAAATTTAATTAATATTCACAAACTTTTTCACATTCATAAGAAACAAATATTCCCACTTTATGCAAAACTACACGCTAGCTTTCTCTTTTATAATTTTCACATAAACATTTTTATATTTACAATTTCATTAATTAAATGGTTCTTACGTTATTATACATTACTTGCCACTATTATAAAATCTTTATTTAACTTAAAAACTAAAATATATACTTATTCCTATAAACGGTACATACACAATACAGAAAATTTTTCTCCAAATACTTTTACTGTTATATTTCGTGTGTTTCTTTACTTCGTGTTCTTGTAAGCTATGAATAGAGTTGCCACATTTTAGGTGGAACTACGCACGCCAATATACAAACTACTTTTTGCCCGGGGATTTCGGGTGTTGTCGAACCTAACTAATTTGTTCTATTAATTCCTTTAGTAAAATATTGATTATTAAGACAATAATTATTGTACATGATTACAAATTAAGTCATCTTTAGGTAATGACAAAATTTTTTTGAATATTGGAAAACTGGATTGCGAAGTCCAAAAAATTAATTTTACCCAATAAATATATTTAGAATATTTAAAAAAGACTAAAAAGGAAATGAAGGCGATTTGTTTAAAATATATAATTTTGTATTATTAACTTTTTATTAAAGTGGAAACTAAGTTTAATACTTTTTCCACCAGATGGCAATATGCAAAAATGCCGGGCAAAAAATCGTTGAAAAACCACGTTGATATCTTCAAGTTAGCAACGAAATTTTTTTGGCATAGTGGCAACACTATAAGAAAGTAAATAGAGAAATATTTCGAAGAGAAAAATTTTGTCAAGGAAATTTTCGTGAGAGAGAATTACAAAAAAAGGGAAATTTATTTTTATAGGTTTAATTAAATTTCAAAGTCGATTTAAGTGATATTTTCACCAAAAATTGTTCAATAAATTATAATCTTGAAAAATCATCTATATCCCATTACGATATGCACGGTCCGTCCAGTGTAAGGGTAATTTCGAAATTTTCCCATATGTACCGATATACGAACAGGTATGAATGTGTAACTAAAATTTTCAAAGTAAATTTTCTCTCGAAAGAATGTTTATATACATACATCTCTTATATAATTACTCCATTACTTTCTCTCGAGAGAAGTAAACATCATTAAAGTCCATATACCTACGAAACATATAACGTCAGCCTTTCCTAGGTATATAGGTATCTGTTGTGAAATGCGTCTTTTTATTGATTGATTTTTATTTATGCTAACACTTTCAATAACAGACGCAACGTTTTTTTCGATGCTCTTTTTTGAAAGAGTGAAATATTCAATATTGTGCAATCCTGAATGCCGTTCTATTTGCCATATTTGCAAAATGGACTTAAATTCTATTGTATTCAAAAACCTAGCTTTTATGAATAGTATTGTCACCCACTGGAAGTATGGGAAATTGTCTTCGGTCAATAGTTATTATATGCACCATTACAATGACGGGAGTATATTGGTTTTGTTCAAACGCTTTTACCTGCCAGAGGGGGGGGGGGGGGGGGCGAGCCACACCATCAAAAGTATATATATTCTTGATCACTATCAAAAACTGAGTTGATCTAGACATATTTGTCCGTGTGTCTCTCTGTTGTTGCCATTCTAATGGGTGCAAAATTTTATTACAATATTCGTAATATGCTGACGACCCTAGACCCTCCGGGAATCTGACTCCAAGTGCTTTGTGTCGTTTTCCTTGTAAATTTCATCTTCACAGAGTCGAGAGCCAAGATTACCGCTTTACTGTCCACATAAACGATCACCTTTGAGGTGGGTAACCCTCTTGAGTTCATCTTGGAGCCATCCGTGAAGACCATTACGTCATAGGCACCCACAGTGCCAGACTTTCAAACAGACTCTGGATGGCGTAGAGGCTCTTAATTAACTTTCTATCTTTTTAATAGAAAAATAAAATGTTTGTGGTCCTTCCTCGTATAAACCAAGGCGGGTGAACCTGTGGGTTTAAGAAACAGGGGCAAATTCCCCACCAAACGGAATTTAAATTTTTTTCAATCCACAAATTCATGCATCATAAATACAGGCAGTACGGTATACATACTACATGCACAGTACAGTAAGTTCAACCACAATTCATCGTATATGTAAAACAAGTTTTTGTGCCTGATTTTTTGATACATATTTAAAACAAAAACAGTCACATAATTACTAGCAAGTATCGAATCAAAGCAACAACACAAAGGAAAACTTTTATGAAATTAATAAAAATATGTATTTTCGGTGTAAATAATAAATGTTTAATAGCAGAAGGAGAAGGAGATGGTAAACAATTTTATAATTTCTGATATTGTTAATAACTGAAATGTTTTAATAAAAGCGAATCGAAAATAAAATTGTTAAAATCATTCAACGAAAGAAAAACAAGATAATGCGTTGGCACAATTTCCAGTGCTGCTGTCACGGTATGTTGATAATTGTCATTTTCTTTTTACAATTGCTCAGCGCAGTTGCATATGATCCGAATGATAAGAAATTGGCTTCCGTTCTGCCGCCAGAAGGTATGTTTGAGGCATTTTATCCCAGAGAAGTGGACGGCGTACCAAACAGTGCTTCCAGGCCAGCGCATGCTCATGGTAGTTTCTTCAAACATCGTAATCCCGCTCTAGTGGATACGAAAAATGCAGCAGCTTATGGTTACCGCTTTGATGGCAAGAGACGTTTCAATTTTGATTAAAATGAATTAATTTGAATTTCGCAATTCGTTGTACAAACATTTTTGCTATTATTTGTTATTTAAGGAATTCTATATGAATTATAAAAAATGCATTAAATCGAATTGATGAGATATTGATAACCATGCTATGTTTTTTTTTACGGGGGTGAGCAGGTGGTTAAGCTAACTGAGAATTTCCCTTATTATACCCCCCATCAAAATGGGAGTATATTGGTTTTATTCAAACATATAATATAGGAGTGTTCTACTTTGCTATTGGGTCTCCTAAATTTTGTGTACGCCTAATGGTTTCTTTACTAATTTCTATCTAGTTTAGTTTTCAAAGTAGGTCACTCTGTGCACCAATATCTGCTTTTAGTTGGAAGATTCACGGATTCACGCTCCTATCTGTTCAATTTTTGGTTAATATCTGCAGTCTTAAGGGGAGTTTTATTCGGGGTCTTACGAATACATTGTTTCTTTTCACGATTAGATGAAAACGGTTATAAAAACGTAAGAGCTAGAAAAATCATAATAAGAATGGTCACTGATACCAAATTATTTTTCAAAAGTTCATAATTTGTTTCGCAGTGAGACAAAAAATATGTAAATTGTAAGACCCATAAAAAATGTTTGAGCGTGACACTGCGTTTCTATATTAGAGGTACCTGATTAAAGGGCACATTGATGAAAATATATACACTGTAGTGTTATGTTTAAAACCTCTTTTCAAAGTCGTTAAAACCATAGACTACATATAGATACGAATCAGCTGTTAATCGTTATATGCTACTAAATGGAAAGAGATGCTTTTTGTGGTATTTTAATGGACATTACATTTACTCTTATGTTACGCTATGCCATATTAAATATTATTAGTGAAAATAAAAGCAATATTTTTAGAGGTTTATAAGATATATTGCAGCATTAGTTCATCAAGCGCGCTAATAATATCGCCAGAACTTTCATGGTGAGTGTTAAATATCAAAACTTTACTTTGCCTTACCGCCTAAGCTAATTGTGCTGTTAAGTGGTCGGGCTTGACCGACTATAACATGTCCACTTGTTTAAAATTTCGAATTAATCCTGAACTACTAACCGGAATGTTCTAAAATTTGGCAGATCTGTTGATATAAAATTGTCCTGGAGCTCTTCTGAGTTCGTTAAGTTCTACTTGAAAATTAATTTCGTATTACAGCGAACCCATAAGACCTGTAAACCTGAAATTTGTTACAAATAATTTCTTCATATCCAGATTTTTTCAATTGTAGTACATAGACATCTTAGCCATAGTCAGAATATAAGGGGAAATTATCAATTAAATGTTCCCAATGCGTTGGGATATTTGAGTATGACATTTTCTGTGTTTTTTAAATATAAAAAACTATGTAAATAATCCTTGCCTTTGCTAAAACGAAAAGGACGAATTTTTCAATTGCCTACATTTAGAATTAATTAAAGTTCTTTAAGTATAGTAAACCTTAAAACCCGTATTTTAAGCACAAAAATTCTCACAAACGGAACTTTCGTTGCACTGGCTTATATAATAATATTTAATAGTACTTGCCAAGATAAAATTCATAGAGTCTGCATGATAATATTAACAATGAAATTTGTGTCTTTGTGTCAAATTTTTTATGTTAAAAACATATCATGTTAAAAATAAAAGCTTTCATTCATTTCCGGTTGATCTTAAAAGAATGCAAATATATAAAAAAATTACTTTAGCAGTATTTATCTTGGACACATTACTATGAATATACTCACGATAGTTATAAGCTGGTTTGTAGCTTAGCTACTTGCAAAACTGAAGCATTGCCATTAAATCCAGCATCCAGTTAAATCGTGTAATAGTTTAAGCTTTTAAAAGCTTTCATGTACAATTCTTTCTTGTCTGTCAGCAGTCAATTTTGCAATCGTTTTTTGAAACACTTCCTACCTATGCTGAAACAATTGCAAACGCCCTTTGTTTCGATGACAATACATATAATGTAGTTCAATACTTTATTGAAAGTGATTTTATTAACAATCCTAACAATCTTTCTAATTTGGGTATACCCAGGTATGAATTATTTGTTTCTAATTAATTGGGTCTCAACAATATTTGTACTCGCCTTCTTGCGGTTAAGCGAATACGTATTTTGTTAAAGTGTTTGCAGCACTTAGAAGAAGGGTCAGAGAGCACAAAATATATATTCCTAAAGACCATCAAATTTTTAGTCGATCAAGACGTTTCTGTCCATCTGAGTTAACCTTCTCCCGATTACAAAGATGGATATTACAATTTAATTGAAAATTGGTTAAAGGATACGCCCACAGTCAAACATAAACGGAGGAAGAGTCTGTTTTTGGGGTTTTTCAAGTGTAATACGAATAAAAAAAAAAAAGTTGAAAATGATCATGAAATCTCCCTAAGTGATTATACCAGGTCGCTCCAAAAATAGCTCAACCACATCATCAAAGTTGCAGCTATTTTTAAATTGTATTGAGTACGATTTAGTAGCCAGCATAACATAATAGTTTATCCGCAGCTCTATGGGCGTTGCCTGCCTTCTTGGAACTTTTCTATCAAAAAAAAAAAAAGGTCTTCGAGGTGCTCGCGTTGTTTCAATTCTAAAAAGTACTCTTAAAAGTTTGTACTTGGTCTAACTCATTTGGACCATTGTCTTAGGACTGAAAGTTCGACTTTCAATAGGTTCTCTGATAAATTGCATTAAATTTATATGCATTGTATGCAACAGTCTTTATTTTAAAGTAAATTCCTTTTTAATTTTTTTTTACAATTTCTGGTTTGTACATTAGTTATGAAATTATTGGTTAGCGTGGCAAATATTTAAATGTGTTTTATATTTTTGATATGAATTAGTTTTGAATATTTGGTTAGATGGAACTATAATTTTACAAAATTGACATTCGTACATAAACTTTCCTGCATGTTTTTGGGTTCTCAGGACATGCTTACGTAAATTCTCCCAAGAACTGCAGTTGTAGTCACAGTACGCACAGTGATACGGCCTCTCCCCGGTGTGTGAACGCATGTGACGTTGAAAGTGATTACGCGTTTGGGCTGTAAAATTACATTTTGTACAAGGGTACAGTGCTTTTGTGGCGTTCGCTAGGTCCGACGAATGTAATGATCGAAAATGTCTAAATAGATAAAAAGAAGAGAAATTTTCTGTTAAATCAAGAAAAAAAGTCAAAAACGGCTATATTAGGCGCTTGCCAAATCTAAGATACCCGGCATCATTAATCTCTTTCAAAATTTGTTTGAACAAATATAACCCTTTAAGAGTAGAAATATCAATATCACGCCCCTTATGCGCTTGTCAAAAATACAGCCGAAAGTACAAAAACATTTGTTAGAAACATTCCTTCACAGGTTTGTGAGCAATCTTATAACAACGCAACTAAAACGTAATCGCTCTGTGCGCGTACATTAACGGATCACGCCCATTTTCACAAGTTCCCCGATATTCCCGACATAGAGCAGGAATACTTAGCTTTTTACAAACTTAACGTTATACTTAACTGGCAACTATCAGTCCAACGAGACCGGCGAGTTCAAATTCCAGCCGATAAAAATTTATATTGCTCAGCTGGACTTGATACCGGATCCCAAGAATGGAAACCTGCCTGACCAACTCTACTACGGAAAGGGCTACACCAAGAATGTTGTAATAATTGTTAGAACTTTATGAATGTATGTACGAAGATATTTGTGAAATTTTCAAGTTTGAGTGTTTGGTTTTTTTTCAATGTCGCCATTGAAAAACATTGAAAGTAGATTTTCAGTCTGTGGCATTGTTGCGGCTGGAAGCTGTCATTATTAACAATGGATATTTTGTGTCCTTAATATACATTTTATATGGCTCATTGTTAAGAATTTTACAAGACAGGCAAAGTTATTGTCAGTTGTTAACGAATCGTGACCTATCGATAGGTAGATATGTGTGTGTGGGTGTGACTAAATGTCTTGAAACTTTTTTCCTATTCAAACCATAATATATATATATATATATATATATATATATATAATATATTTATAAATTCTTGAGTGATCCCTTTTATGGAAGCTTACCCATATGTACACACACACAGTGTATCAATGACATGAGCCAATGCTACTGGCTGTGAACAAAGATTATTGGTTGGTTGTGTGAACGCTTACAATGATGCTGACTAATAATTTTAATCACAAGAGGATAATTACACTCAAGTTAATTAATTTAAATTTAAACCTGAAATGTTTCATATATTTACAGCGTGTAAGAGTGCCGGTAGGTCTTAATATCTGTTAAAAATGAAGGGAGAGTTGAAGGCTAATTAGCAATTCACATTCCATTTAATTAATCTACTACTACATGTTCTAATGAACGCCGGTTAATAAAAATTAAAATCGGAAAAGCAATGCAAGGAATTTATACTCCTTCGTTAGTACGCGTAGAGTTTTAATTTGGAATTTTCCAAAAACAAATCACTAGTTGGTAATCGCACTGTACTTTGTGAGCAAGAACAACAACTATTAAAATAATAATCACGAAGAAGGAGACAACAATGAAACGTCTGCTGTACAGATTGTACGTACACGCAGCTCTTGCGATGCATTTTACAATTTATTCTTTGCGTAACAAGCGCTATCAGTCTGTACGTCCATCTGCCGGTGCCCCTTAGTATACGTACAACAGAAAACAGATGAAATTGTGGAAAATTGAAGGTAGGTTAAAACAAGCGAAAAAAACTAAATTCGGTTTAGACCAAATCTTAAAAGTCCTCTAAATCTGTGCACAAACACAAGGTATAGCAGATAAATGATTGCGCTTTCTAATAGAGAATGTATTACGTACTTATTAATCAGATTCAAAGATAATGTAATTATGAATATGTCACCAAATTTTAACCAAAGCTCAATTTTGGCGGCGAATAGATAGAATTTTTCATTTGTAGGCGTGGATCCCAACCGATTTTGGGCAATTCAAATGGCAACCTGTATGAAGAAAATAGAAATGTACGTTCTCAAAATGTATTATCGTGTTGGCACAACAGGTAGGTACACGGACAGACATGTCTGGATGGGTTTAGAAAGGTACTATGGGGAGGGTATAAAAACCTACCCACACTTATATGTACACCTACATATATGTCCCCTTATAAAACTTAAGCTTAATATTTATGTAATAGATGAAAATGTTTTAACGGCTGGATGGTTTACTAGACTTGGATTAGAGTTGAAATGAATTGCTAAACATAGGAAGTACTAGATTTGGTATACGCCTAATATAAGATTTTTACATGTTTTATTTTATCGTTTTGTTTATGATATTTTTGAGCCATGCCAGGTTTGTTATTGCGTTTGCAACACCTACAGAAGTATATGTACATTCTTGTCCATCTATTGTTGAAATACTCATGAACGTAAATTTAGATCATTGATCGGAAATTTTGTGCCCACATCAAGAAAAATAAATTTATCAGCTAGAAAAAACTAGCCCATCCGTCAATACACCAAAAATGGATAGAGTCGGTTAACGGATACACCCAAATTGCAAGTCGATACCTAATACATATCTAAATCAGGACGTGCTTGCTATGCGCACTGTGTGTATAGATGTGGAGGGTATTTAAGATTTGGTCTAAGTCAAATTTTTCGTTTTAATTGTGTTTTAGGGTACAAGTGTTTTGTTTGTTCGTTTGAGTAGATGCTATGTACTCGTACATATAAATTTAGTTAGCGTTATATTATTGGTCACATTGTTTAAGCATGATTGCCTTTTCCTTGCCATGGCCATCTATTTTAAATAGATTATAATCCGTTGGAATATATGGTATACTCGTAAATTCTATAAATCCTGTACTTCTATTAATTATGTATTTCCAAAATGACACTTACCGTTTCAAATGTAATGCACTCTTGCCTACATAAGGACAATTCGGTTGTTGGCATTTAAAGCTTTTCGTTGAATGTGAAAGTGAATGAGTTTTTAGTAGAGATTTACTTAAAGCAGAATAATTGCAATTCTCCAGAGGACACACAAACTGCCGCAGCGGCGCCACTTCATGTTGCGACTGTGTATGTAACTTCAATGAGTGCCTATAAAATTGTAAGAAAAATCAAATGAAAACGAACATATTCACACACTGAAGCAAACAGACTCGCTCTACATTGTAACGTTCACACATACACCACACATCACATAATTTATATGGAAATGTTACAGTAGCAGAGATGTGTAGAGCCTCAAAGAGAGATAGAGAGAGAGAGAGAGGACAAAGAAAAGTTTTGCTGTACATGTGACTCATAGTTTATTAGTGGCAAAATTAAATTTGAAGTTTTTTGTTTTTAATTAGATTGAATCAAAGTTTTTGATACAAAACGACAAGAGGGGGGACAAACTGTAAAAAAAACGTAATGAATTCTCGTCGTACAGTAATAATTTCTAGTCACGTTTTGCTAGCAGTGCAGACGTGTTTCTCTAACCTGAATTGGTTACTGACCAAATGCTATCAATGGAATTCAATGTGAATTTCAAATGTCAACAGCAAAGGACAACAACAGCAACAATATCAATTATAACAACATCAACAACAATTTCAACAAGTGAATATATTATAGTCGATTATACCCGATCGTATAATACCCTACACCACCTGGTTGCACAAATTATGCTACAATTAGTTCAGTTGTGTCAGTAAACACGAGGCGCTCTCCTGTAATTCACTTTATGTATATCGTGTATATGCAGAAAGGCGTTCTAATAATATTCTGAACAGATACAAATTTGGCACAAAAAGGTCAAGTAACCATTCTTTATTCAATTTTGTCAAAAAATGTTAAGAATTGCAACGTCCTGTATAATATGTGAGAGGGGTTCTAAAATGGTCCAATTCAACAGGCTTCCAAAACGTGTTTTTGTACCAAATTTCATTAAAATATCTTACAATATAAGACCTCACAAAAGATTGATATAATTAAGAGTGGGTGTGGCATTTGCCATTTACAAGTTACGAACATTTACACAAACTTAATATACTCTATGTTAAAAGTCGTGCTTTGTCTAATAATATAGTAAAAGGCAACAAATTTTGTCCTTTTCGTTCTTTTTCAATTTATTAAAAAACCCATCAATTTGGCGAATATGCTAATTACAGCATACAGATGGTTAAACATAGAGGACAATTTATTTGAACTGGACTTAATATAAATACCGACTCACAATTCATTGCACAATTCATTTGTTTGTAAAGTTGTTAGTTTTCATGTCGTAGGTTTAGATTTAAAGAAGATAAGAAAAGTTACTACGTTTTAGGGGCTTAATTAGAATGTTCGACGTAGGTGATACTGTGCAGATTTGAAAATTTAAAATTTACAATGACCCTTCCTTCCTTATGTCTGGAACAAACTTGTGTTTTACTTGCGTTGTTATCAGATTTTTCATAAACGTATGAATGAGTGTTTCTAAGAAGTGGTTTTGTACTTTTGGATGTATTTTTGCGGGCGTGGCATTGATACTTTTACGCCCAAAACGGCATATTTATTCGAAGAAATTTAAGATATTATTTCCTTACTATTTGGTAGAGGTTAAAGGTGATGGATACCCTAGGTTGGCGTACGTTTAATAAGGGCTAGTATTGAGCTTGGCTTTCTATTGTAATTTGAAATAGTCTCTCATAGTAAGGGAGCTCGAGCGGCAGTTGGTTATATTGACTCAGAAAGTTTTCCTAAACCCATCGTTTTAAAAGGAGGGACTATCTTGAAGCGTTTAGAAGTTAAAAAAAATCTGTAGTTGTGTAGAGTAAAGAATGACGCGAAAGTTTAGGTTAAGTAAAAAGAACTTTTCCGCCAAGCAAAGAAATGTCTTTTTGGCTTGAGAAATTTACTTGTTTCACACTACTTGGATTAGAAAGTTGAACATAACGTTTGCCATTGAAAACATGATGTAATCTGACTTAACACTTATACCTGCTTAAAACGTGAGGCTTTTGAATTATCGCGGATACTTTTTTGTTCTAAATTTAACAAAAGAACATTTAGCAATATTTTTATAATGCTGTTAAAGTTTTACGCCTTTTAACATCAACACATTAACTCGACAAATTTTTCTCTCATTTAGTGCACTCATGAGTATGAGGGATGACGATTACATGTTTATTCAAGTCATTTCATCCTTCATTATTATTAATCTTCATTTTAAATGCAAAGTGCAACATTACGAAGCAATGTACAGCACATCACAACTATAATTAGATGTTGATGCCGTGAAAATTCTTCTCTTTCTGTGACTTGTTTTATTTTTAAACCTTACACCACATGTGGTAAGAGGGTATATTAAGTTCGTGCAGATGTTTGTGATTCATAAACGGCAATTGTCAAGTATACCGATCGATTCAGAATCAACATCTAGACGTGATAACTATATCCTTCCGTTCGTCCATCGGACAGATGGACAAGATTTTGGACAACATTTTTAAGATATTTCGATGAATTTTGGTGCAAGGCGTGTTTTGACCTAATACGCTCTTATTTCAAATGAGTCTTTATACAATGAAAATTCCTAATTCTTTATATTCTTTGATAAAATTTGAAACATAGTTGTTTGACTGTGCCATATTTTGACGGGATCAGGCAATTTTTTAAATCCCGGCCAAATTATTATCCAGAAACTAGAAGCTCAGTATTTCAAAATATACGACCGTGACCTTTTAAATGTACGGACATACGGACTGACGTCGTTAGTAAGTTGTCGAAAAGTGTAATGGTGTAGGGTATAAAATAGCCGGACTTGAACGAATACACAAGAGGCAACTATACGGACGGACGGACGGATAGACAAAATGATGTAGTATGGTAGGTATTAGTATATGTTTACTTGCGTCGTGTTGCTAATTTTCTGCTTACTGAACATTACACTCATACACACACGCGCGCGTTTATGCAGCACCCAAGAAAAGGATAACAAAAGAATGTAATGAATCCGAGCAAGGAAGGAGAGAACGAAAATCGTGGCACGTCACTTCATTTGTATTACCGTCATGGCTGATACCGGCAAGTACACTTCAGCATGTACGTGTGTTGGGGCTAATGTAAAAAACTTTTGCTAATTACACATGCAATAATGTAGTCAGTCAAATAGCACACACACACGCACTCGCACTAGTTTCCGTTATCACATAAATACTAAGGTTTTTACGTCATTTTAACCATATACGTATCACACGTACATACACATTTATGGTTTGTTTTACTATAATGTATGAAAAGAAAAGACACAGAGGCGCACACCTTGAATAACATTTAATATCATCAGCTAAGCTGTGCAAACTATTGTGCAAGCACATGCATAGCAAATAGTGTTGTTTATTTAAAATGTCATTGTTTGTGTGCATGTGTGTATTGTGTGTTGTATGTTACATACTACTACTACTTCCTGAACGTGTTTCTTGAAGACTTATTCTCTTGTCTACGTCTCTCCACATAAGGTAAGAAATAAACATGGTTACTCATACGCCCTGAGTTAAGTCTAACAACTGACGTATTAGAGTGAATCGTGAATCGTTTCTATTCCTTTGTAAAAGATATTTCATTTGTACATTAGAATTGGTCAAGACGATTTCAGAAGCAGTCATTTGTTTTTTAAATTTAAATACTTTTCATGTATAATTGAATGCATTTACAAACTGTTTGTGTTTTATCGATTATGTTGGATTAAGCGGACGCTTCTCGGCATAAATTATAGATCAATCTCATATTGGTCTCTCTACCTGTCTTTACGAGAGTATAAACAGCGTTTCATTTCTCGGCGCTCGGCCCTCGTTCGTACAAGCGTTAGCATCAAAATGTTCAAAGATAATTTTTTGATCAATATCTACGTTATTGCGTAACAGGAACTTGAGGAATTTTTTTCTCACTCCCAAGATAATAACATCCTCTATTCAACGATACATTACATTTTACTTAACGGTTATTCGTTCAGTGGTAAACAGATAATAACTGAAAAGTTACACCAAAGATTTTCGATTTTTCTTAGAAAACTTCATCAAGACCTCAAGGTGGTGGGAAAATGACTTTTGAGGAACTAAGGTATTCTGATTCGAAGAACCTGCTAACTTCAAAATTCACAAAATTAACTATCGCATACGCATACGGCTTGCTGCACCTCTCCAATACTGCTTAGGTTAACGCTAAAACAGCTATAGTTGGTAAATGTCATAGCAAGTGTCATAAATATTTATGTGAGTTTCGGGAGAACCATTTTGAAAACATAAGCATCAAAATGAAACAAAAATCAAAAACATTAACAACAAAAACAAAGTGAAAGCGGGCTATATTAAGCATATGCCAAATCTAGTACACCTACACCTAGTATATAAAAATAAAAGAAAGATTCGAAAGCACAAAACGAGAAACAGATATAGGAACAGTTCTTCACAAGTGAACAATCTCATAACAACGCAGGTAGAGCGTAATCGCTGTGTGCACGTTGATTAATCAATCACGCCCCTTTTCACAAGTTTGTTCCAGACATAAAGGAGGAATGATCACTCATATCATATCTATATAGGGTTACCTACGCCAAATATTCTAAACATATATAATAAGTCCATTATGGGAGGTCGAATATTGTCTAAATTTATAGAAAGTTTTCTTTAATAATCCGACTTTATTTTTGTATTTCTTTTGGTTAAATAAAAATGCTTAAAACTATTCCGTATGTTTTGTAAAAGAGTGTAAAGGTTCACTTCTAAATCTAAGATACCCAGATAGAAATTATTTGTACCAAATTTCAGTTCTACAGTTCATATGATTCAGGAGTAATATGATATTAAAATTTAAGGACCTCCGAAGAGGCGTGATCAATTCACGGACAAATTTCAGAACATTCGGCTTAGTGATAGAGGAGTAATGCGACAGTTTTTAATACATATATAAACAAATTTCCACAAAACAAAATATTCTTCTTCTTGACATAGTTTCTAAATGGTTAGTCCAATTTATTTCATTCAGATGCCGTTAGAATGCCTCATTTAGAGATATTGCAAAATTGAAATTTTGATTAACTAGAATTGAAATAATTAGACCGCCCGTGAATCGATTTTGCTCATTGGTAGCACTTTATAAATGCTCGTGAAGATAATTTGTTCCAGTTGACAGCTTTATATCTTAATGTTTGCGACCATGAGAACGGTAAAAAGAAAAGGCTTTTTACACATGGACAGACAGAAGGGCTGAGCCGATTCTGCTATTGCTGATGATCAAGAATATATATACTGTTGGAGGTGTGGCAAGCCCCCTTCTGACACTGCCAAATATTTAAACAAAACCAATGTACCCCCATAACTATTATGATGGTGGGTATAACAATGGCGGCTTTTAAAAATTTTCCGTAACAACATAAATAGCACCAGCAACAGTAACAGCAAAGTGTGAAACGCTTCGTTGAGCGTTTATATTTTTAACTCTCTCTCTCTCTCTTCCGCTCCAACCCGCCGTGATAATTTCCAAATGAAATTTTCTTTTCCTCACTTTTCCATACAGATTTTTGTCTTCTGTATTCATTTCGTGTAGTTGTGGTAGATATATGATTTCTGTTGTTGTTGTTGTTGTTATTATTATTGTTTTTGTTTGTTACTCCTTAGAGTTTTTTTACTCCTGTTTAAAAATCAACGTAATGCGCGTTCAGAAATACTCAGCACAATAATTTCTTAAGTTCATCATCAACGTCTTCACTGTTGTTAAAAATAAAGTTTCTTCAAGTCGATGTTGGACTGGTGGTGTTGTGTTTTGTTGTCTAAGGGTGTGTGTGTGTGTGTATGTGTGTTGTTTTTTGTTAGCGTTAAAGAGATTAATGTAACGGATGTATGCTGATGACAAGTTCTGCATTCACTTAAAGGTTGACGCTTCTGATGAACCGACTGCTGCGTCTACTTATTACCGTTAGTTTTAGTTTGTTTGCTATTGTTCGTGTTGTTGTTCATATTTATTTTCATCTGATTGATATTTTTTGTTCATGTACATAATTACCGCAACAGCTCCTAGACCCATTTTAAAGAGATTTATTCAAATCGTTTTAAAGTTTGCCAACGCTACTTTCTAAAACATCCACTTGGAAAGAAAGAAGTGGATTTCTGTACCCATCATCAATCCCATCATCATGTTCAAACGCTTGTATATACCGGAAACTGGAGAGCTTGATACTAATACGAATGATCTGCCAAAATTTCAAAACATTCGACTTAGTAGTTGCACTGGCAATCATCTTTTGATTCAGATTAGACTTCAAATTCTAAAACTTATTGTGGGTCGATTTTGTCTATTTTATGTAGAATACTTTTGACGTTAATGATGAACATTATACAACTGAAACGCAGAATGAGTTCGGGACAAACTTGTTAGAAAGGACGTGATAGATTAACTTAAGCGTACACAGGGACTACGTTTTACTTGCATTGTTATGTTATGAGACTGTTCACAAACCTGCGAAGAACTGTTTCTGTGAAGTAAGAGTATTTTTTACTAGGCACGTCCACTGCAGTGAGCGTGTAAAATATATAAATATTGCCACGTTGAAAATGCACGTTTGTTCAAGTAAATGTGAGATCTTATTCAGATTTCCTGATAATTTGGAACAATAATATAGTAGCGTTCTGTTTGGAAGCCGTTAACGCTGGTTAACCTAGATTTGGCATACGCCTAATATAGTTCCTTTTTTCCTTGTTTATATATTTTGTAATGGAATGGCAAGTATTCATATAGAACGCGGTATTCGCACTCATGAATCTTATTTGAAAATTTAATAAACTGACATAATGATGCTTTTGTTTATAAATATTTTGCGAATTTTTCAAATTCGGCACAAAATTGCGCACAATTGGTCCCCATGTGTGCATATATGTACCGGATGTAAATCGTATCTATGTATATATTTTATGAGCTTGTGCTTCCAAAGTCATCCCTTTTTGTTGCATAACATCATAAATACGTACGAAATCTATACGACGGTAATAGGAACAACATCACCATCACTCGTACACTGGAAAATATGTATTAAAATATATCTATGTATGAAATTTTCTTGGCTTTTATTACTTGCAAAATTTATTTCAATGTATGTCTTGGATGATGTTGTGTCCCTGCTGTCGTTTAGTCGTACGCTGTATAAAATAAGTGGTTTTTCTGTACTGTACTCTACTTTAGTTTTACGACCAACGAGATTGAAATGTAACTGAGGAAACTCAGTCAAGCCAATCGTCAATTTTAATCTTCGTCTATTTTATTTTTTGGTATGTATTAAAAGGGATAGAAAGTGGGAACACATCTTGGTGTCTGCAAGCATTTGATGAAAATCTTAAAGTTTTTGGAAATAAACATAACAGCTAATATAAGCGGTGAGAGGGACAGGCAAAATGGCCAACTAGTCGTTAAAGAAAAATTTCATTTTAAAGATAAACTCAACGTTGGAAATGAGAGCACAAAAAGTTAGGTACCAGCAAGTTTTGAGATATGGTTTTGAAGTTTGGTATACATGTGCATCATCACCGTTAGAAGTATTGTATTCTAACGGTCCATGAACAGCCCTTCGAAAAATTTGTAATAAAAAGATGGTAACATTTTAAAAGAATAATGTCACAATGCATCCGTTTGCATGCGTTTTTGCTTAGTATGCTTATTTATATTTATTCTACGCGTAATCGGATGAGATCACAATTTACAAAAAACAATACTTAACGTAAAACTAGACTTGTTAGCTGATACGTAATACGTACACTATTAAAAGGCGTAATAAATAGACCGGTCACACCTACCGTTATAGATTAGGAGGGTATTTAAGATTTGGCCAAAGCCAAATTTAAATTTTTTACTTGTTAAAGGCTTTACTTGACATTAAAACTGCTCTTGGATGTTTATGCGGACAGAAGAGTTAGTTGACGATTACAAGTGACTTCACTTTTATTGAAATAACGTAAATTGTATTGCGTTGAATACGAATGTGTAATCATTTTATTTTTGGTTATTGTAGAAAAGGGACGCATGAGCTGTGATTGGTGTATAGTTTACAGTTTAGAAAAGTTAATGATGATGGATATAAAAATAAAATAAAATACAATAGTAGTCACTGCAGCTATGGTAAAATAAATAGTAGATGTTGTATTTTTTATTTTTATACCACCATCATCATATGTATGTGGGGGTATGTATCACTTTGTTAATATGTTTGCAACGCCTACAAAGCATCGAAGATGCAACAAAGTCAGCATCGAAAATTGAGTTCGTTTGTCCCTCTGTATGTACGAGTATGTGGAAATCACATTCTCCAGGTCGCTAAAATGAAGATATCGATTGTGGAAACTTAGCAGACGTGTTGGAACTTTTTTTACACAGATTAGTATTGAAATTGGTTAACATCGGCGACGACAAGCGACGCTTTCATATTGCAACAAAAAGAAAGGAGCAACTTTTGGGGAAAAGTATAAAAGTTTTTGTTCATAAAGTATAAAAGATATCTTGGCAGATATATTCTTTAGGGAGCTTTGGTGCATCGGTGGTTCGCATTCAAGATTTTTACTTCTTTCTATTGCAGTATTTTACCGTACGTGTTGTAGAGCTTATTATTGTTCATATCGAATATTTCGATGTTATGCTCTCTCCAAAAACATTTCCTTTACCAGAGTCGAAGTAGTCGCCGTCATTCTGTGGATATCAAGAAAAGAAACAACTTTGAAGGCAATTCATTTTAATGGTTCAACCGTTACTTTAATTCATTTGGTTTTTTTTGCCTTTTGCCAACCACTGCCGCTGACTTTTGTCACTCTTGAGACTCAATTTACTACAACTTGATTTCACACATCCCTGAAATTTTCTTCAATCTTTCATTCTCCTTTCCACTTTCATTCTATATTGTTCGTTTTCATTTATTTTATTTTATGGTTTCGAAATATTACACTGGACATCATACTTAATGCAGAGGATGCTTTCATGTCACAAATTGGAATATAATTCTTTGTGTGACGTTCTCTATAACTGTCTGCGACTTTTCTACTGTGAGAAGCCATTGACGGCTATGTAACGGAATGAAAAATGTTAAATCATTTCATTTTCATATTATCGTACTTTTTCTGCATTTCTTGATTACGAAAAACAACTAAAGTTCAATATACGCGTGTTGTTGATTTTATTTTTAATAATCACACTTGAAATATTCCTTACACGGCGAGTTAGTGATTTCATAGAATATAAGGAATTTGCTTCAACATTACATATCAAAGAATTAATTCACTTGATATGTAATTAGGATGATTAGTATGATTACTACTGTGCTTTGCAATTTGCAACATGGAAGCCTAAGCTCTTTAGACAACATCTTCCTTAGAATACTGCTATGTCTATCTACTTAATCCAATAATTTATTATTCGAAGAATCCTGCATTGGGATGTTCAAATTTTCCAAATCTTCTGATGCGAAAAGTGGTCCTTTTGATTTTTTTCAAGTGCCATTTAGAACAAAGCATAATAGCAATGACCGAAACTTCCGGTGAGGTATCCGCAAAGCATTTTACATTCTTATGCATATATTCCAAGTGTTGTGCTTCTTCTTTCTCATTGAATCTATCCTAAGATTGCATTTTTGGTGGCCGCTGGCGTGATTTGTGAATGCATTGCATAGTTTTGTGGTGACAAGTTAACAACAACTACAACATGATATTAAATATATGTACAATATGTAAATTTCACACATTTGCTACCAGCTACCCGCTGGCAAAAGGAATGTCCTGCTAAACTTAATGAGTTATTTTTGTACCCACCATCATAATGATAACGGGGTATATTGCTTTTGTGCAAACGCCTAAAACATCCAGAACTTTTGCTCAGCTTCAATAGCCGATTCGATTAAGCCCTTCTGTCTGTATGGCATTCTGGAATTTTGAATTTTGTGCAAAATACAAAATAATTTGCTTGCCAGCACCTTCATGACCACAACAGTTGAGATATTGTTCCGAAAATTAGTACAAATTATTTTATATATATCTGATGCTTTAGTATTGTAAATTGGTTAAATCGGAATAAGGACAATACAATATAGTTTTAGGGGTGACCCTATGAAGATCTGAAATTTAGAACAAACTTGTGAAAATGAATGAGGTCGGTTAACGGACACGTTATTGTTATGCTTTTATTCATTAACCTTTTAAAACGTTTATACTTTTGGGTGTGATACTGGATGAAGTATACCATCAGAAATGGGCGTGCGCAAATGTAACAAATTTGATTCAAGTAAGAATTTTCTACTTGGGACAAAAATACTTATATTGCTGCGCCCAACATTTTACTTATATTGTACGTTTCTGCAAATAAATTTAAGATATGGTGGCGTATTTTGCAAGTGGGTAATGATGGTGGGTACCCTAGATTTAGCGTCCGCCTAATATAGGTTTTTTACTTGTTAAAATTCGTTCATTACTTTTTTTTACGTTTTCGTCTTTACATGGTTACATGTGTGTATGTGTGTAGTATATTGCATTTTTGGTGATTTTGGTATTTTTTAATTTAACCGAATATTAACAACAACAACAATAAAAAAATAACAACAACGGTAATAATAATAATAATGAGTGGAAAGGAAGTGCAAAGCTAAAACACCAACGCACGTTAGGTTTAAGTCGGATAGGAAATACTGCATCCTTCATTCAATACAATCAATAGATAAAAAAATAAAATTTGTCTTCTGCTGTTTTATAATTCCACGACATATTTCCTAGTGGCAAAGTCCATTAACATCTATATACAGTATAATCTGTCAATATCCTTGGAATGCACTGTTTATTCCTGAGTAAACTAAACATACTTGTGCGCTTTTAAGTTGCGGAATACATGTGTATTAAGCACAGCCCCTTGGCTATAATTTACAATACAATTGCTAAATTTTTCTGTCGAGCCCAAGAAACGCAATACAACATTTTTTTGTTCTGCAAGCAGAAACGTATAAAACGCTATAAATTGAATGATATTTTAAAGGAACAAAGATAATCTGTAAAAACCAATATGAGAATAATAATAGGAGGATAACTGAGCCACAGGCAACAGAAGAGTATAAATATTTTAATTACTTACTTGCTTTTATATACTTTGCCACAAATATGGCACTGGTGAGTAATATGCGACTTGACCAGCGGTTGCGACTGTAACTCATTACTATGCGATCTGTTAATGTGATCCTTGAGATTATGGTGTCGTGCATATTTCGCTTGGCACAAATGACATTCAAATATTTTTTCATTCGTATGCTGACGTATATGACAGCGTAGGGAATGCTTACGGAACGATTTATCGCATAGAGGACATGGGATAAGTTGGTCTTTGTTCATATTTCCGTATATGTGGTACAGTTGATGGTATAAGAGTTCGGACTGGAGGTTGGCCCTGTAAGTTCATTTATATAGTTAATTTATCCTATTAATGCAGACCCTTAATAATGAAACTTACACAAAATTACATTCTTCACAACGCCAGTTGCCCTTTCTTATAACTTTCTCATTATCTGCTTCTTTATTGAACTGTTTATTACATTTTGCTGGGGTACAAGAACGAGAGTGGCGTCCCAGGAGTTGAGCTGTAGCGTAACTATCTCCACAGCTCATACAAGTATGAACCAAATGCTTTTCTTTGCGGTGAATCTTTAGTTCCCAATCATTTTTAAACATTTGATGACAATCTTTGCATTTTAAAATTTGAACCTTCTCTAAAGACTTGGCTAGGCGCTCTCTAGCCTTGGCCATTTTACTAGTACAAGGTAAATCCATGTAGGTTGTATTAATTTTATTAAGTGAAGAAGTTTCAATTCCTTTTGCGGCATTCTCTTTAATCAATATTTCGCCAGATTTTCCTTTATGTTTAGCAGTCTTCCGATGACTTCGCGCCTGGCAAGCAGTACCGAATTCTGAATTGCAAATTGAACAAAAATACTTGAAGATGGAATGTTTATATTTTTCATGGCGTTGTAAAGCAATTTTAGAGTTTAAAACTTCCGGGCAAAGATCACAATTGAAACGTGACTGATAAAAGTCAGACGCCGTGCCCGAAAACTGAATGCCCGGATGCAGTGAGCACATATGCTGACGCAATTCAAAATTATAGCGAAACTGTTGACCACATATTGAGCAATCGATATTAGTTAGTTTGGTAATGCAAACCGGAACGGAACGATTAATAGCTGAAAGGACCTCTCTATGTTCGGGTCCCAATAAGTGGCGATGCATTTGATTGTTGTCTTCGCATTCAAACCGGCAATAACTGCACCAGTACAGTCCAGGACCTTCGCAATTACTCCGATGATAATCTGAGTTCCAGTGTAGCAGGAAATTTTCCTCGGTATTAGCATAGAAGTGACAGGGGCGGCATTGAAAAGGCGACTGCCGCACAACTGAGTGGATGTTATCCAAAATAAATGTTAAGGAGGCGCGGGGTTGCAATTGCATATGCCGGTAATGATAGTGCGAAATTAAATGCTTCCCTACGAGGTGACGATGCATGTGGCGTTTACACAGATTACATCTTAAATATGTACGTCGTCGTTTTCTTTTCGTAGGTTTTTGGGGCAAACTTTTAAGTTCTGGATTGTCCTCTTGTTCCGATGTTTCAAACAATAAACTTTTTGTTATATCCAACATTGGCGGCAATTCTTCAATAACCGCTTTCTCTAGTTGTTGTTCCTGTTCTGCTCGCTTCAAGTGATAAGTGGTTTTGAAATGATATTCATAGCTTGCTTTGCTCTTCAATTTACGACAGCACATATTGCACCAATATTCTTGAGTGGGCGTATATTTGGTCAGCTCCACCTCCTCTTTGTATTCCAACCTTTGCACTTTAGTGCCAGGTATCCATTTTCCTTTAGTATAATGGGGGGGTGGGTGCTGTTCTTCATTACCTTCCAAATCTTCTTGATCATCCGAAGTTGGGGATAAGCGGGGGAGCTGCGAGTGAGCTACGCTTAAGTTGGGACGATTTTCAGGTTTCCACTTTCCCCCTGTGTGACTTACCGGGACTACAGGTGGGGAATGTTGCTGTATTATAGACTTTTCCATCACAGGATCATAATCCTCATCGTCATCATCGTCTTCCATTTCCATATCCATTTCTTCTTCATCCTCTTCGTCTGTAACATCTGGTGATTCGTGCTCATAGACAATTGGTTGAAAAATGGTTTCAAATGATTTTTTTGATTCCTCTATGGCGGTAACAACGTTCAAGAGACCCTCACTGTCATGTTGTGTAACCGGTGGAGTGGCATTCCTGACAAGCCAGCTGTCCTCCATATGAGAATCTTGTGTTACAGATTTTGAACGATGCAATTGACCGGGTTGGCTACTTGTAGGTGTTTTACCCCCACTAGTAGATGGCTGGACACTTTGCAGTTGCAAAGAGGAGAAGAACACATCGGCTCCCAACTCATAATGTAAATCATAGCTGTCCGTTAAAGATTTTGTCGATTTGTTGCCGGGACTGGCATTAGTTGCGGTCCCGGGCTCAACAAAATGATACCCTTCATAGGATATGACAGATGGTGACCCTTCGACATCTTGTTCACTACTGCTTGTTACCACAATGGCGGGAAGTTTTGCATCATTTGGTGACACATTAACCAAGCAACAATTGCGTTTGCGATGCTCTATATAATTTTCCAGACCAACTATGGTTGCACTACACCTAATGCACAGATGGGTGTCATCCATTTATCTATTGCATGAAAAAAAGCGGATAACACATTTAAAAAACAAGTAAGATAACTAAATTTGGCTTAGGCCACATCTAAAATTATGGGCGTGGCAAATATTTAAATATTACGCCATCTAATAGTGAATGTATTACGTATCAGCTTCCAAGTCTAGCTTTATGATGCATATGGTTTTTTGTAAATTGTGGGCGCGTATGTTATTCCCTCCTTATAAAAATTGTTCACGAGGTGACTTATACGACAATGACCCGTACAATAAAATTTTCGGAAGTAGTGTAGGGCATTAAATAGTCGGGCTTGATTGACTATAACATTTTCACTTGTTGTTCCTGATTTATAAACGTTACAAATCAACCAAATCGTTTTCTTGACTTCTACACACAAAAAAGTCAAAGATAGTCGTTATTAATAATTTTTACTTTTAATCGTTATTTTTCTTGTCCCTGAAAAAATTCGTCAGAGATTGTGTTCCCATAGCAGCGTTTATTATCCTCTTTCTCTTATTCTGTAATTAAGATAAATTTACAATTGAAAGAATTTATTATGCGGTCCATTGCCTAACTAACGAACAAATGAATTCATTATAAGGCTAGATGGTGACCAGCGCAAAACCTACAATAACTATCGAAACTAAAGAAAATATCCACAATATTAACAACAAATCATTAGAAATAATTTAGACAGCTTTTTAAGAGAGTACCCAGCACAGTGCATAGCCACGAAGGCCAGCACAGTGAATGTTGTCGGTCGTTCGGTCGATATGTTAAGTGGTTTGTTGATTGCTTAGTTGCGTTACTAGAGGAGATATATTTCGTGCATATATTTCACGCCAACATACAAATTCATAAAATATCTAAAGCTTTTAATGATTTCTGAGCAATACACCATAACCAGGAATAAAGGTGGAGAACGAGGCAGAGGCAGCGAGAGAAAAAGAATTGCGTATTTCATTTAAACGATGGAATATGGACACAAATAGTCAACCAATACTATTATTGAGTGCTCACCATAACACGGCGTTGTCCAACAATTTGACGGCAACTTATGTCTCAGGCGCAGGCCATATATAACACACTCTGTTAGTGATGGTTGCTTTCATTCATGCCGACTCAATCGAAAAAAAAACACAAAGAACGTATTAACAAAGAAGAAAATGGGAATTCACAATCGAAAAAAAAAACATTATAAGAAGGAGACTCTTACAGCGGAGTACGATCGTTATGCAAACTCTCTTCCGAAGATGGTTAGTCTGTGCCTATACAAAAAGATGAGAAGACGAGAATTTATATAGTAGGCTGTTGGGCTGTTTTTTGCAGCAGGCTGGTTAGGCTGTTTTTTGAATGCTCTGCTGGACGGTTGTATTTTGTTTCGCCCTGACAACGCACCAACTATACCAACCACACCAACTGTGGTTAACTGTCTTAAATTATGAATATCACCAAATGGGTCAAATCGATATAAATCTTACGCTTGTGTGTATGAGACTGCCTGGCATTTGGAGACTCTTATGCGTGCCTGTTCATACTTAAGTCTGAAGCGAAATAAAGTTGTCGTTTTCCTTGTACAATTGGCATGATTGCTCATGAATCAGATGCTGATTTCCTTTAATTTACTTCAATCCCTTAGCTGTATACCACAACTTTTGCTTCACCCCCCATAACCATGCCATGGTATCCCACCACGACTGCACTTGTATGCGTAATGTATTTTACACTTATTTATTTCCCTCTCCTTTATACGCCTGTGATTAGATTAAATTTGTGTTTATGATCTTTAATAATTCAATGAATATATTATACACGTGGGGGTAAGTGCGCCTATCTTTCAAACATCTCAAAATATATTGGCAATTAGGCATCATGATTTCGAATTCTTTATAACATAAATTTATATATACATGGGCGTCGGGTTAACTAAATTTTTATAGGTGAGTCATTTGTTTACGTAAATCATGTGCTTGAAATATTTAACAACTTAGCTAATGTTCTAATTTTATTTCAAATGATGGGCCAAATATATGTTGATAACTGTTGCTTCTGATCCTGTTACCATATCAAATATTATTGCTGAATTTTTTTGAATAAATCTCTAGTGATGCTCTGTCATCCATTCGACCATTTCCTATTCAAAATTGTGTTATATTTTCTATTTCAAGGCTTCTTCCTAAGAAGAAGGCTTAGGATCTTTAAAATAGTCTTGTTGGCCATGCCCAGATGGTATACCTGCCTATATTTTTATCAATTGTGCTGATACCAACCTTTGACAGATATTTTTCATTTATCTCTTTCTCATTATAGCTTAGACTTCTTCCGAAACGTTTTTAAGAACGTTATCACCAAAAGATTAGTTTGTTCAATCGAATCTATTCTTTCTCCATGTTCGTATGGTTTTATTAGTGGTTTTTAGCGATTTTCGAAAAAGATGCAATCTGACTTAATTTATATTGACTTTAGCAAAGCCTTTGATAGCGTAAATCATGATTTACTACTTAAAAAATTGCCTCATTTGGTTTTCCACATAACTTTAGCATTTAATTAATGCTTCTCGTCGTACGCAAAGAGGTTCATTTAATGAGGTTCTTTCGAGAGTAGTAAGAGTTTATTCTGATGTTGCTCAAGGTAGTCAGTTAGGACATGTCTTATGTGTCCATATCACAATGGGCAAAATTGATCAAGAGCCACGCCCACTATCAACAAAAATCTACTCATCTATCACAAATATTGAGCTATGGCGTTGGCACTGACGATTATACTCTTTAGAGGTCTTTGGCGCATCAAGATTTGTGCATTTGAGATTTGGTCTGTGCCAAATAAAGAATTTTTGTTGTTTTCTTTTATATCTTAATTTTTTCCGTGCAATCGTTTGTTTGATTTGTTATTATAACGTTTTACTGTAAGTCCCAAGCTTGTTTTATTCATAATAAACTGAAATAATTTTATTGAGGCCACAGATCTGTTATAAGTGAACATGCGGTTAATTTCAGATTTTAAATTATTGAAATTGTAAACATTTTTATATCATGTCATACCGCCTGAAAAGGAATTGAAAGATAATGTATGAAGGAGCCTTTTGTGTCACACAGTATAGTTTTAAATTAGTACACAGAAAGTAAAAAAGACTGGACTTAAATTAAGAAAAAAGGTGAAATAGTTTCCATTTAAATGGTTTTAACATAAAATTTTAATCAGCTATCGAAATAAATTATCAATCAAAAGTCGTAAAAAGGTTGTTGCAGCAGCCATGATAAAAAAGGCTGCCATGCCTTGTAAAGCAACGCAACTCTGATGGGCAACGTCAATAATTTTTACGACATTTTTATAAGCAAAAACCCAAACAAAAAAAAAAAAAAAAAAAAAAAAACAAAAAAAAACAACAACAACAATAAGAATATTAAAAAAATGAAGCTTTATAATAATCATAAAACTGAGTGAGTGACTGCCAATGGAAGAAAGAAAGTCGTAAAATGTTGACAAAAGCAAGCATGCTGGTAAGCAGGTAAGCGGGTACGCAAATAAGAGTACTACATAAATATGAATATACTGAAGTGGACGGACGGACAGTCGAAGTCATGCACACATATCAACTTGTAAATGCAGCGACATTATATACGAGCGAGATAAGCCCACACCGAATTTTAATATTAATGAGCGAAGAAAATGCCAAATGCCAAATGCCGGTCATTCACACAACCAGGCAGTCAGTCACTCAGTCATCAATTAGTGTAAATTACTTATAATCCTCGCTCAAGCAGCGGCATACGAGTATATACTAATAATCAGGTAACAACAAAACTGTAGACCCAACAATAAATAATGCGTTGTAAATTACTGTGCATTCGGCACAACTCAGTATGCACAACTCAGGACAATCGACGCAAATCGATTGGTATTAATTTAATATGACAACAATAATTCCGTAACAAACCTTACACACACACATGCACATATATTTATTGTATATATATATATAAAATATATATATATTTATGAATAGAGCGGTATTGGTTGAATGTCTTGATTGTTGGCCATCATTAAATAAAACGCGCTGGCCTTAACTATCGTGCCGGCCATATTTTTATACACACCATCATCATTAATACGTATAGCAACAATAAAAATGTACAATGTCAAATACAACAAATGTCAGAGATCATAAAATTTATGAGACATTTTTATACAAAATTCTCGGTTTCGGTTTTGTTTTATTTTCTCTGTGCCCAATAATAATAAAACTCTGAGATTTCATCATCATTATTTTAAATAAAATATTGCATCGTTCTGTTCCTTCTTTTTCTCCATCCCTTCCAAATATCAATTATAGCCTTAAGGTTGTACAATATGTAACAAATTATAAATTTTACTTTTAGATATGTCAGTACGTACATACGTATGTCTGTTACTAAGTGAGTTGAGTTTTATTCATTTGAGCCATTTTTAGATGTAATTGTACAGATTAAAATTAAATTAAGTAAACGAATTTAAATTGAAATCCATCAGTTTTAACATAAAATAAAGAATTACAGTGAATTAGAAAAGTTTAAATTAAGATCAAAGAAAATAGTTTGAACAAGTGAAAAGGTTTTATTGGGGGATGATATTGGATACCTACAATCTTCACTCATTTACAAAATACATCATAATAAATAATACTCTTACAAAGACACATAATGTATATATCGTGGGTATGCCCATTTGATCGGCTTTAACCGAGCAAACATCAGAACTAGACTGGCCTCTGTTCACCTTAAGCTGTCACACAGCTTTAGAGCATTTTGTTCGATTCATAGAAAGGGACACCCAACTGTTTACGCCAATTATCGTGGCATAAGTCTCCCTTCTTTCGCATACAAAATAATAATAATAATAATGGAGAAAGTTTTGCGTAATTTTAACAAAAGCACCAACATCGACATTATTATTCGCAAAGCGGCAAATGTTGCCTCAGCGCTTGTTAGTACCGAGAGAGAGAGGAATGAGGCTTTTCAAGGTGTGCTCGAGAGGAAAGTTTTCCGTCAGGCCTTTGGTCCTATACGCGTTAGCGATGAGTTTCAGCTTAGAATAAAACATGAGCTGTATGCGGCATAGTTATGGTCTGTCGTACAAAAATTCAATTTACGTGAGTTTGTAACTTTTTGAGATATCGAGATGAAATTTGGTACACATAATCTTTCCTAGCATTTACACTTCGGTAGGAAATGATTGATTTTTATACTCTCCATATAAGTTGATTTTTATATACTCCGCAAAAACCCAGAAGAAGGCGCCAGAATCAAAGTATATATACATATATACTTGAGCACCATCAAAAACTGAGTCGACCTAGATATATACGTCCGTTTGTCTGTCTGAAATTTTGTACATACAGTTTAACTTTTTTCACGCAGATCTCTTTTTAAAATGGACAAAATTAGTCAAGCGGCACGCCCACAATCGACAATAATCTATTTATATACCACAAAAATTTATCTATGTACTTGAAATTTAGTGCTCATATTTATAGTTATCCTATCCATCGATGTGCCAAACATGGGCGTGGTCGAATAACAAATGTGCCCAAAATTTACAAAAAACTATATAGAAATATATTAATATTGCCCCCCCCTGAAAAAGGCGTGTTTGTTCGAATAAACTTGAGATATTTTTTACATATTATATGGAGATGTAATGTGATGGTGTTCTATATGGAAGAGTATGATGGTGGGTATCGTAGATTTGGCGTTTGACTTGTTAATATTTGTATTGTTTTCGAAACTTTGATTTTGCTTTCAAGTTTTTAAATGCGTTTAAGCAAATAGCGACTTAATGTGTTACTTCCGATTAAAAAATCAGTAACTTCCTGTAATAAGTCTGCACTTGTACAAGCGTGGGCTGAATTTTCATCATATCTTGTGTCTTTCATACGATTCATAATTTGTTTCATGCAAACTTATGTAGACATGCAGTGGATGCAGTATTGTGTCCATTACCAAATTCACTCTTATTGTTACACTTGTCAGACATATTATTCGTAAAGATTTATGATATTATTATTTATGCGAACACATACATACATATATGTACAATATTTATATTAAAAATAATTTTAGTTTTTCAAGATTTATGTGGGTGCTTTATGATCATTTCGTAGCATATTAAAATGCATTTAAACGGGTTTTATTTGATGTATTGTTTTATAAAAAAAAAATTAAGCGATAAATGAAAAACGCAAAAATTATAATTTTATTGTATAATATTATTAATGTGATTATTGACATCGTTCTTGCACACTCCACCTTAGTGATGGAGGTATACTAAGTTTGCTGGTCCGTTTGCAATAGCGAGAAGCCAACCGCGGAGATCCGATAAAGATTTTGATAATGTTCCTGATCAGCATTAAAAATTTGAGACGATCTAGACATGTTGTTGGAAAGCTCACAGTCGTAAATTTTTGGATATTGAGGTGATGTTTTGTATAAATGTTTCTAGGTTTTTTTTGCTTAGGTTTCTATATAAATTGGATAAAATTGGCGAAATGCCACACCCACAATCAACACAAATATCTTACAGGCATAAAATTATGCCCATGAAGTTGAAATTTAGTTGTCTAGTGAGGAGGCACGCTGCATAGCTTACTTAACGTAAAGTTTGCCAAAAACAGAGGCTTCTACATAAGAATTCGTAGCCATAGCCGGAAAAATTATTACCGCAAAGTTAAAAAGAATAACAACTTGAAAGTTATATGAATAGAGACAATACCAAGGCTTACTGCTCATCATTTGTTAGTGCTAGTGCTAGTGTTAGTGTTAGTGTTGATGTTGTAGTTATCCTGTGTATAATAAAAAACCAACAACAATGACAAGTAAAACCAAACTAACCAAAATACAATATAACAGAATCATCACTCGTGACACTCATGGCACAACACACATATGTTGAGAATGACACCGAACAATAACAAACAATTCCCCACCATATTATGAATGGTATGGAATGTAATGGAACGACTGAATGTTTTGCCGCAACAATAACAACAACAGTCAATATAGTCAACATTATATAGAATAGTAATGGTGCTCATACGTATTTACAAGTGTAGACATAATAAACTTCAGTTTTGACAGGACATAACACACCAAAGAATGTCGACGCGTATGTTACCGTGTTGTTTTGCGTTGTGTTGGATTTTTTAGTGCCTTCAATTCATTGGTTGTACGCTCCACTAAAGTTGTCAACTGTTATGTTATGTTCCGTTTGCTAAGAGGGAAGGGGCAACAATGTAAAAATGAAATACGTTGACAAAGTAAACAATTACACATTGTGGTAACTCCAGTCTACTTTCTATATATATGTGAAAAGGTACTTTATGACAATATAGAGAAATTATTTTTATTATATCAGTGTTTTATTGAAGAAAAACAATAATTATTAACGAAAATATTTGAAAAAGCCAATTATTACAATAGTTTATCGCATTAGTTTGTTTATTGCATTTTCCGCTTATTAAACATATTATTGAAAAACTGGTTAAATTCTTATTACTTTGAGGATCAGTCTACCGGTTTAGAAGCGTGAGCGGTTGCGCCTTTTTTGTGCATTCCTCCAAAGGGCACTTTCTGTAACAAATTTCAACTTTTTACTTTTATTTCTGAAGCTGTTCATTTAAATCGATAAAATTATTGTAACATGTAGAAATTTTGAAAATGAGCTCTTGAGCCTTTCTACTACAATACCCTTGAAGGCAGAAAGTTGAAAACTGACACATATTAGAGGCCTTTGGTGGTGTGTACCCTAGAGGTTGGGCCTTAACCAATTTTAACTTTTGTCCCCATTATGTCTAATTTTATTAAATAAATATAGAATAGAAGTACAATACAAGTCGCGTTTGGTGTTTTCTCGTTCAATAACATTTCAAACATTTTACCATTTGTTGTTGAAGGAGCACACTTGTGTGCTCTACTATAACAATGTACAGAACGCAGCTAGTGCCGCTAAGAGGGCATTTGTTGCCTACATAAATATTGCATATATTTTTGATGTTGAGGTAGTGGTGGTGGTAGAGCTTTGTTGAGGCAGAGAGAGCTCTATTGCAGTTGTTTTATGAGATGAGTGATAAACACTCGAGCGCACTTGTTTAACAATTAACGTGTTGGCAACACATGGTAGTTATTTATAAGCGCCACATACACAACACCAACCACTACAATCATACAGCAACAACAAACAACATATCTATGCAAAACAAAAACATATTGTTATTAATGTTGTTGTCGGTACGGATGGGCTGGCTGGTGTGATTTCAATTTTTACTACTCTCTGTTTACCAACAAAACCCAATCTAAATAAAATACGTGAATGCACGGCAAATTATGCATATATAGTACAATATATAGGAACCGTTTTTTTTTTTGTATTTTTATTTTTTTTGTATTAGAAACTCACTGATACAGAGCTGTCTGTTTTGTCTCTTTCGTATTTACCCGTTTAACTGCCTTAACTTGCTTTAGAATTATGATCCGATTTTTATTTGGGTAATTAGTCGCTAGCGATTTTCAACGCTTTGTTGTTATGTGTAAACGTTTTGATAAACGACAATGGCTTATTGTGTCTCACCATAACGCACCAAGCACCAAGCACCATATGTACCTACGCACACGTTTTATATTGTGTGCTGCTAGTTCAGTTCAGTACAGTTCAGTGTCACATATTGTTGTTGTCAATATATTTTGCATATATATGTGCGCGTATGTGCATATGTTTGTATTTATAATTGCTATGATTTTGAGTGCGTTCGTATTTGTGTGGTATACGGCTTGTTACTATTTAAATTGTCATTTTCATTGAAATTTACGACAGTGATGTGTCCTCTCATTCTCTCACATACATACACACACAATTCACCTCTTACTTCTTACTGAATTGTACAAAAGTCATCAACCACTTGGCATTTGTGTTCGTATGCTGTGTTGCGACTCTTTTAAACAAACAGGTTGTAACGTATCGTTTGGATTATGATGAGGTAAGTGGAAAAGAGAGAAGGGGAGAATGAAAGAGAGAGAGAGAGAGAGAAAGATAGTGTGTGTGTGCAAAGTATTCATTGCACTGCATGTTGTTGTTAAATGTACAAAAAGGGTTTTTGAAAATGATTTAAACTACAGCCAGCTGTTCAGAAATTATCATTCTGTTTTTAATTACTTGATAAAAATATAAAATATATCCTTTATTACATTTGTCTTAATACAATGGCTCTAGTTCAATGCTGATAAGCATTGCAGAACAAACGTATCAGCCCACTCTCGACACAATCTAACCAAAGTCAATTTTCCCCAAAAACGCAAGCATCTGAAGAATATGAAATTTGTATATTATGAATAAATTTACAGATCAGCAGATAGTAGGTATCAAAATTCGTGTGCCTGTGATTACACTTCTTTTAACTTTATGTTAAATGTTGTATTTCATCTAACAGCAAATAACACAATGATAACATCTACTGACTATGTCCTAAATAAGCCCACGCCAGTACGCGGGTCTAGGAGTGGCTCAAATCCAATACTGCGTGCAGAGTAGGGCGTAGTACACACATACATTTATACAGAGATTATTATGTGTAGAGTAAAAATTGGTATTTTTGGGCAACTACGTCTTATATTGCCCCATGGTTTTATCCTGACATATAAACGAATTGAAGTTGATTGGCCGCTACTGCTGAACTCTAGTCTGGTATCTGTTAAATTTTACACGAAGGTGTTTATCGGAGCGTATTTCGCAAATAATCTCGCTGACACATTCCGAAAAAAACCAATTTAAACTAACCTTCTAAAGCTGTTAAAAAATGGCTCCCGTTTCAACTGAATTAAAACCATTTTCAAATGTAGACAATCAATATGTTTCATAACTCAAATGAAACTTCTCACACCCAATATCTAGCAGCTATCATTTTTATTAGATTTGTAGAGAACGTATCAGCTTTGGTAAACATATTCGCAACAATGCCAGAATCCGACACCAGAATGGAGTGATAACTTTGCTTTAATGATCGTATATTTGCTGTTTGTTTCCTCGTTGTTGTTTTATAACAATAAATATTCTACCAACACCAAACACACCAAACAATGTAAATAATAAAATAGTACAGAGCACTGTCTCCCTCCACGCCTCTTAATCTTCTATCATTCTACATTGTGTGATATTTTTAGTTTGAAAGCATTGCCACATATGCAAATAATTGCTCTATTCGAATTGTATTTTTCAAATTTTCATCAACAACATTTAGATTTAGATGGAAGAGACTGAATTTGAGTGTCTGCCTGGATGGCTGTGGGTTCTATTGAATTTTATTATTTAATTTTACAACCACTATAATAATGTAGGGCGTGCACATCTGTGTGTTAAACTGTTGGCAACGCCAAAGGCCCAACCACATCACCATCGAATACTGAGTCAATATAATCATAAATATGTTGGTGTGTGTGTGTGTGTGTGTGTGTGGAAATTATTCTCTTGGTCGAATAAATCGAGGTTGCAAGCATGGCCATAATATTGTTATTAAAAAATAGGCGAAATGGTAGCAATTTTTGAAGGAATTTTGTCGTATTTCTCATAAATTGTCGCACATTCCCCTCAGAGAGCCTCAGTGCAGCGGTTTTTAAGTATTCAAGATTTCCTATAGACCAAGTATACCTTCCTCACTTGTTCATATTCACATCCTTTGCTTTTTTATTAATTTTACATACATAGCAGAGCCGTTCTCTGCATGTGACACTAGAGTCGTTCTATACGAATACATGTTTAAAGGCAAAAATACAGCTTAGTATGCAGCCCCCTGTTTGAATTTGAATTGTCAAGTGTCAGCTAAATAACTACTCGCTGCCATGTTTGACAACATACTTACAGTCATCATATCACATGTTGTACTATACATACACACACACACACACACACATACACATACACTCAGATACGGATACAACCACCATTCATTCATTTAAATGTTCATGTTGTTCATGTCAATGCATTAGAGATGTAACTGTATTGTAGCTTTGTTTGTGTGTTGGATGATTGTTTGGGTTATTAAATGCTGCGATTAAAATCATAAATATTTGCTAGCATTTCGTTGTTAGTTGTTGAAAAACTAATAACTGTCTTGCAATAAATGAGTATAATACTTCAACAGAGCTGCTAGTCGGTGATATGATGAACTCCGATTACTCTGTTGTATCTTGGGAGGTGCAAAATACAGAACAAAATTTTTTTAAATTTTTTATAAACGTAAGTATGCCCAATATGCTGTCAGTATGCTAAGTGAAATGGTATCAGAAGTGCTGAAAAAAATATGGCCATTTAAGCAAGTATATGCGTCCGTCTGGTGGAGGTGGTTTTAAATACAAATTTTAAACATTTTGGGGATGTTGCATTTCATTATAAATTGTTGGTATATCGCTGCAAGTATAATAATTATAAAAGTATGTACCAAACTTCCACTTGGACTCTAGACGTCGCTCTCAATCAATCTTATGTTAATGCGTTCAGAATCGATATCTGAATCGATTTAATCATGTCTGTCCATGTAAATATGTTTGAATTTTTTTAAATATTTTGATGAAATTTGTTAAAAAGACATGACAAAGTGGAACTCTATTGAAAATGGACCGAATCGGACCATTTTAAGAATCCTTCCCCATCTTAAGGTCCTATTTTAATGGAAGCCTTTATATGCTATAATCCCAATTCCTACTATTTTTCACAAAAATGGGTAAAAAATGGTTAATTGGCCAAATTTGAACCGAATCGGACCATTTTTAGAACCCCCTCCCATATAATGATATTTTACGTAAAAGCTTATATGGCACTACCTCGCGACACAATTAAACTAATTGTTGGAAATTTGGGAAGTTAAATGGTGTAGGGTATTAAGGCCTGCAATATTCATATGTTTACATATCCAAGCATCTTTGGTAGCTACAACTTTTATTACCATGACATGGAGGGCATTCAATATATGGCCTTAGCCAAGTGAAACTGTTTCATAAGTTTTGATTCATTTTTATGAACGTCAGAGCATTGTGTCACTTGATTTTATGACTCTCTCACTTTAAGGCTCATAAAATTAACAACTTTACGATATTTTTAAGAGGTGTAGTAATATTTAGGTCTCTCTGTCGGTTATAATTATATTTCACATATTACGATGGGGACAATTTTATGCTTTATCCCTTTCCTTAATGTTTAGCGCCATTTTTCTTCCAGTTTTTCATATTAGTACTATGATAAAAGATGGGGCGTATACTAAATTTGTTATAGCTGTTGCAACACCCAGAAGGAGATTCTACAGAGTATGTGTCGAATGTGTTTTTGTGTTTGTCTGTTATTGGCATTCTCACGGTCGTAAATTTTGAGATTTTCCCAGCGATCTAAAAGTGCTTGTATAAAATTTCAGCTCAATATCTTAAAATTTACGACCGTGAGAATGTCAATAACAGATGGACATACGGACACATGTCTAGATTGACTCAGTTTTTGATGCTGACCGTAAAAACATACTTTGCAAGGTCTCTGATACCTTCTTCTGGTTATTCGGTATTGCAAACGGAAGAACCAACTTAGTATAGCTCCCGTCTTATGTGGAGGGTATAAAGAAATCAATACGATTAGCAACAGTTAACAAAGTTGCTGAAATGCGTATGGTCATGAAAATGCGACATTTTAGAGATTTCATAACATTTTCTACTCTTTTTATAGAAAGAAAGAATGCATCTACTGCATTAACGCAGAATCGGATGTACGTCAAGATAACTGATGCTCTAACGTAACATAACGATTACAAAATAGAGTATAAATGTTTACACACGCATATGTCAATCAGCCATAAATCACTGAGACAAACTATTGTGATCCTGATCCTGTACAATAGTCGAGTTGTGTACAACAATGAAAAGATACAGATTAAAAAGAATAGGTGGTGGATGGTTTAAAAGAACTGAGAAGTAATAGAAGGATGCTCGTAAATCACTCATTGTTTAAAAGAAATTGTCAATTGTTTTACTTTCTCTATGCCGTAGTGGTGGAAGAATTGAGTGTGAAAGACATGAATGCGTCATCTTACGCACACATCATGTCATGTAAGGAATATTTTTGGGAAAAGCGATTGTTAATATTTTATGGTGAGTCGTAAAAATGTCAGAAAGTTAACCACCATAGAGGGTCATAACTGATAAAGTGATTCGAGCAAATGGGTTTGATTGTAGTTGTAATAAAATATCATTTAAAATTTTTAACTATCTTTTTATAGTTTGTACACACGTACAATTGTGAAGATGACGCTTGATATTAAACATTAACTTTGCATGCAAGTTATACGATATCTTGCTTGTCACATAAAAAGTGTATAATTATGGCATTTTATGTGTAATGCTATCCTCAGGCGGCACTCACATACTCACATACTCACTATTCTCATTAACTCTACTTAGTGTTGCTCGTACATATAATATGTATGTATGTGCGTGCATTTGTATTTGTAACAACTCTTATGTGTGTGTATGTATGTATGTAGTTTTTGGATTGTTAATGTGCCTTACAACCTTTTGTTGGTCTGATATGGAGGCTTGCACAGAGCAAGCAAATGAACGGGCGAACAAATGAGATCTTGGCACATAAATCACTCATTATGAGGCGTAATTAATGCGACTTTATGGCGACCTAAATTTTATATAAATCATTAGATTAAGCAAACACAAACTAACTCTATTTCTATCTAACTAAAGCAAACCTACACATATGCATACATGTTACATATCTTCACATATCCTTGCAGAAGACACAAATTACCACAACTCTAATGACAGAATTGTAAAGCCGTTTAATGTTTAAAGTCTCCGGTTACAAGTCCGTGTGTGCATCGGTGAACTAATATCAGTTATGCCAATGGAAGGTAGAAATAGGAGAAAACAACAAACAACAACAACAACAACAATATGTCCTTGTCCTTGTCATATGTGCAACTTTTGTTATTAATACAAAAAACAATACAAGTTGCTCAGAAGACACACCCTAAGCACTTCATCATTTCATCATCCATCCCGCTTTGTCTGTATTTTGGCGAATTATTTAAAGTTTAAAACATCATTTGTTTAATATAAAATATACTCATAGAGTGTAACATTTCCAGGTGTACTTCATAATGACGATCAGTTGCCCTTCACTTGTTATTATTTCTATACGCACTCACATAATGAATGTTTTTGGGCAAACGTTTAAAAAAACCGAGCAAAAGTCATGCCGCACTCCAAAAAGTACATATATACGTATATTCTTGATCTAGCATCGAAGAACCCTTGGAAATTAGTGCAGACTTCAAAGTACATGATTTTTTTAGTAGCAATTAAAGTGTCATAATTTGATTACAAACGGGACAAAGCAACTCCACTTTACACTCTTCTGTGTGATCCTTAAATGTGTTTAAATGTGTTTAATCTAAAGAAGAAAAGTCATCTCAAACAAATTCCACTGCCATCTGCTTTCATTTAATTCAATTTAAACCCTTTACAAAAACGCACATAAGTTAGAAATTGTCTAAATGACCCAAACAAAATTTAAGCATAACATTCATTATGAGGCTCCGAACAAAAAAACTTGCAAGCCATAACAACATTTCAGCAAAAAGGCAAAGGACAAAAGAAAGCACCGCAAACAGTCAAATGTGAGAGGATTTCAATTCTTAAATTCTTTTGAAGCATTTGAGATGGTGGCAATTATTCTCATTTAAACGTTTGTAGTTGATAGCGTAAGGGCTTGAGCCTATTTAAAACATGTACTTGCACTATTTCCTCAAAAGACGACATGAACAGAATTTGCTATAAATGAAAGGACTTGAACGGGAGGGTGCCTAAACATATTGATGGAATAGAGTTTATTATTTCTCTTGATATAACAATTCCAACAAATTCAATAACAGCACCTTATAGCATTGAATTAATAAACAAACGAATGCCAAAAAGTAAAAGAAGAAGAAGAATAAGTAAGAATGGGTGCTACTACGTACATAACAATAATTTATACGTTTTGTACGCTTTTCTCGTTCACATGCAGCTTTAATATAATTTTTATACCCACCATCTTAGCGGTGGGGGAGAGTGGGGGCGGTTGTATATTAAGTTTTCTGTTCCATTTGAAACACTCATCTGCTACAAAGTTGAAATTTACTTTATGTACAATATTTATAATTAGCCCATCAAACGATTTGTCAAAAATGCATGATCGTGTATCAGACACGCCCACAATTTGATGTTTACCAACCCTATCCTAGGTAAAAGTCGGCTTGTGGATTAACAAATATTGTGACAATAGCGTATTAGGTGTATGTTGGTACATGTCACGCCCACATTAGGGGAGGTGGTAGAGGGTGTTTAAGATTTGGTCTCAACCAAAATTCCATGTTTAACTTGTTTTTCTCTCCTTTGTCTTCTAATTTATGCTATAATTGTGTTTTATGTATTTGATTGTGGAGCAGACGTGCAGTGGAGGATAGTAAATAAACGAGTCATATAAAAAGAAATATCCTTACGAACTGAAACATGTCTTACTCGCACCACAACTTCTGTTATATATAATCACCCGGTCATGTCTGTGTCATCAAAATGTATGAGTGTGTTTGCGTGTGTGTGTGTGTGTTACGCGCCATCATTTCTTTTCATTGTGTGTGTGTGTGTGTAAAAAGTATACACTTATAGAGAACTCAAAGAAATTTAAGGGTGGCTTGCTTGTGAAGTCAAATGTGTCAAAATTGATTGATTGAATTGCTACTTTGTGAAATTTGTGACTTTTTCGAGGTTATAATGTGTTTGTTGGCAGTTATCTCTTTCTCTTTGTAAGTGTGTGCCTGTATATAAGTGCTTTAGCAAACATGGTGGTTGTTGAATACGAGTACAGCTTGGCATGGCATTAACTGATATGAATGCTTATTTTTGTTACCCAAGTACATCACACTCGCTCACATTTCTACAGAGACTTTTATGTTTTTTACAAGTTCAACGTGCTGTACTTTTTAATGCATCATATTATACAATATAACACATTTGTGCGCCATAAACGTATATATATATATATATATATTAGTATGTATAAAATTATAAGTTGTGAAGCCATTAAAAGTGATAGATTTATGAGATATCTAAGGGTGGTCGTCTCAGACTAACTGTTTGGGCCAACCACCTACCTCCTCTGATTTATATCATTACAGTTACAGCTATTTTTTATACTCACGTACATATCTGAAAAACTTGGGAACGTTTATTTTGACTATTGAAAGTTATTTGTCTACATAGATAAACATTTAACGTTTTTGATGGAGGGTTGCTTTAGTAATAAATGTCATTTGTATTTAGAAAAATATATATTGTTGATAATAATAAATCAGACTTTTGTATACATTACAAACTATTTATGTGTATTTATGCATTCGCATAATATCGCAAGGAAATCCTTAAAAAGGAATAGTTCTCAGTAGAGTGACATCATATAAAATGTTAATGAATAAAAACACTAAATTTGTTTTGAGCTAAATCTGAAATACTTTTTACGTCATATAAATAAGGTGGGCGTGGCATAGCAGGTATATTAATACGACCTCTAATTGTGTATGCAATACGAGTCGGCTTGCAAGTCGAGGTTTACCCTAAATAGTTTTTTTTTTTTGTAAATTGTCAGCGTCTATGTTATCCGACCACGCCCATTTTTGGCACATCGATGCATGGGATAACTGTGTAGATAGGTTTATCAAATTTCAAGTTTATAGGTAAATTTTTGTGGCATTTATATAGATTTTTCTTGATTGGCGTGTCTGTTGTCCCATCACGCCCATTTTTACCATTTTTGTGGCAAATAAATGAATTTTGTCGATTGTAAACGTGACTTTTGATTCATTTTGCTTAATTTCAATAGCGATCTGTGTGCATAAACTAAAACTATGTGTACAAAATTTCAGTTTAATATCTCAACAGATATTAGGACACATGGACACTTATGTCTAGATCGTCTCAGTTTTAAACGTTGATCAATAATACTTTGTAACGTCTCTGATGCCTCTTTATGGTTGTTGCAGATGGAATGGTAAATTTAGTATAACCCCCATCTCATACGTAGGGTATAAAAATAAAATATTGTCAGAAATATAAACGGAATCGATTCAGATTGATTTTAAAATTGTAAGTGGATGTGGCATTGGGCGTGTGGAAGTTACAAACATTCGCACAAACTTAATATACCCTCCAAGAACAGTTAATGTAGAATATAAGTCAATTTTCGTCACAGGTAACCGTTACGTTCTTTAAAAAGAATTACAACCACACTACACCTACAAGTGGGTCTCAGAGCTATCTACTTATCTCTCGCGGCAAACTTTTTTCGATTTGTACACCTGCAATATAGGGGGTGATACGTTTTCCCTATTTTGTAAAATACAATTCTACGAATGTGTTCAACTGACGCTTAACAGACAATGTATCACAATGTGTACAAATACAAGTTTTAAACCCTCTGATCCGCTAATAACAAACACTTAGAGTAGGTGTGATGAAGAAGCAAAATAATAATTTCCAATTGACAAATATAAGTAAAAATGTGAACGGAACAAATAATATTTCAACCCACGCGACAACTTCTCCAAGCACCCGCAATGAGTAAAATCCACAGGCGACAAAAACGAAACAACGTAAAACACTCAACGCGACACCAACAACACAAATTACAATTGCTAGTTTTGAGCTGCTCATAAATATTCTAACCTTATATTACACAGAATGTATATGTAAACTACATACATTTATTTTTTTCATTTATCCGTCTTGATGGGTGTTTTCCCATTACACCCACAAAGTGAAAAATAGTAAATATTTGTGAGAAGACTTTTAGTTTTTTACGCTCTTTATCTTTTTTCATACAAAAGTTAAAATATGTTAAATATAAAGTTCGCGAAAGTAAGCGTTTACCCAATAGCTTCACTCACACGCAATATAAAATTTGTGTTATTTTTCTTGAGAAATGATTTGCTGTAGTCCTTGAATTTCAATTTCATTATTTCATGAAAACTAATTAGTAAATTACTTGTTATGGCCATCATCATAATGATGTGGGGGTATATTGGTTTTGCTCAAACGTTGATAAGTTGCAACCAATAGCTTACGTACAAATTTACATTGCAGACAGACGGACAGACGAATAGGCTTAAATCGATGCAGATTTTGATTTTGAATTGTTATAATTGAAGGAATTACAAGCATAACATTCACCATTCACGAAAATCTCACTTCGATCTGTGAGGAAAAGCGTAACACTTAGTTTGTAGACGAAGACAAGAAGCGTGATTGCATACATGCTATCGCATAATTTACGTATATATGTAAAGCGTGTGCAAGATTTGGCCTAACCCAAATTTGGCCTTTTTACTTGTTTTTTTTATTCCTCCTAAACTCCTGTCTCTATGGAGTTGGAGTAACAAAAAGAAAAACAATATAACAAGCGAAGGATATTAAATACTAATTTCAATATGTCACCTCAAAGTGTCACCCCTATTAACTAAACGAAACGATAAACTGGAAGAAAGAAATAACAACACCAGCAACAATAATAATAATAATAGTAGCAATAAGAAAACAAACAAAATCGAGTCAGGATATACTCGTATATGGAAAAGTAAAGGACAAAGCTATGTAGAGTAACCAAGAGGACAGATGGTCAAGCGAAAAGACAGTTCAGCAAGTAAAAAAAAAATTATTTGAGTAGTATTACGGTGTGTATGTGTATATGTCTGCATTGAAAGCAACAATACTAACAAAACTAGCAAAATGAAAAAATCCCTAAAAGTACAACAAGACAGCTTGAAACACTGAATGACACTGATACGCAGCCACTAACTAAAACAACCAACCATGCAAACAGCCAACAACTAAACGAACCAACTGCCAGCTACATTATACATATATAACAATGAAAATAGAAAAAATTCATGTTGTTTAATTTTTCAAAAGTCTCTCTCTATACGCTCATAATGTACACAAAATATATAACAAAACAAAAGAAATAAAAAAGAAAAAAAAAAAAGCTGGCGAGAAGGCTAAGTGTCTACGGAGGGCTACGAAGGAAGTGGAAATGTCAAGAACGTGAGTGATTTATGGCTCAAGGAGTGATGAGTATGTGTATACTAGGTATACATAGGTACACATAATATTATCTTGCAGGATAATATGCGATAGTTAAGGCAGCCAGCCAGCCAGCCAGTCAGTCCGTCAGTCCGTCAGTCCTGTATAACATTATACTCGTATACAGTACAAAATGATGTTGATAACATATTATATTCATTTTAAAATCGCATTTTTCTCAAGATTGTACATTTTGCTCTTTCTCCATAAAGATTTATTTTAAACAAATAAAAAAGAAAAACGAAACAAATAAAAAAAAAACGACTCTTTAATCCTAATTTACCGTTTCCTTTTTATATCCTTCACATAAGATTCAGTTTGTTTTTCAAATCAAAAACTGAATCGATCTGAACATGTATGTCCGTGTGTCCATCTGTTGATGGCATTCTAACGGTCGTAAATTTTGAGATTTTGAGCTGAAATTTTGTACAAACATTCTGAGTTTTTTCATGCAGATTGGTATTTAAAATGGGTAAAATCGGTCAAAAAGAGCCACACCCACAATTAACAAAAATATATTCATCTGGCACAAAAATTTTGTTATAAACTTGAATCCCTCTCTATCTATAGTTATCCCATCCATCCAAATTTGACCTCAACCAAATTTAGTTTTATTTCAAGGTTGAATACATTTTCACTTATGAGGATAGAGTAAAAAAAACAACATTAAACATTTTCAAGACTCACCTAAAAACGTCCCTTATGCTGGCTTCTGCCAAAGTGTTTTAAACGTTTTCTTTTAAGGCGGTTCGTTCAGATTGAGATTCGACAATGGATTCATCATGGATTTGTACTTTTTATACCCTTCACATAAGATGAGGAATAGACTAAGTTTTGCAACTATCAGAGGGATGCGTCAATAAACCCTTAGAGTGTGTAAATATATTCTTGATAATCTGGGTCTTTGGGTTTACCAAATTGAAATTTAAGGAAATTTAATGAAGGTCAGTTATACGTATATAGTGGCATAGTAAGTTTGCCATTAGGTGTGCAACTACTAAAAGGAGAGTTCACGGTGTCCACCAGGTAATTATATATTCTTGACCCGTGTCTCCGCGTTGAACATCTCACAGTCGCAAAGATTGAGATATTCAGCTAAAATTCAATACAGACACTCAGACACTTCTGTTCATGTTGCTAAAATGCTATTTAAAATGGACTACAACGGTCTACAACTATGCGTACAATCGACAACAATTTATCTCTCATTAATAATTAGCTTATTCATCCGTTTGACAAAAATAGACAAGCGTCGATTATAACAACGCGTTTAATCGATTATGTTCATTACGATGATGTTCGATTTTGTTTGAGGTTTTGAATTTTTTTTTTTTAAATAATTTTCTCCTCAACACACGGTAGGATCCGCCACATTCTCTGCTCCTTGGTCTGTGCTATCATTGTTGTTATTTATGCACATTCTTTTTTTACAAATTGTTGAAAACTTTTTCAAATAATTTTTACTTAACACTTAACATAAACAATAATTTGTCGTTATTATGTTATTATGTTGTTATATATTAGAAATTACGGGCACATGAGTGGTGACTTTCTTTCTGTTATATATTCTCAGAGTGGGTGGTGTTTTTGAGAGCGGGAGTAAGCAAAGGAAGTGTCTCTTATTACTATTATTATTATTATTATTTTTGAATAAGCATAAATTTTAGCATTTAATTGTGAGTTTCAAGTGCTTGGGGAGTAGTTAAGATGAAGTATGACTAAAAATTTCGGACTCTTATGCTTTCAGAAATGTATGCAATATTTTTGGAATGAATCTGTTAATAAAACAATTGTGTGTGTATGTTGCTGGTAAACACCAACTGAAGTTGAAGTTGTTGTTTAAGTTACCATTGGGTATTAGTAGTAATAACAAATAAATTGATTATAATTAATGGATGGATGGCCGAGTAAATTTGTAATGAAAACAAGTAAAAAAAGTTGTATTTAACTTGTTTACCCACCACCGATGCACATGGCCCTCCAAGATGTTTCAACTTTCTACCCTCTATACTTCATAATAGTAATGCGATAAAAAAGAATTGGTAAAAAGAGCATTTATGTTTTATGACCATCTGTCCTCATGTATTTGAATTTTAGTCGATTGTGGGCGTGGCTCTTAACCAATTTAGCTCATTTTAAATAGCGATCTGTGTGCAAAAACTATAAGTATCTGTACAAAATTTCAGCTCAATATCTCAAAATTTACGACCGTGAGAATGCCAACAACAGATGGACACACGGACATACATGGCTAGATCGATTCAGTTTTTAATGCTGATCAAGAATATATATACTTTGTAGGGTCTCTGACGCCTCTTTCTGGGTATTGCAAAAGGAATGACAAACTCATTATATTCCCCATGTTATGTGGAGGGTATAATAACTGTTTCAAATTTGTTTTCATATTCTTCTAATAACACGGATAAATTTCGAAACAAATAATTATAATATCGATATATTTTATTATCGATATTTATTTATTAATATCAATAATTTAGGATGACGGTAGTTGTCACATGCATTTAAGGGATCCAAACAATAATACTTTTTGTACGGAAGTGGAAATTTCATTTAACGCTTGCGCATTATGAAATCAAGTGGGGAACTAGAGGAGAATAACACAACTAGTGTATTTTCTCCTTATAAAGTAAGCAACAACAACCACAATATCTTTTAGTATATCACACCGTTTTGTTAGCTACCGCACAAACCACCATTGCAGTGCATGCGTGTGCTCAAATGCGTATGTGTGCAAGGTTCGCTTGTTTGATACCCATAGTGAGCGTGGCTTAGCGGACAGGTGATTGATTGACTGATGGTGGCTGTGCCTTGTGCTTTGATGCTCTCAAATGAAAACAACACAACACACCCATTCATATATCAGTGCTGTGATGGTTTTATACAGATATTAGAGTTAAAAGAACGAGCGCACACAGCAAGTGAAATAGCTATAGGAGATATATGTTTGTAGGAGAAATGTACAGTTTAGAGGGTAAAAAGATCATTATAAAAGCGAAAGAGATAAGTGGGAAGAGTCAAGCTAGATAAAGAGATTCGCTAAAATAAAATCAACAAGAGTACGAAAAAACCCTTATTAAAGATATAACAGTATATTCGTTATTTATTACAAATTCTATAGAAGATAATAAAACTTACTCATGTCTACTTATACGCAATCAATTGTAATGTTTTCATTATTACTTTGTGATAAAATATTCAAATACGAACTGTGCGAAAAGCAAAAAGTACTAAAATATAACCCTGGCAATGCTCTTGCATGGCGAAAGAGAGTTAATTGGTTGTACTCAGTTGTTATACTTGCGTTAGTTAGTTCACTCGATGTGAGACGCAAACAGCTGTTTTATCAAGCATTATGACAATTTGTATTTTGATGAATCTTTTTATGAAAATTACTTTTTCTGTTCATTTCGTTGCATAATGATTTAGAAAAAAACAATAATTATTGATTTACAACATCTTTTTTACGTTACGGTTGCAAATGTACAACAAATGCATTGCATTTCTGTAATACGTATAGATTATAAGCTTACTTACCGGTCTTGCTCTCTGCCTTCTATTAATATGCTTCAAAAAACTTTTAAATTATTAGATAGCATTAACACTTTATTTATTATGATTTGTTTAAATTTGTTTGCGATTTTTTTAAGCAAAAATTTTTGAAAGTACACTTTTATTAAACAGCCGTAGTATCAAACCTGTAGCACTACACTATTTATTATTTGAAGCTTTCAGATTTTGATTAGTGAGAGAGAAGAGTTTTTGCCGATTTGTGAGTGCAATTCGAAGAGAGTATCTAAAAATTCGATTTTTAAGGGAAAGCCACATACTATGAATACGTTATACAAGCTATCGAAAATTGTGTTCATGATTTTTTTTTTCATGACTTTGGCTAAATGTAGTCTTCGCTGGGCAATGTCGTACTTGGCAATCAAAGTGTTTAAATACGATCGTGGTTTAAACGTCAGCTTCCTTGATAATTATTTCATTTTCAACTTGATTATACCTGCGATTTCACCACCTCCGTCCGTCCATGTAGATTTATGTGCAAGCTAGAGATCGAATTTTTAAATTCGCTGAAAAATCTTTGCCCGATTCGCGTTAGCGCTGAATTCCGAATTAGAATGAATCTTCAGCTGTATGAACTTTACGCCGACTTTGTCCTCTTGTCCGTTGCACAAATACTGAACGTTTACGATGGCTGGTCATCTCGACCGAATGCATAAAAGTGCTCCCAGCTAGGATGGTGTTCGACAGAAATACGGAAGGACGTCGCGCAACGGTGGAGGGAGCAAGTGTTTGAAAACTGTAAAAGACGCGCTCAAGACCGAAGCGAGGGCGTTCTTTTTTACAACCAACCAAAGGTTATAATTTTCTGATATATTTTGACAAAATTTGCTTTGAGCCAAAGAGGAACCCTATTGAATTTGAACCGAATTGCGTCCGTTTATTATTGGCATTCTCTTGGTCGTAAATTTTTGCTATATTGAGCTTCTACACGTAGATCGCTATTTAAATTAAGCAAAATCGTAAAACAGATACGCCCACAATTTATTGTTGGTTGCTAACATAATACTAATTATTTCAATATGAATACGATTTCAAGGGAAGGGGGAAACATTCTAGGGCTTCTGGCGTTATTAGGTCTGACTCTTCTAATGAACACCTAAAGCAGATACTTTGAAAGGCTGTGAAGAATTTTAAAAATTGCGCCACTCAAGGACTACTGACGAAACGAATTTAAAGACGTTGGTTAAACGGTAAATATCGGCACTACCGATGGACTCTTTAACGATCCAACAATCTTTACAACACTGTTGATGTATTTTTTTGAATTCTAGCTCTTAGTAGAGATGAAACAAGCCTCATAATTTTAAACCACTGTGGACTCCTATCGAAAAACATTATATCGTAAAACTTTTCAATAGGAACCAATTTATATAAACGGAAGATAATTTTAGGTAGTTTCAGTGCTTCAGAGTTGCACATTATTGAACATTTCACTGACAAAAAATAACTTTTAGACAGTGTCGTACTAAAAATTAAACTTGATCGGCTTCGAAATACAATTATGTCCATTATTAAAAATGTCAGTAAAGCTTACACCATCAAGTCGTATTTAACAACCAATGTATTTGTTTTGTAGAACTGTAGAGCTTCACTGTCGAATGATTCTTCTACTAAAAAATTTAGTAGTTCAGCAAGAATTAAAGGATTTGATTTGACTCTGGGCCCAAAATCGGTCTATGTTTGAGAAATTTTGACATGTTGTATGTTGAACATTGCATTTGATTTAGATCCGCCTTCGCTTAACTATATTTCACGTAAAACTCGACTTTCAAGATGATACGTAATACACACAATTATAAGAAGAAATTCTTGTTGTGCAGACGTTCATATTGAATAAATTGAATTGAATTATACATGTGGAGGGTCTAAGTTAAATTTAGTTTTCTTACTTGTTACTTTTCGTAAAATTTCGGCATGGATACGATTATGACAGCGTCCGGCCCTCTTTTCAGTTCTTTCTTTTGGCCGCGGTCTCTTTTTTTGCACGTTTTTCGACATTGACCCTCTTTTGAATATATCAGTGACCAGCTTTTTCGTGTAGCTCTTTATCATATGAATCGATTTTTTGTTGCGAATCATTTAAACAAGGCGGGGAGTAGTGAGGATACGGACATAACAGTCTAGATCGACTCAGTTTTGATGATGATGATTTGTAGGGTCTCTGGTGCCTTCTCCTCAGTGGTGCAAATCAAATGGCACATTTAGTACACTCCCCGTCTTATGTTCCATATAATTTTGTTAATTTTTTTTCACCTCTTTTCCCACTTTTTTTAACCCATTGCCTATTGATGGAATTTACAATGCAATCTATCAAATCTTTATTGAGCATAATTGGGAATTTCAAAAATTGAGTTTAAAATTTTATGCAAATTATGCAAAAGTCTGGGTAAGAATGCTTGTTCTCAATAACTAAAAATTTAGTTATAAATCTTAACAATTTCGCCTGCAGCGTAGATGATATTGTGTGATGACTGAACAACACAAAGAACATCCAGTTGTAGAGTTAAGCGGTAGCTACAATATGTTGAAGAAATTGTGCAATCGGTGAGTGAATGAGTTAAGAGAATAAAAGAAAAGTACATATAAAGTTAATCGCACTGAGAAGGAACTTGTAAAAAGCGGATGGACAAACAGAGAGATAAACAGGCCGAACGGTACAGCACAATTGGCATCGCGTGAATGATTTTGTTAATTTTATGTATCTTGGCTAGGAAATCTTTTTGAAGGCAAGGCTTTTAAACTCCTTTTATATACCAATAACAGTAGACAACAGCAACACCAACAACAACAAAAACGATGATTTTTTTTTATTTTTTTATATTTGTATACAAATGATAATATTTTGCAGTTGTTGTTGTTTTATTGCCATGAATTATCACGACCATTAATATATGTACGGGTGTGTGTGTGTGTGTGTGTGCATTGTGTGTGTTGATTTAATAACAGGTCACAAACTCTATTTTATTCCAGAGACACTGGAATGCATTGCTCGACATACTACCATGCACACTGTACACATGTTACAGTATGATATCGACCGACCAGCCAATAAAATAGACGAGATGCCACCACAGGCTACAACCAGACAAGCCTAACCATTGCAACAATTTGAAAATATTTTTTATTTATTTTTGCTGACTACGAATTCACTCAAGAACATTAGATTTTTCAACAGTGATAAGTTGTTACATCTTTTGGTTTGGTTGGTTGGTTGGTAGGTTGGTTTACTTATAAAAATGAGGGCTGTACGCACCCGCTGAACAAACACATATACTATACATTCATCGATTTATAACCGCCGCTCATTGACATGACGCAAAATATGGCTTCATTGGATGGTACAAGCTACTCTCCTTCTAACTCAACTAGCGCACATGATTATCCTGCAGCCAAAAATTAAATCACAAAAATTATCATATTTTTTCAATGCGTTTCTGTCAAGCAACAGTTTCCTACCTTCACGTATACTTATGTGGATTTCTGCTATACATTTAACAACGTGGTGTATGTGCTTCAATTTCAAAAGGGGGTGGTTCTGTTCGTGCATGATTTGTGTTTCTCTACAAACCACCTCAACGAAGAGGGTGCATTAAGTTTGCCATTCCATTTGCAATAGCCAGAAAGGGGCTTCATGTACAATATGGATTCAATTTGCACATGGCTCCGTGTTCGCCTGCTGTTAGGACTCTTCTAATCACAACAATTTGCTACATTTACGTTTTGAGAAGATGAAAGTTTAATTGTGTACTACCTTCAACTATTCAAAAGAAATCCTACAATACACAATAAAGTCCACATAGTGTTGGCCAGTGCTCCGTTTATAAGTCAGCTATGGTTTAAATTCTCTGCGCATCACAAATATTAAGTTATCGATTTCAATAGCGGCAAAATAACGCGCCCACAGTGCAACGAAAGAAAAAAATATTTTTCCTGCATAAAAGATAACTTGATGCATGTACTTATTAGACGGTTTGGTAATGGTCATGGTAGTTGTTTAGAACTGACCACAATTTCGACAAAAGCACCGAAAACATCTGCTACGTCACAGCGCTTTGGCGTGCGACTTTCTATCTTGATCACGTTAAATCTTGCAATAATTTTTTTTTTTTTACATATAATATTATTACGAGCGATGACTATTTAACGTATTTTATTACAGAAATTAATATCAATCCCTTGCATTGTAAAGTGACTTTTCTCTTCCTCTCGAGCCTCCTTTCTCTCTATAGAACTTAATTACTTTTGCCAACGTCATTAACTCTTGATGATAGACTTCCGCATTTCAAAAAAAGAAACAAAATGAAAAAAAAAAAATGAAAAAAAACTAAACAACCGCCAACCGCCAACCAGTCGACCATCAGCCACACCTGAGCATCGACAAATTTTATGTCTGTCTATTATACTATAGACCGGTCAATGTGATTCGTGGATGTTTTTTGTTTTATTTTATTTTATTTGGTTTTTTTGTTTTTTGTTTTATTTATGAGGCGGCGGCAATCAAAAATAAATGCTTACCTGCTTGCGATAATACTGCAGAAAACTTTTTAATCATATTTTAGCAGTAATTCATTTTTATCAAACAATTGATCGATTAATAAATAAAATATCATGGCCACGGAGTAACGCCAGCAATAAACTGCATAAGTAAGTAAGTAACGAAGAAAACTTGATCTATACATAAACATACAACAACAATAACAACAATAAGAACAACAACAACAACAACAATAACAATAATTTTGCAAACACTACAACTTCCTGTACAGGCAATTAATATTATAAAACAATGCACACACACACACACACACACATGTATGCATTTGTATGCAGGCGTACATATGCGTATGTGTGCTATATATATATATATGTAAAAAAAACTGATCTCTATGTATGCATGAGCACATTAGAGCGGTGCATAATTTATTGTACGAGCACGCCTAAAGATTCTCAAAAAAAAAAAAAAAGAAAAAAAAACAAAAAAAAATTCCGCGTAGCTTGATCGAAATTTTTTATATTTTAAAGAATATAAATTTAGAAATTCCTCTAAGCAAGTACATACTGTTTTGTATGTACGTACGGCCACCTACCTACCTTCGACCAAATCGCGAGTCCATCTTATATGGCATGTAACCCACACGCTCAAACAGAAGTGTGTGTATCCTTGGTTAAGTGCATATGAGAGAGTATTTAATTATTTTTTCTTGTTTTCATATTTATCTGCCATAAATTAATATTTCGCTTTTTTCGACCTTTTTCACATAAACAGCACAAGCCGCTGAAGCGACAGCTACAACAATAACAATAACAACAACAACAACAATAACAAACGATATATTTCAAATGTGGCAACAAAAAATATAGTATATGTATTATTGTTGTTATTGTTGTTGTTTTGTTTAATGCACTTTATTATATGGCATGTTATTTGTGGTGGTTGTTGGAACGCCCCATGAAATGCATCAAAAATTGCCAAGTCAAGCCAAGTGTCTGATGAAGGCTTCAAAAAATACACCAACAACAACAATATTTAAGGAATCATTCTATGTATGGCTGGGGTTTTTTTATATTTCGTATATATGTACATGTATGTATGTATGTGTGTGTGTGTGTGTGTGTGTGTGTGTGTCGAATTTGTGTGAGGAGCACACCAAATAAGCGTAATTTTAAGACAGCCAACAGTCAACTGATACGGTGCATACGTATGTATGTATGTATGTATGGACTAAAATGTATCTCTGTATGTATGTGTATCATCGAAAAAAACACACTGAAGAATGAAGCCAGAGCCAATAGTCAAGTTGAAAACCTGGCCAACAAATAAGTAAATGGCAAACCATACAAGTTAGTTATTTATATTTGTGTCAGTGTGCGCATGTGTATGTTGGTTGCATGAGACCATTTGTGTAGAAGGCATAACTTGCACTCAAACAGGCGCACATCAAGTTGCAATCATAAATCTGCCATTGTTGGCAGTTTGGCAATTTTTCGTTGTTGCTTACAAACACACATGCACGTGCATACACACCCATACAAATAATTCTTTTTGCACATGCACATGCACGTACTGTTCCACACCAAATATTTTTTTTGGTTGTGTGTGACTCCTTAATTTCATTTCTCCTTCCTCTCGTTCTTCATTATATTGTATTTGATGTCGTGTTGTCAATGCAAAGAAGTTACAATAAAATACTCCCATATGTATTAATAAACAGCACATTGTGGCTGGCGCGTATTATTACTCACTTTGTCACAACGTTTGCGACACGAAGAAGGAGCTTTCACGGACCCTGCAAACAACACTTGCACAAATTCTCACATGTTGGGTTAATGTTAAAATAATTATTTTTAAGCGCCACGTTTTCGCTTAATAATTATCACGGAGATCTTAGAAATTAAAAAACAAAAATCATTTGTTTATATTTTTAACCATACGGCTGATACTCTGACACTCGATTAACACCAGCGGATGTGCTTTTGATGACGCTATAATCAGTACACACAAAAATCACATATTCTAGACAAATGGCTTAAACAACTAAAATCAAACCAGCACAATATGTCCCTGGGACGTTTAGAGCACCTTCTCTGGACGTGCCATTGGGTAAATTAAAAAGTTAAGTTGAGGGCTGGCGATTTATATTGTCTGCTGAATCCTAACTCTTGGCTACGTCTGGACAAAAAAGTTCTGTTGTACAAGGCGTTTATTAAACCCACCTGGACTTTTATTACATATTGCAAGTTACTTGGATAACCTGTCAATATGAAATAAATTAAGTAGAACAAGTGAAAGTCCGGTCAAATACATCCAAACACGAATGTAGATTTTTGGAGGTGTGGCTCACCCCCAAAACCGTATACAAGTGGTGAACAAAACTAGTTTGCCTCCAAAATCAACCACCGAAACTATCCAAAGAGTATATACGTACAACAATATATCCTTCTGTACATCTTAAGTAATACGGAAAACCCTTGACTGATTCAGACCAATTTCAATACTTATCTGCCTATGAAAACTACCAACACTTCTGTCAACTTTGGAATCGATACCTAAATAGCGTTTAAAACTAAACACACACACAAACACGGACAATGGAAAATATATAACTTGTGGAGTTTCCGATATCTTCTTTTTCGCGTTGCAAACGTTTTGACAAAGTGATGTACACTCGCACACACGTGTGAAGGTAAGTATAAAAATAAAAAAAAGTGTTTTAAACTCAATCAACGTCTATGGTGAACTTTCGTTAATAAATCCTAAACTACGTCTGTCTGTCTATCTATTGCCGGTGTGTTTATTCAAATAAATTTGATGTATTTTTTCCTATTTTGGAAAAGGGTAATGATGGTGAGCACCCTAGATTTGGTATACGCCTAATGTAGCCCTTTTTCATTCGTTATTGTGTGATTCTGTGCTCCAGTATACTCCGTAATTATGCGATTTGTTATATGAGATCTTTGACTCTGATTGCAATTGTGAATCATTGGCCAGACAACACAGAGTTATATTTTATAAAATGTTTGAAAAGAAAATAACGCTAAAATTGCCTCAAGGCATACAAATGAAATCCACAAATGAAACATAAATATATATCAATGCAAACGGCTGTTGTAGAATAGACAAAAACCGCGAGGTAAAGACAGAAACAGATAGAGAGAGTCCATCAGCCAGGGCACCAGTTGTGCTGTGAATGGAAGTAAATTAATACAAATGTGTGTACAATGAAATATTTTGAATATGATTTAAAAGCCAAGTTCAATTTACGCAGTCAAGCTGGCTGGCGGGCAGGCAGGCAGGGAAACAGACAGGCAGATAGGCGGTGGCAGATATTCAGAAAGCATACATACATACATACATACATTCGCTAAAATGTAATCATATATGTAGGAAGCAAGCGAATGAATGGCATGCTGATCAGCAGTCCATGTTGGCAAATGGCTTTGATTATATATCTACGCACACATACATATATCAACTGATATATTAAGGTAACTAACTGACACACACACACACACACACAAATATACGTGAGTGTACTTGTTGTCTGCGGGTGCTTAAATTAAAACCATTCACATACCTACTACACTTCTTCAGAGTCACTCATTCACTGTCCGGCTTGAGCTTTTATAAAAGTCAGTGTGTCAGACACATAAACTGTGTATGTGGCGTGTTCAGTTCGTCTCAAGTTGTTATGCCTCATGTTGTTGTTGTTGTTTTTATTTTTATTATGGCTATTGATCATATAAAATGCCGTACTTCATCATTATGCTAAAGCCCTGCAGCAAATTTTTCAAATGGAGTGGATCATTATTTTCCGTTTGAAGGTATATGTGCGTATATAACGAATACACGTTGATTGTTGTGGGTTTCTTTTAGGTATTTAACACTCCCTGCCAAGACACATCACTTATACACGAAGGACATATTGTTCACTGCTTATGTACAATTGTTGACTGAAATTTACGATTCAGTTGCGATTGGAGCATTCGGTGTTCAACATAACTCAAGGCGGACTAACTATAGATGGATCAAATGGATTTCCGTTCTCATTTAAGTTCAGTTCTCCTTACATGCAATATCTACGCTAATGCACAACGTTAGAAATATTTGTAGAAAATTTCAGCTCAATGTCTTAAAATTTGCGACTGTGAGAGTTTCAACAACATACACATGGACATGTCTAGATCGATAAAGATTTTGTTGCTGATCAAGAAAATATATACTTTGTAGGATCTCTGACGCCTCCCTCTATGGGGTCCTAAAACATTATGTTTCGTCCTTTTGTCAGGGACTCTGTTGGTTAGTCATAAACTTGACTAAATTTAGCCAAATCTTTAAAAACCCTTCACATCTACAATAGTGGGCATGACTGGTATGTGATTCCTCTAATAGTGTACCTATAACGCCTCTGGTTGTAAATTGTGGGAGCCTTCGTTAAAGGGATAATGAACAAATTTGTTTAATTATTATAGTGCGCCATCCATATAAATTCACCTTGAGGTCACCTTACTTGATAAAAACACCCAGAAAGAAGCATCGAAGAAACTACAAAGTATATGTCTTCTGTCTGTGGTAGACATTCTCTCAGTGGCACTATTTGGGACATCGATGTCAAACTTAACCCAAGGTTTGATAATTGGTTCATGCAGTTGGTATTTAAATTGATGAAGTAAAGAGGGATGGATTTGAACCCACCTCCTACAGAATGCACAATTTACTAAGGCAAAGCCTTGGACGACTCGGCCATTGAAGGGAGTAATAACAACTGCAGGAGATAAGTAGGTAAAAATTGGTTCATGCATTTCTTAAAAGGTCTTACTAGATGTGCTCAAAAATGAAGATGATTTCCCTCGTCCACCGCCATATATGAAATGGGTATATTTGGACAATGATGTTCGCTATTGTTGAAGGAGGAGTACAACAAGTCGTCGTTGGTTCACTTATAAATTGAAATAAAACCATGCCCATAATTTTTAAACAACTTTGCCAATGTTCAATTTAAATTTAATGTTCTAAAATGATTTGGTCAAAGCTAAACATAACTTTTCTACTTGTTAAGTATATTCGTTCAAAATAAATAACTATGAAGTGGAACGCCTACAATTTTAGCCATAAAGCGTCATTATTAACACATCATAACTTTGACTGCTAAGCTTATAACCCCCAAGTGCCACTTTCAACTTTAACTAAGATTTATCCTTCTTGTTTCTCTGTCACTCTTACCCTCTTACAATGAATCGCACTAAAATTTTTGGTACTGCTCCAACTAAACGATAATGGTGACGATGATTTTGATGATGGAGTTGCTTGCTGTTCAAACTGATGACGTTTGCATGCAAAAAGCCATAAAAACAGTTCAACAGTTCAGTCCATCAATCAAGAGTGGAGGTCATAAAGAACCCGAAAAACAAAAAAGCAAACTTGATATTCTTGCTATATAAACAAGCAGACGAACTACATGAAACAAAAAAAATGTAATGCAAATGCACGGCATATGATGTTGAAAGTCTGTGGGATTTGTCGGTGTTGGTGTTCACTCTCGCACATATAGAGATTAAAAGGCCATAAACTAAATTGAGTGAATGGTTGAAAGGCAAAACAAACAATCAAGTCAACTGACGGATGATCGGATTGGAAGCAAGACTGTGCGTCCTTCTATGTTTTACGTTGTAGTCGAGATTCGTTTTGTGGTCGATTATTTATGCATAACACGCGGTTTAAAGTGATTTTTAATGCGCTGCATGGACCAACCTTCAAATTTGATAATGATACTTTGGATATTGCTATTGATGAGACTGCAGCAAAAGCAACAGCAACAGCAACAGCAACAGCAACAGCAACATGTTTTTTTAATGACTTGATCCCTCAAAAAGGAAACAAGTTTACAACAAAAAAACTAAAAATAACTAACTTTTAGTGGCAGGCGCTAAGCGAGTTGAAAAATTTCAAGCTCTTCAATTAAATGAACCGCCATTAAAATGGCTCCTCTGGGTTGCAGCTGTTAGTTACCTTTTGTTTGTTGTAATTGTATGCTTCAGATAAGATAGCCAGTATACTAAGTTTGCTATAACGTTTGCAACATCAAATCAAAATTTTAGGTATTTAGCTGAACTTTTGTACAAGTATTCCAAGTGTTTACCCGCAGATTGCTTTTCAAAGTGGCCAAAATCAGAAATGCTACAAAGTATATATATTCTTGATCAACATCAAACACATCTAGAGTCCACCTAGATATGTCCGTCTGTTGTGGGCATTATTGTTCCAGTCGACAAAAATCTGTGTAATTTTCAAGAAAATTGAAATTTATTTATAATGGGCGTGGTTGGATAAGAAACACGCTCACAATTAACAAAAAACTTCATTTAACGCATAGTACGACTTGTATGTTAATACGAAATATACGCACTATTATAATGCGGAATTAGCTGCCTGTCACTCCCATAAGTGAAGTGTATTTAAAATTCGGTCTAAGCCGCATTTAATTTTCTCGCTTGCTTTTTATTTTTGTTTAATTGTTTGTGTATTAAGAAATCACTGTCAAAAAATCTGTTAACTTCAAATGGAGGTGAGTTTAATAAAAAAAAAAAAAAATATTAAAACAAAAGAAAGGGAAGCGCAAAATGTTGCGGAATCTTTTTTATTAAGTGTGCAACAAGTAACACTTGTTTTAGTCGCAAGTGGACGCATTCAAGCAAATTTTTCGAGTCTAGATGCTGCTAAATGGTTATGTGCGATACCACCACGAAAACACGTTGTGTCGCTTTTACTTTTATTTTCATTTTACCCATCATAAAACATCCAACGCCCGTTGTATCATAGGTCACTCCAGCATCAAGTTCACTTGACAAGTCTTTTCATATATTTTTTGTGTATCTCGTCCGCATACATTTTTCTTAAAAACAAGTGAAACTTATTTCAAAATTCATTTTGTATTAGAATTTGTTTCGTTGCACGAGACATTATTGTCCTTATTTGCCATTTAGAAGATACAGACATTTGTAAAAACTAAACATACCCTCTTACCACATGTGACGTAGGGCATAAACACGATAACCGTGAATGATGCACGTCTGCTGGGCGTGGTCGCATAATAGATACGTTCACAATTTACAAAACACCGTTTTATTGTTATTTATCGTAGAAGTGAACTTTTTAATTGATACGTGAACTAAAGAAGGCGTAACAACAGGTACATGCTACGCCTACCATTTCTATTTGAAGGTGAGGTTTTTACTTACAAACACGTAATTTTAATTTATTATTATCTTTACATTTTTATTTCATTCTATCGAAATTAAAATTGTTCAAAATTGTTCAATAAAAATTTAAATTTTTAGGCTTAATTTTCCGATAATTCGCTTGCGCTAAATTAAATTGTCAGCATATGCATGTTTTCTTGAACTAATTAAGTAAACTTTAATCTCGCAAAATCTGCTGCTGCTGCAATGTTTGTTAACAGTTTGAATAAAAGCGTAAATATGTCACTGACGGCCACTGGTGTTTGTGAAGCATGTGGGTCAAGCAATCAAGGAAATATGAAGAGGGTGTATATAGTAAAGTTTGCCTTCAACTGTAAGTGAAGAAAATTCATTTTCTCCATTTCAGACACTGTACAAAGAAAGTATATGTATAACATAAAACATCATCGCTTAAGTTCATGTGTTCACAACATACCGCGTTTCTATTAGGAACTGTTGCTTTGGGTTATCCACGCTTATTAGTAATGTAATAACATAGGTATTCAAACAAATAATTTGCTGGGTTATGTACTTCAAAGAAAGAAAAATCTCATTTCGTTTCTTTGTATGTGCAGAAAATATAATTTTGTTTGTTTAGCGACCATAACGAACATGGATTTATTTCTTGCGGTTACAATCAAGAAAAATATACAATTTATCGTAGTTACCTACTATTATTTCACAAATATATAAATAAACGATGAATGCAACTGATTTGCTTTTGATTACCTTCTGGAACATGGCTTGAATAGAACGCAAGACACAGAGATACGGTTAATGGTAACGCACCTGAACTGCACACTCAGTGTTTGTTGTTTTTTAATTCCCTCTGTACCTAAAAACTTAAATTCAAGACTTTAAGAAATTTATGCCCATTTGAACGTTGTGCGAATAGTTTAAATAATGAAAATTATGAAAATTCCCAAACAATGTATAACTGGATACATTGCCAATAGCGAAATAAAATACAAAAATATTCATATATTGTATGTATGTAGGAGATAACCTGCGTCCATGGCTGAGAATGCTGTCGTAGAGTTTATAATTTTGAAACCCTTGCTAAGAGTTTAAAAGAAACGAAGAACAAAAAAAAAATTCTGTTGAAAATAACAAATAAATCCTCGGCAGGCTGTACAGTACCTACAGCATGAAAGCGGTGGTTGAGAGAAGTTATGTTGGTGACACTGTGGTTTATGTTGTTGACAGTAAAACGATTATGTTGCAAGTGTTCGAAGCTTTAAAATAGCAACAACAGCAATAACAATAATAACAAGAAACAAACCACTTGCACATGTTATCCATTTGTATGATTGCCATGATTGTCTGTCTATGACCGCCAACTGTCGCTTGGTGGGAGCGCGTTAAAAACAAACTTGATTTGATTGGCTGTCTGCTTCATTGCTTTCCATATATGTGCAGCCGTTGTGTCGGTATGAAAGTTTCGATCTCGTTAGAAAACATTTATAGTCAAATCATGAAGTTCCCTGCCTCCGAAACCAACCAGAATACCAACTGAGCCAAACAAAACAAGTTCTGTGATTTGCTGCCAATGTATATGGTTGAACAAGTGTTAACGTAAATCGTTGTCTCTCCCTACCACCTACCAACTACCACCATCCATCCCATAACTGCCTTGTCAGTGAAACATAGAATGGAAGTGGATGGGAGAAGAGTGGTGTGGTGAAGAGATTCATGCAAAGTATTTACCCCTTCATCGGCTGTTGCTTCCATCGGCTAATATGTGTCCGCATGCATAAATTGCCTGCTTGCCTGCTGGAGGAATGGCATTCAAACAAATACCATCAACATTTCGCAACTCAATCACCGAAAACCAATTGTGTCGCTTGGTCAGCAAACCATAGTAATTATTTTGTGACAACACAGACTAGAACGAAAAATAGCCCATTCTATTCTATTTTGTTCTGTTCACTACAACTTGCACTTCCCGCTTGAATGCCAATCATAGAAAACATCACAATGCATAGCCTGATGGTGCTGCAAAATATTGCGCCCCAATGCTTTTTTTTTTTTAATCATTGTCTCCCCTAGTAACTCTAACACAGTGGGCAGCAGCCGGGTTCAGTAAAATATCACGTTCCACCTCTTCACTGTTCTCCAAAAACGACTAGCTTATGCCTTTGATGGCTACGGTCATTTCCCCATATTCACTCGCACGTATGCGAAAGCAAGGCCACAGCTGATGCTTATAACTCGTACATATTCTCACGCACTCATGAATGTATTTTAGTTGGGGACGTTCATGGGAATTTATGACTCTCAATCGTACAAACGCATAAGTATATATTTGCACATAAGCACAAGCATTCATGCATTTGCTAATATATGCGTAAAATTGTTCAGGTAGTTAATGAAAATGCAATTTTTCTCTGCCGATTACTTTCATGAGATTCGTTCTTCAATTGACTTTTTATAGCAACAAAATAATACCTACCAATGTGTCACTAAATTTAAATTTAAGGAGAACTTTATCACCTAGACTCAGTATAAATTTCTGATTCTGTGCATCTATGTTCTACAAATACCCTTTAAATACCTTTCGGACGATTTGATTTTAATAATTGGATTGGGTTTGTAAAGTTGTTTAATGTTTTACAAATGGGTAAAAAGTAAATGCTATTAAAATATTGTTTAGCTTAAATAACTAATTGATGACATTTGATTTTAAAGTAATGCAGGAAAAAATCTGTGTTAAAGGCTTGCAAAAAGTAGTTTAGTATTTTTTATGTAGAGACTCATGCGACAAAATCATCAATCTGTTTTGTTTTAAAACCTTATCTTACTTAGTCAGTACATAAAATATTTTCCAATCTATAATCATAAGTGGTTTCAAAACAACTAAACAAACAATAATTAGAACATAACATTGCTGCACTTGCCAGTAAAAATATAAAAATGACTAATATATGGTATGTGGCCGCATCCATGAAAAAGATTCATGGATTTTATTTTTATTTAAAAAAAAAAAAAAGCTTTAAGTTTTGTAAAATTGTGGGAAAGTCCATGGTCTGATTTAACTCATTTTCAATACCAAGGTATCTGGGTATAATGAAATTATTTTTACCCAATTCTAGGTCTACAGGTGTTATGCTTCAGAAGAAATACAAGAGTAACTTTCAAGTAGAATTTAAGAGTGTCAGAAGAGGCATGGTCCATCTAAAGACAATATAAAAATTATTCTAAATGATACCATCTCCTTCTTAATATATTTTCCGAACGGCTGGTCCAATTTTTATCATTTATATACCGTTAGAATGTTCAAATAAAGTTTAAGCATTTAAAAATTTTTAAAGCTATAGCGAAGGCAATGGAGACATTTTGCCTATTTTAAGTAAAGCATACTTTTATTTTTTATAATGAATGTATAAATCAAATTTCAGCTCGATATCTCAAAGTTAACGACTGTGAGAGTATTGAAAGCTTCGTGTGCAAGGTGTAGGACACCATTGTAGGCGTGCCCTTGGACCGATATTGCCGCATAGCTGTGACAAATCATAGAAAATCGTGCTCAGAAATGAAAGAAAATCATGTTAGAAAACGTTCCGATTATATGACAAGTGTCGCTGGAATTGCCCATATACATATACATAAATAAATAACAACAAAGTTTTTGTGTATGGACAGTTTTAAGATAAGCTTCGCCTCAAGTGATTGATTATGACAAGCCAAGGCACAGGTGACGCTCTGTTGCTGCTGCATCTAAAATCTGAATATATATGTATATACATATACATTTATTTATAATACAATGTTTACAACAATATATAATATAGTTTGGTCGGTTTGGCATGGTAACGAAAGACAGTTGGGTTAACATGATTGACACACATGGTCAGTCAGCTTGAAATGGAATGAATTGAAACGAGTCGATTTATTATTATAAAAAACTTGAAAGAAAACAAGTAAAAACGTTATATATGGCTTAAAACAAACATTGAATACCCTACACATTTATAAAAACTTGTGATTGTGTGAAGTATACAGATGTGTTTCATATATATGTATAGCTTTTGGTCGATTTTGGGCGCGGCTTTTAACCGATTTTGGTCATTGCGACCTGCGTGCTGAGTGTCAGTACGAAATTTCAGTCCAAAATAGTGTCAAAAACAGATAAACATACTCCTCCATAGCGGGTGTGGCATGTACCTGATTACGTCTTCCAATAGTTATAGTATAAAAGGGCTATTGCGAGTGTGGCCCTCAACCGATTGATTACAAATATATACATTTGTAGGGTCTCTGACACCATCTTCTTGATGTTGCCTACGTAATGATAAACTTTGTATACGGCTCAACTTATGTGCAGAGTTCAGACGAATATGCTAAACAAACCGAAATAAGAATTAACAAACGCACGCCTTGGTGTTTGCATAATCTAGAAGGGAATTATATAAAACAGTCTACTATTCCATCATATTTTAAGCATTCAATCAATGCGATATAACGACGAGGAACATTCTCTCAGGTGAATTCCAATTGGCATATTTAAACAAGTAAATCTGATAAATAACGAGTGATTGGTGAGTGATCGCTATATAGCTTCTGTACGATGGTATTACATTGAAGCAGGTGAATGGACTTGCATTTGATCTGGACTCTTGACATTGATTAATCGCAAAAAGGAAATTTTAAGCTTTTCAAGCTGTATTGTATTGTAGCTTATCGAAAGTACATATCCAACTGCAAAATGATTGATCAGGGGTGTCACAGTGATCACTAATAATAGATTATAGTTATGCCAGGAATGCGGGCTGCGCTTGAGTTTGCGAGTGTACGATTCAAACTAGTTAATTTTATCCTCATCTCTCTATTTTTTTTAATCAATTTTTGCACATGTTGTGACGGTTGCTCATTTGATTTGTGCATTTTACAACATCAATGCGTTAAAACTAACACTGTGCTGGCGACAAATTTACACATTTTAATGTAGGAAGTGAAAATGTTATAAACGGTCAAGTCCGATCATTTAATACCTTACACCAAGTTTAGTTGAATCAGTATACGTTAGGCACTGCCTTAAATATCTTTATATGGAATGGGGTTTTAAAATGGTCCGATTAGATTCAAATTAGGCACAATCAATTATGAAACCTTTTAATTATTCTGCACCAAATTATGCAAAAAAAATATATTAAGAATTGCAATTTATTCATCATATAAAGACTTTCATTAGAGTAGGACTTTATATGGGAAGAGGTTCTAAAAATTTTTAACAGACAGATATAAGTTCAGGAGTTGCAAACATCCGCACACACTTAATAGACTCTTTGCCTCAAGTGGTGCAACGTATAAAAAGACTTGTGCAGACAACATATATTCGACCACTGCTAACCAAGCCTACACTCGTATGTGTGTAAAAAGTAAAAAGCACACATCTCGGACATTGGACCCATGCAGAGACCTCTAATATAAAGATTTTTGTATATAAAAATTTTGACTTTATTTTTAAATTCATGTATCTCTCAATGAGTACAACTTTTATAGTTGTACAGCGTTTTAGTTGAAATCAATATCAACAACACCTACATGGAAAATGTTTACTCCTTACGAGTAATCGTTACTTGATGCTCTGAAATATTGTCAAGAGAGACGCATGGCATGCACATCGTATACATTTTTATACCCACCACCATTAAGATATGGGGGTATATTGATTTGGTTCGCCTATAAGTGCCAGAAGGTGGCGAACCACGCCCTCTAAAGTATGTAAACTTCCATTATTTGCAACCCCATAATATATAGAAGTTGTCATCTACAGTTTACCCAAATTTTTTACCGCTTTCAATCGCAAAACTTTAAATATCTCCAAATGAAAAATAAGAACTTGAATCACTTTCAAACTGAACGGTTCATGAGAAAAAAGATGAAAACTCTCGAGTAACGTCTTAAGATGAAATTTGTTGAAAAAAACTTCAAATATGTACAAAAGTTGTCGGGTTAAAAGAGGGGATCTTGACGGTGACCGTGATCTTGCAGGCTAAGGACAAGATACCAGAGTTAGAAAAAATTTCATTCAGTCAATACCTAAACAAGGCATCGTCAATCAATGTTGAATGAGAGTTTTTTTTTTTTTTTATTATGCGTAGTTTCTGTGTGAACAACCGTAAGTCAGTAAGTGATCAAGTGCAAGAGCTGAATGGAACACAGCTTTAGTTTCTTGTACCATGAATTTTTGTATTTTATTTTTGCGTGCACCAAGCGTTTGATTGACATTTCAATTAAAAAATTAGTCAGTTCATTGGTTTAATGGTTTTTTTTTATAAGTATTCCTACAAGAACCAAACAAAGTGCATTGTTGTTCAGCTTAAAATATTTTATATATATATATGTATATGGTAAACAAATTCGCTCAACAAGTGCATTATAAATAATTTTTGACAAATATTTTCTTATGACAACTTTGGACGTAATTTGTTTGATTTTGTTAAACAATTCAGACAAAATGGCGTGTATGGCATTGCTATATAAAGCGTTATAAAATTAATTGAATTATATACCTATTACAGTCTACGATAGTCAAAACTTAAAGATGTAATTGTATGTGTTCTTCAAACGCACACTCCCACAAAAATTGTGATATTAAGATGAAGAAGTGTGCTCTTAAAAATGGGGCAAAACCAGTTGACAGTTATGTACGCTACGTTTACAATAATTTCTGATCGCCTCAAAAAAAAATAATAATTATGAAGTAAAAATTTAGTACATTACCTTAGTATAAATGTGGAGGGTGTCTCAGATTTGGCCAAAGGTGTATAATTATAATGTTATGGTGGCAGCCACACCCCTAAAAGTACATATATTCTTGATTTACATCAATAAACGAATGGATTTCACCTTTGACAGTTGTGACAGTTTGGCATTGCAAATTAGCGATATGCAGTCACGGACACGACAACAATGACGTTCTAAACTCTAAACCCGGGAGTATGACAATCTTATGGTCGCTAAAATTAATAAATCGAGCTGAAAATAACCTTCGATTCGGTCTACATGCAAAATCGGTCCACGCATGTACTCACTATTAAAGAAAATTTGACTCATACAGCTCGCTATGTATTTCTATTTTGATCTAACAAGTGAACAATTTATAGTCGGTTATATCGACTATACACTAATTAATGCCCTGCATCACTTAGTTCCACAAATTATGCAATAATTAGTTTAGTAGTAGTAGGAGAAGCATTTAATCAAACCATGCAACTGTTGATAATCATTTAAAAACGCCATACAAGTCTTCATATAAAGAAAATGCTAAAGAGGGCGTTATTGCTTCTGGGAAGCAAGCAAATATGAAAACCCCAACATTTAGTTGTATAGAATCAAATAAAAAAAAATCAGACAGCGCAATTAGTAGCTACATGTAAAGAAGCATATATATATGTTATATATATATATATATCATATAAAGTGTAGTAAGAGAGGCCAATACTTGAGACCATTTAACCAACAGCAGCCAACTGCTCGTATAGTGTACATATGCTGACAAAAACTAAAACGATTGAATGATTTATTTTTGACAGCTTTTTAACTTGAAATTAAAACAGTAAATCAAATGTTGACAGAGAGGAGGGAACAACACTACTAAGAACGCAAACTGCTGGCTGTATTAACAACAGCAGCAGCAGCAGCAACAGCCAAAGAAACAGTTACTCTTTCAAGTCAGTCAGTCAGTCAGTCAGTCAGTCCATTAGTTAGTTGGTTGGGAGAGAGTTATGTGCAAAGTTGCTGCTTAAACTACAATATGGAAATTATGGTATTCTATTGTGTATAAACCCATATAAGTGCACACATATGTACACAATTCACACATACCGACATTAAGTAGAGCAGTTAAGTAAAAAATTATCGAATGGAAAAGTATTGGAGTGGGTTTTATAAAAAAATTTCAGTAGATCTTAGTTGTATTAGAACGTTAAAAAAGTTCTTTCCACTTTTTTAACATTTTGTGGATTGCAGGGGTACCCACCACCTTCAGATTGCGGGTATACTGACTTTGTCAAAACGTCTGCAACCCTATAGAGGTATACATAGTATACATTTTCTTGCACAGCATCAAATTCTTAATAGATTTAGTTATGTCTGTATGTCCATCCCAGTCCAAAAAATTGGGTTTTAGGATTTTCTATCCTTTCTATTACTCAAAAACTGTTTCATAAAGAAAGTGAACAACAAGAGTTTAATATTTCACATAATAAATGCTTTGACATCATGGCCACAATTTACAACCGTTTTTCACGCACTAAGGTGATGGGTGTTCAAAATTTGGCCTAAGCCAAATATTATATAACTTTTTTACTTGTTAAAAAGTATGGCATTACCTTTTTATTCGCAATAGCTTTACTTATGTAACGTTTATGGAAAATTCATAAAGACTAATTAATTTTTCACTTCCACCGAATGTGACGAACTGCTTGGCGTACACATGTAGTTTGACAATAACAAATTTGTGTACGTTTTTAGTGATTGATTTTGTTCAAACATTCGCGTAAGAGCCAGAAAGGGGCGAGTCACACCCCCAAAGAGTACACATGTATATAACTTGATCAATATCAAAACTGAGTCGACTCAGCTCTCGTGCCTGTGCGGCATTTTTACGGCAGCAAAAATTGCAATATCGAACTGAAATTACACATAATCTTCATTTACGTCCACGATTTACAAAAACCTTATATGACGCAGAATTATTCTTGTTAGTTGATGCATAAACTATAGGGGGCGTAATTGGGTACATGCTGTGTCCATATTGGTACATGAAGAAAGAGGGTATTTAAAATGAACCAACAGACGGAGAGATTGTCTAGATCAACTTTGTCTACTGATGCTGCTCAAGAATATATTGTATGTACTTTTGGAGGTGTGGCTCGCCCTTTTCTGGTACTTACAAACGTTATTTCAATAGTGACCGCCCTTGACCCAATAGACATCTTTGTATTAAATTTCTTCAAAAAATATCCAAAAATTACGACCAATCTATAGGATTACGAAGACAAATTGGACGGAGAGACCGACTTATTTAAGTAGTTTCTGATCCGATTAGCATAATAAAAGGTGTGGCATTTGGCCTTTAAAAGTTACAAACATGCACACTAATACAAAATGCGCCTGTACCACTTGGTGGTGTAGGGTATAGAATTGAGTTGACTAATTAAACCAAAAGTATAATTGCTGATATATAGGCCAGCATACAAAATCTTGTTTTATGCCAAACAGTCAGAAAAGTGAAAGTAAACAGCAGTTCTGGTGATAACAACATCAGCATCAGACGCTATAATAAGAAAATGCCATAAAGTGAAAAACTTGATCAATTGCATAAAATTAATGGCATCTGCATAAGTGTTTAAGGTTTATGTGTATGTATATATATGTGGGTATGATTATATATATTATATATGGGGAATAATGATAATTGTACACATATAATTTATAGTTTTCGAATAAACTCTTAATGATTGCTATCCTCCTTCAAATCTCCCACAGCAGCTATCCGGGTTATTGAGACATGCTGTAATGTTTTCCAGTTGCACTCTGCATTCATTAGCGACCACGGTATTGGCTCTTTTAAGAAAATTAGGAAATAAATAATTCATGACTTGGCCGAAAATGAAGTTTTTTTAGGCATGTGCCACGTCCAGGATGCCCACCATCATTAACATTAACTTTCAAATACTACATTACTGCTTTAAATAATAAGGAAACAAGGCGTGGCAAGATCACACATGTCTAAACAATCTCATAACAACGCAAGTGACGTGTTATTGAAGTTGTTACCTTAACGGATCTCGGCCATATTAACAAATTTGTTTCGGGCATAAAGATGAAAGTTCGAAGTTTCAATATTTTCGGCTGTGGGAGGGGTTAAAAGAAAAATAGAACATACGGATGGACAGAAGGACTGAAACTATTAATGCTGATCAAAAATATATGCGTACATTTGGGGATGTGACATGACCCCCCCCCCCCTCTCTCTCTCTTTCTTTCTAATTATGATGTTGGGTGATACCAAAATGAAGAAAACCTAGAAAAATTAAACATCAAAGTATTAATTATCACACAACGTCATCAATTATACATAAATACATAAAAAAACGATAATAAATTACTGAAAAAATAAATAAATAAATCTACACCTTTGCTGCAAATATCAAAAAACAAAAAAAAAACAAAATATATTCATTGAGTAATGATGTGAGATGTGGAGACAACTTGAAGGCAACACTTTTACATACATTTGATTAAATGATAATTAATAAAATACATATATATACACCCACTTATGCATTCATTTATACCATGATAAATATATTTTGTATGAAGAAATTTATATAAATTTATTGCAGTTCATGTGACACCCAGAGTCATCCAAACAAGGGGTACGTTAAGTTGGCGAGAGTGAGTGAGGGAAAGCATTATGACAAACATATAGACCAGGGGTGTCCAAACTACGTCCCGGTGCCAGATTCGACCATCTACATTTTATCCCGTCCGTGAAATAATTGAATCATTAAAATAAAAAAAAGATGAAAATGAGAAAAATTTAGAATGAAATGTCAGACGAAACATTTTCCATTAACTTTGCATTTATTTTAGTTTCAGATTTAAGATCGAAATACTTAAAATTGCAACAGGTTATAGGTTTAATATGTTATAGAATCCTTATGATTTCAATATGAAAATTGCTCCAATTTTCTACAAATGGAATTTTTAGTTAGATGATGTTTTATATAAAATTAAAAATTTATTAGAATTTAAACCCTTGCCTTCTAGAAGAAACATTTTCCAAATACAAGAATTTTAGTCGAAGACTTATACTAGTTTTTGGCACAACTTATATGTATGTGTGAATACATTTTTCAAAATTATTGATCCAGCTTGTCTGATTAACACTTGGAATCAATTTTGATAATTGGACGAATTTGAATTTTGGTGAATTTTTGACTCCGAAATGGACGCTATTTTAAGTCAAATGTTGCAACGTCCATAAAATTTCTACAAGTATTCGTTTAAAAAAAAGGATTATGTGTTTTTTTTTTTTTTAAATAACTTGGAAAGATTGTGGAACGCCTACCTTTTCTGATTTGACTTTTTCATCTGTGATCGTAAAGTTTGGAGACCCCTGATACAGACAACTTATGACTTGGTTTTGAGTGAACATTATATTGAAATTCATGTCCAAGTAGTACTATTAATAATAATAACAAAAACAAACAACAACGACAGTAGTAAATAAAGTTCATTTAGAGAATGAAATATTTTGTTAGATTTTTGATGAATCTCTTTAATCGCCGTTGCCATTGTCAAGAAAAGGTAGACCAGTCTGACTCATGCGATCAGTACCCAGTAATTTATGTTCTGAAGCTTTGACTAGATTTCCTTAAGAATATATAGAATTAGAAAAACAGAGTCCATGATGAATGATCTCAGCATAGATTATTTCATGCATTTTATATAATATTTCATGGGTTGGTGTGGCCAATCCTTCCAATGCTTTTCAAATTTTCAATACAAACTAATATAATTATGATGGAGATCAATTCTATAATGATCCTTAACATCTTGATGCTTTTGACCACATATGTGGACACTTTTCTTTTTTATAAATATATTAACGATCATTAATAAAAAGAAGAATAGAATTTGAATTTAATTTTGGCATTTTACTGTTAACGCTCAGTGGCCTTTAGAAGTTTTAAATAAAAAACATGGAGTTCTTCTTCTTACTACAAAAAAATCCTCCAGTCGCTGCAAAGGTAAATGATTGTATATTTTATGATATTGTTTACACATGAAAAATTTACTTGTAATTGGATCCAGAAACTTTGAATACAACATTAAATGGATGGTGGCATTAAAAGAAGTAATTTTAAAATAATCAATTGCTTAAAGTATAAAATCCAATGCACACATAAATTGAAGTAACTTTCATGTCCTTTCTGAAGCTCTGCATGTGTACGCAAGGCAGACAAATTTAATTCGTGTTTTTATCGCAACAACTTTTCTTCATACACTCTGTGTCAATCTGTTTATTTATTGTATCGAGTATATCATCCATCCCCATCGTCGTCATCATCATCACCACCATTATTGGTACATAACAACAAAACAACAAAACAACTAACAAAAGAAGCATCGAAGAAGCCTTACTTCCCAGTTGTCACTTGTACTGACTTTGAATTGATATCAATTTTAGTTTGTTGGGTTAATGGTGTTGTGAAGTGCGAAATGTGGAGGCAAGAGATTCATCCTTATTTATCTTTTTATCACAGTCGTGTTTGTTGTTGTCATCTTGAGTGATTTACTGTCAATTGAATTTTTGTTGTGTCTTTATACCCTCCACATAAGATGGGTGGTATACTAAGCTCGCCCTTCCATGTGCAATAACCAGAAGGATCGAGTTGATCGTAAATTTTTTGATATTGATCTAGTTTATACATGTTATTTAAATTGGGAAAAATTTGTCAGGAGACACTCCCACAATCGATTTGGTATATATATAAAATAATCAGCCTATTCATCGATGTGTCATAAATGTGTTTGGATGGATAACAGACACACCGATCAGCATAAAACTTGATTTGTAAGCTCTTGCGTAATACATGCACCATTGGAGAGCGTAATCAAGTACCTGCCAGACCACTCTTTTGTATGTGGTCGTGAAGGGTATTTAAGATTTGGCTTAAGCCAAATTTAGTTTTTTTTTTACTTGTTTTCCTTGTTTCTTTCTTTCATTGTATTTTTTTTATCATTTTATGTGTTATATGTTGTTTGTGCTTTTTTGTATACAATTGTAAATTCTGGGTTGATCTCGTTTAGTGTCAAGTTTTTAGAATATACAATTGTCAGGGCTCACGAGGCTGTTTGTTATATAAATGTATAAAACACAATAAATCATACGTTTCAATGTTATATGAAATTATTCAAACGAAACAATTCGTTACAATGCATTTTTCTTTTAAGGAACCAGTCTATATGGAATGTTCCTTATCTGTGCAATGTCCGGTATGAAAATATTTCCATAATTTGAATTTGGTCACCCTAACCGTGGCAGGGAATGTATGATTGAAGAACAAACTATTTATGTAATATTTAGTGTGAGGTACGGGTCCATTGGTTGGGAAAGCTGGGCTAATCTGGGTGCCCTGTTAACTCTTTTAGCTTTGGTCAGATACCTTGTGTGTCTGTATAACATTTGACAATATCTGCATAACACTAAGACAAGCTCAAGACAAGCTCTTCATCATCTGGCGGTTGTTTGCGATCGATAGATGCAAAACAAATATTGAATGCTTTAGATCGGTGATTAAACTACAAAATACAGATTGTGGGCCATATTATGCCATCTCTGATATTTTATACGGCCTGCCAAATAATTGAATATCCAGATTCCAAGAAATATTCTTCATTTAAAACTTAACTTAAAAATTTAAATTATAAATTTTTATTTAATTTCAATTCAAAAGTTTTGAATTTGAAACAAAAAGATTCGTTTTCAAAATGATTTAACTGTTGTACGTGTTGTGTATATATATATTTAGCATTATTGCGTTAAGAAATTTTAAATTTTCATCTCTTTTCCTTTGCAGTATAAATTTGTTTTTATAAACGATACAATATTTATTTGTATACCCACCATCACAAGAATATGTGGGTATGTGTCACTTTGTGAAAACGTTTGCAACGTCTAAAGACGGCGCTAGAAACCCCACCCACATAATATATATTTTTTGAATCAGCATCGAATACTGTGTCGATCTAATCATGTCTGTCAAACTTGCCTGAAATTCTGGTAAAATTTATACGCTGGTGGTTTATTTACTTGTTTTTAAGTAACTTGGAAACTTCATGGCCCGCATTGCTTTGCAGGTGAGATGAAATGAATGGTTAAACGGTTGCTCGCTTTGCTTTGTATAAAATTATTGGCGTTTTGTTATCTTAAAATAATTCGCGAATGATTATAAAAATATTTCTGAATTATATTTGATTGGTTCAGAAGGCAATGCGTGCAAAACACAAAAGCTGAGAAAGTCAACATTCTTCTCTAAAATTCTTTGTTTATTAAATTGATCAAAAAAATTTATGGTTCTGTGGGGTATGGAGGGAACTGTGCAACGAGCATATTATTTATTCCATCAAAGTTTAGAATAATCAGAAAATATCAAAAAATGGGTTCACTTAATAAACAAGTCAACACACACACACACACACACACACGCATACATACATTTATGGAAATAGATTCTCAAGAAAATCTTGTTGATGTCAATTCATTTCATCGTCTCTCATTTAGCCTACAGACGAAAGACAGTGTCGTGTAAGTGCTGGGCAAAGCAAAAGCGTACCTTCCACTCGTGCCGTACCCACCGTACCAACAATTGATGCAAAAGAATAATTTTATAATATAGATAAGTAACATAAATATGCAAAAATATGCATGCGCTTGTATGCACGTTGTAAGTGTATCGATTAAAAATAAGTCAATATATGAAAAATGAAAACATGTAAAATATCAACATCTTGTTAAAGTTAAGTACGAGCATGCGAGAGAATAGGAACCAGAACCACAACCAATACGAAAACATTTTGTGACTGCAATTTGATGCTAACAATGGTTATCACAGATAACCCAAAAATGCTTTTCGTTTTTTTTTTTTTTCAAATAACATTTTACCTTGAATTGACGGGTTTGAATGAGAGGAAAAATAATATCAATGCATAAAGGGAGGGAGTGCGGGCGTTTAGTTTAAATGATATAAGTTGAAAATCTAGATAACTGTGACTGCCATATAAAAGAAGCTGCACACAATACACAGTCACAACGGACAGACAATTGTGTACAGGTAAGTATTGTGAATATCTTTGATAACTCACGACAAATGCTACACACAATGCCCTCAACATACATATTAGGATTGAAAAAAAGATTCCTTAACAATCTCTCCATAGACTACTTAATACTTAGAATAAGATTTACCCGGACTGATGAAGTGAACTCGATGCTATACATTTATGCTCAGCTGTACTATGTTTGGCCAGATATGTGAATAATTGTACATCTCACATTTCCCATCTACACGGTCCGAACACACAATTTACCATACACAAAAGAGTAGACAGACGAGATGGGGGTAACAACCATTAGAGGTTTCGCTACATCTGTACTAAAAGTTTCATTTCTTGTTTCGTTTCGTGCGTATGTGCTGTGCAGTTACCGATTCTGGTACCAATTCTATCAAATAGAATTTAACCCATTTACACAAGTGTTCATGTGAGTTTCGTAAATACGTATTTATGTATGTGTGTGTATCGGTATCGTATACATGCGACCGTATATTACTAGTCCAAGCATAAAAGCTAAATAATTGTGCAAAATATCAAAGTAATCGATTTAATAAACTGTCACCACCATATAAACTCATCTTTTAATACCAAACACAATACGAAAAGAAGGATCCAGCTATAAACGCTGTGTGTACATGGAAACGTTCAACTTATAACACATTTGTCTAATGTTTAAATTACAATCATTTACTTGACAATGTTTGTTCGAGTAAGGTAACAGGGTTTGCCCATGAAAAAGGGGCGCACAGGCTTTAACTGCTAAGGCGATCCTTGAGGTGAAAATGGATTAAATTGGACCATGGACCTTCCTACAATTTTACTAAACATACTGCATACAAAGCACAAGAGATACAAAAACAAAACTTTGCCAGAATATTAACGAATTTTTAATTATTTATTAATTGGAAAAGTCAGATTAACTACGTCCATCTAAAGTGGACTTATTATGAATGTTTATATAGAAAATTTGTCCTAGATGACTCTATAAATGTAAAATTTACAATGAGCCTTCCTCCTTTATGTCAAAAACAAGCTTGGGAAAATGGGTGCGATCGGTTAACGTACGTACGCGCAGTGTTACGTTTTATTTTCTAACCATTTGATCGAAGTTAATGATGAGGGGTATCCTAGATTTGGCATACGATTCATATAACCCCGTCTTACATGTTACTTGTTATTAACAATAGCAACAGAAGCGCAATGTAGCATTTATTTATATACCTACTATACATATAGTTCGAGGGCTCATCCATAGCAATCAAACGATTGTACCATTATGTAACAAACAAAATTGAATGTTACTACGTAAAGTACTATTCATTATACCCTTCACCACATATGTTAGGAGAGTACATTTGGTTCGTGCGGATGTTTGTAACTTTTATACGATATATGTCACACCCACTTTCAACTATACCGATTGTCTCAGAAACAAAATCTGAATCGATTTAATCATATCCGTCTGTCTGTCCATGTATATTGTGCTACAAGAGCGCTTTCTGACCTAAAGGTTGAAAATGGTTTAAATTGGACAATTTTTATAATTCCGCTTCACAAAAGGCCCCTATTCAAAATATATCTTTATATGACATAAATTCTCGATTTCGCCTTTCTATTCTTTATATTTTTTTAACTGGACTTGGTGAAGCATTGTTAATTAGGTTGGTATTGCTCTACACCGGACAATTTTTTGAACCCCTTGATATATTTTTCTCACACTAATCTCTTGTAGGGCAAAAAAAATAAATTTATAATTTTAAATGTGGATGTGGCAGGTCCTTTTATAGCGTATGTCATACGTATCAACTTTCACGTTGAATTCTACACAAAACACAGTTTTCTAAATTTCGTGGCCAATATATGGAAATAAATAGCAGAAATTAGACAAAAGTGCGGCTCAATATCTAAAAATGTACGACTGTGAGTCTGCCAATATGCTAATGTGCTAAATCGATTGAGATTATGATGCCAATCGAAAGTTTATGTACCTTGTGGGATCTCTGACGCCTCCTTCTCACGTGTTGCATATGTAACAAAAACTTTGTGTACCCCCTTAGTTAGCCTGAGATTTTTTTCCCGGATTGGATCATTTTTAGAACTTCGCTCTCTTTAAGATTTTCACCAAGTCACTTATACGACAATAACTTATGCTTACCGATACAATTGAACAAATTATAGTACATACAATATAAAATTTGGAAAGTAAGTGTAGAGTAGAGTATTAAATGGTCCGGTTTGATCCAATGCAACATTTTTATTTGTTTTCTTATAGAGGGAGAAGGAATAACTCCAAATGTCATAAACTCTAAATGAAATCTATAGATGCTATTACAGAAACTACATAAACACACAACGTTTTTAATATTGTTCGAATGCTTGGTGTATGCTGTGAGCTTCGCATGTACTTTGGAATTGAAAATCCTTTATGTGAACGTAATCACACTTAATACATATATATTTTTATATCGCCCACCATAGTGATGGACGAAGTTTGTCATACCGTTTGCAACAACCAGAAAGAAAAGCCAGAGATCCGTTCGCAGGCGTAGATAAATCTGAGTCGATCTAGTGGAGAAACGAACAGTGTGTGTGATTGTTTTTTGGTATAGAGATAATCTGAGTTTATTTAGCTAGTTCTGATGGAATTGGTTAAAAGTCACGCTCAAAATTTAAGGTCAAATAAAGACTTTGCTGGACACAGTGGCATCCGCAGTTTATGCATGAATGTGAAGGGTATCCAATATTTGGCCTAAGTCGCACATTTTTTTTGTGCAGTTTATTTTCTTAAAAAGTGATTTTTTCCTTTTTAAAGGAAAACACACATATACACGCATACTCACACTCACACAGAGAAAGAAATATGCATATTATAGTTGAAGCAATCACTCGACACTTTAATCGAATGTGAGAATTGTGTGTGTGTGCGCGCGTGTGTCTGTGTGTGTGTGTGTGAGTTTTCGTTTTTACTTAAATCTATTTATTTTGAATGTAAGTATGTCTGTTTATATGTACCGAAACACATGCTCCATATTCGATTTATAAACTTTCTTCAAACATCATTATTAAAATAACAATAACGAGCACAGAAGAAAGAAACAAGTAAAATATGGATTAGGAACTACGTGTAGCTTGTGTAGCTATACTCTCCAACTTAATGATGAGGCTTCCAAAAAAAAAATTGTCAAATAATTTGACATTTCACGTAAAGAAATTGCCAGTAAACTTAAGTATGGTTAAACCAGTAAAAAGGTTATAGTTGGTCAGGCCTGACCATTTAATACCCTTTACCACTTAGCTTCACAAATTATGCTACATTTAGTTCAGTTTGTATCAGTAAATGCGACACATTGGCATATTACATGGAAAGGAGTTTTAAAAACAGACAGACAGACGGACATTGTTAAATCAGTTTAGATTTTGATTCTGAATCGATCGGTATAAATGAATGGGAGTCTGAAATTAGCTACTCTTTGCTACAAGTAGTGCATCACAGTTGCCCAATATATAAAAAAAAACGAAAATATTTATATAAACGTATGAATTTGCTTATCAAAGGGGCAAATCCACGACGACAGCAATTCATGATAATATTAAATTTATTTATTTTTGCTCTTTTTTTCTTTTTAGAAAAACCTAAATTGTTCCTGAGAGGGGCTTGTCATCGATATTTGTCATCAAAATTTCTTTTACCGTCACATAATCTCATTACATAAATAAATGACGGGTTTTTTTTGATCGGAAAAGCCTTCAGTCCTTCTTTATTACAACAACTATTATTAAATGCCACTATTGGTGCCCTGTAGGGTTAAATGAAGTTGTAGATGTACGTGTGTGGCATCTCTAGTTTATGGGCGGTGTCTTGACAATTGCACTCCAACGCTACTCATTTCGTTTGATTTAAACTAATAATTTATGTTATAGACGTAGCCGTAGCATACACATATCTCCCTAATACTTCCCTAATACTTCCCCTTACTTACATATAACACATAATTACCTTCATTTCCTTGCTCAGCTAGAAGAGTAGTGTATGTTTGGAACTCCTATGAAATTTAAATTCTTTTTCCTTTTACCAAACAATTGAACTCATTTTAATCATAAGCATAAGTGTCTGTCCCATAAGTTATTGTATGATATTAAACATAAACTGATTCGGGCCTTTTTTAGTACACCCCCATACCAGACTTAATTTCGATATAAGTTTGAGAACAAAAATGTCCAAAGAAAGATTTCTCAGTTTGGTATTTGACTAAATTTTCAATCGATTGAAGTAAATGGCAAAAAATCTTCAATTTTACAAATTTTGTTGACCAAAATTATTGGGAAAATTACTCTTTTAATTGACAAGTTCCAAATCTAGAACCAATCGGAGTTTATTTCCGATGAATTTCTTTTGTTTCATATGTAACTTTTTTATACCATCTCGCACTTTTTTGAATTTATTTTTAAGATGGCAAAATAAGTTTCCTTAAAAATATGAGATGCACAAACATGCGACACGTGCTCCTACTTAACATTACCTGTTACATTAAATAAATATTGATTTTTTTTTCCAAATATACATATATACCGTTATATGACGTTCATTTTATAACATTTTTATATTCTATGTAAAAATAAGTATTCGCTCAAATGTGCAAAGAAGGCAGAATTTATTTATTTATTTATTAACTTTACAATTAATACTGTGTCAAAGTGTGTTCCGTTAAAAAAATATGAAATTTTTGTATTTGGCGAACATAATTTCCACATTCGATAGCATTAAGTTTTATATGAGTTATCCAGGTATACAACGTATGTGTATAGTATATGAAATGTACGAATATTTGTTGTATTTGTTGGTAATAATTTACAAATAAATCCTGCTGTGAAGTTAAAACGCTTCTGGGTTTTGGTAGAAACACCAACCACAACGCCAACAACATAAACTGCAACATTAATAAGGTATGCACAAACACACAAACATACAAACACACGCACACACATGTGCATTTGAACACAAAATTATAGACCATATAATTTAACGTTCGTACAGTAAAAAAATTACATGTTAGAACTGGGCGCAAATACAGGCGCATTTATAAATGTTTGTTAACTATACAACAACAATAAGAACAAAAACAACAACAACAACAATAACAGTTGCAGGTTTATATTCAATACTTTTTTTTCTAATCAATATTTGCTAATAAATTGTTGTAGTTGTTTGTAGTGCTTTACAATGGCGTTATATTATCAGAAAAGGTTCGGGCATCGATTTAATGCAAACACGCAGAGTGTGTTAAAAACATTTACTTATAGAATACACACACATTTAACGAAAAGGTCTAGCCGACAAATCAAACGTATGTGTGTGTGTGTGCGTGTGTGTATGTATGTACTGCATGTTTGGTCTGTGTACTCAAGCATTCAAGTATTCAAGAGAATTGTGTGTAGGATCCGGCCCACTACTCTCAACTCATCATGCTGTGCTTAAACATATTGTTAGTCGGTAATCTTGTCGTCAGCGCTGTTCTTGCTGTTATTGTTGTCATTTTGAGATTGATAACGAGTACATACACCAAATCATACGTACTCACCATCACTACACACTTGGAAAATACAGCACCGCTATATTACTCTTCTCCAAATAAGAACAAAAATACCTCAAATTAATTTGAATAAACACACACACACACACACACCTACAATATAATTAATTTTTGGGCGTGGCAATACAAAAAATTTTGTTTCCCAAGGACAGAACTCTTATCCAAAGTTTCAATTCATTCATGAAAAATTCATATAATTCACAATAAATACTTAGCGGACAGACACGCCTGTATGAGTTAACTTTATATATATTTTCATAATTTCACTTTATACGTAAAAGGGTGCGCTGTATAGAAGGAAAAAATATCTGAGAATCAGATTTATTAATGGGACGGGTTCTCGAAATGATCAAAATCGAAATAAAAAACGAAAAACACCAGTAAAACGAGTAATGGAAGTTTTTAATCACTGCGTGTGTGTATTTTAACCAGCCACGCCCATTTTTATAAGTTTGTTTCGGACATACATTCCTACACCAAGGTAAAGAGCAATTATTTGATACAAATTTCAGGTCTACCGGTCTTATAGGTCAGGAGTAATACGAAATTTACTTTCTAGTACATTTAGTAGAGCGCTCAGAAAAGGAGTGGAACCAGTCAATTTAGAAACCCGCCACGAAAATATTACGTACTACAGAGTTGTCGAATATTTGTGGGCGAAATTTATAGGGCAAGAAGAAAAATGCGATACCGCCAAATCCCACATATTTTACTTTTAACATTAACTCCTACTCTTGACATTCTGAAACAATTTAGGCTGATGCGTCTGTAAGTCCGCTGGTGGTTTTTGATATAATTCAATACTACTCGGTGGGTACTTAATATTGCTAAAGTGTTCCTTAACAATTAATTTCAATTAAATTTTTTAAAAGTCAGGTTAGCGACACGTTTAAACTTACTTGAAATGGAAAGGACGAATCGATAGATCGGCACATACCAACATAAACGTAATGCTAACGTAAGCCATTTACACGCGTGAAATACAACATTTTCTTTAAAGAAAAAAAACTGTCATGATTTATTCGGTCAGAAATGTCACCAGCCGAATCATATTCAACTGAACTGAACTGTACTGAACTGAGCTGAACAACCAACCCAAGCAAGCGGCCAACTTGGATATAATGACCAATGAATATGAACAAACCACCAATATAAATATATTCAATGGCCATGCAACGCATTAAATACTGAAAAGTGTCGGTGGCTGGAGCAGCATGGCGCCCTTTGCATTGATGTCGACTCTGGTGTTGATGATGATGCTCACGCTGATGCAGCCTGCAATGAAATGAGACGAATGTTCTATTTAACGTGTGTGGGTGTACAGAGAGAGAGAGAGAGAGAGTGTGTGTGTGTGTGTGTGTGTGTGTAAATTATGACAATCATAAACGATAAGAACGCATAAATATACACACACTCTCCATACATACAAATGTATGTAGAATTATTGCAATGGGAAAATATGCATCAAAAATCAGCATTAATACGAAAAATATATTGTAGCATTATCCCAGTCCGTTTGTGTGTGTATGCTGATGCATCTCATAATATGGCGAAATGGATAAATGACCAGTGTCAATGACATGGAGTTTTATTTCATTATCGAAATTTTGCACATTTCACACTTTTTGCCACGATTTCAACGTTTCAGTCAGTGGAGCTGATTGAAACCATTACCATGCATACACATACTGTACATACATATATGTATACCACTTAGAGTGTGTTGGCTTTGCGGAGAGAGGGACGGGACGTTGGTGTTGATGATGCACTAAATATTTACGCACATTTTAAAATACCGTACGCGCGTACAGAACATTGAGCGGTATTAATAGTCATTATTCAATGATATCGTAACATAACATAACAACAGTAACAGCAAGCAACGCACTGGATAAAATGAATATTTGGTGGATGATTGGATGAATGGATGGTGGAGTGGTGGTTGGTTGGTTGGATGAATGAACCATCAGTATTAGTAGCATCAACATTGTTATTGTTATTATTGTTGTTGTAATGGTTTTTGTTGTTCTTATTATTATCAGTCTATATAGATACACATACACACATAATCATATATAATCAGTGTCTGAACGCAATTTGAAAGTTTTTAGAAAATTTATTTCTGTTGGACTACATGGCTTAGGCGGTAATTTGAATTGGAAATGTAAGGAATTGTGTGATTCCGTGACGGGCAGGGCGTGAACGTGGACCGATTTCGAATCATCATCAGCAGGTTCGGCCACATTTTATGATGACATCTCTTAAGGTCGGAGATTCAAAAGCGAACGGTCCACGTTCATGGTCCGCTAGTCAACGAATCCAATTCAAATTATCACTTAAGCCAAACAGTTCTACCCAAACAAATTTTCTATAAATGAGACGCAAGAGTACGCACCAAATAAATGACATAAAATACATTTTGAAAGTGGTTTCGTTTTTCTCACATATATTAAAACATTTATAGATTTTGAATTTGGTGCATGAGGCAGAGAGACATTCTTGTCTCTATTTCTCTCTCTCTCTTGCTCTTTCATGCAATCTCATGACAACTGAATTGACGCAATTCGCACAAATAAGTGCCTTTAAGCACTCACAACATATCTACATGTTTGTCTAAATGCATGTGTTGGGGGGGGTGTGCATGTATGTACATATTCCATGTGAGCAATTGTAAATTGTCATACGGTGCGTATACGTTTTTGCTTTTGCTGTGTTATCCTTAATTATGATTATTGTTATTTTTCGCATGAAATGTCGCATTTATTGGAAGTTCAGCAACTACTGATTTTCACCACTAGCTGCCATTCATAACATTTATGCAATATATTGTATATACCGTATATATACAAACACGTACGTATGGTATGGTATGGTGATGTGCGTGTGTGTTTTATTTTGTTGGCTGGTAATATGTGCAACTTATTGACTGCAGCTCGTTATGTTGCCATAAATTTTCAGTTTGACGTCGCATTAAAATGTTGGTTTTGCTGTTATATGTGTTGTTGTTGTTGCTATAATCATACTCTTGCTTTGTTTTTGCCATTTTTTTCTGTAGCTTACTTCACATACTTATACATACGTGCAAAATATTACAGAGCTGCATTCTTTACATGTATGTGCGTTTATATGCGAGGATATATGTAACGCGTCGACGGTATTATTTTTTGTTATGACACTTAAATGTCGCTATCGTTGATGTTCAGCATTTAAATTGTGTGTTGTTATTGTTGTTGTTGTTGCATTTTTATTTACCCATTTCTCTTCTGGTATGTATCGGTAATTGAACATCACTCGCTATGGCGGTGATGCTGTTGTAACGGATGTTATTGGTGTTGTTACTGTTATGGTTGTTGCTGTTTTAGCTATTATTTTCATTATTCTCGTCGGTGTTGTTTTGTTTTTTCCTTTTTTAAGTTGCCAACTGAATATTTACAACTCACTTCACACCCAACAACAGTTGCTCAATTATCTGCAGATCCATAAATCGTTTTGAAATCCATTCAACATTTAATTTCTCTCTGTCTCTGAGTGTTATATTCTTTCTTTCTCCTTTTCTCTCCCATTACATATATCATTATATTCACCACGTAGATGTCACAATGTCACCCTCTGTTAAACCGTTTGTAACACTTACAAGCGGATCTCCATGGACCCCATAGAGTTTATATATTCTTGATCAGCATCAAATCGGAATCGATACAATTCTTTTCCTTCATTCCGTCTGTACAAGATTGAGGTTAAAAAGAAGCAATTTTTTTAAGCATTTTTGACATTAGTTGTAAGTAAATTAAAATAAAATGTGAAAAATTTGACACAAGTAGGTCTGGGAAGGTTGTCCAAAATTAATGGCGATAGACCACGCCCACACCCGGGGTAAATTAAATAATTTGTTGTTGTTGTGGTTGCTAGGTAGGATGATTAATACATAAGACCACGCCCACAAACTCTAAACATAATTGCAATTATGTTGGTGGGTATCCAAGATTTGACCTCAGCCAAGACCAATACATCTTTTTTGCTCATTTTATATTATACCGAAAAAAAACGTTTTTTTTTTTCTCAAACGTTAATAATGATGATGATGAACCAAGTGCTGAAACAGCAACAACTGTTGAAATCCTTTCCACTGAATTTTTCATGTTTTTATATTGATTTTTTTTTTGTCAAAGTAAATTTTTTCAAGAAAGTTTTTTAAAACTTTTTCTAACACCTTCAATTGTTCATGTGTATGTGATTCCGAACAAATTGTGGCGTTAATTAAAGAATTTCAGGAATATTTATGTTTCATCGAAATAATTCAATTAAATGTGATATCTAAGAGGTATATGGCCATGATAAGGAAAGTGGACTAAATAGGACTTCAAAAAAAAAAAAATTAAAATAAGTAAGAAAGAAGTGCATGAGGAATGAGTCAAATCTATGACACCCATCATCGTTGCTCTGCTCCAAAATTCAGCGGATGATACGTTATGTGCACCTCTCTTAACCAATCACATACACTTCCACAAATTGGTTTCCAACCTAAAGTGGGAATACTCGGTCCAAATTTCAGATCTACATAGAGTCACCCACGACAAATATTCTACATAAATTGTATTGTATTGATTGCAGCATTTAAGATGGATCCTTAGGCCGATTTAACCCATTTTCAATTGCAGCCTACCTGCTGGCAAAGGAAAATCGGTTACAAAAGAAAATATTTTGTGTTTTATTAGCATTATGGGCGTGTCCTTGTCTACTGATACTGAAAAATTTATAAAAATATTTTAGGGTTTTGCCATGCCTCCTTCTGGGTCCTCATATCATCATGATGTCAAATTTGCATCTGATCGGACCATTTTTAGAGCTTCTTTCCATGGCAATGCCTCGCGTTTATATAAACTAATTGCATAAATAATTTGTGGAAGTAATTAGTGTATAGTATAAAGTGGTCGGGTATGAAATGTTTAAACAAGGTTGCTGGAATCGAAATATAAAGCATAGATACGGTCTAGACGGAAGACCGATTTTGCTTTATCGTTGATGCCGAATAAATATGTACCAAATTTCAGCTTGATATCATAATATTTGCGACCTTTAGTGCCTAAACTTATGGATTGAAGGGTTAAATCGTTTTATTTTCATCCATTAAGATCCATTAAGGAAATCCTAAATTGAAATTTGTTGATGTGAAAACATTTTTAATTTATTCTGCGCAAATCCTCACATATCCCAATTGGTAGCGTTATTTATATGACCTACTCCACATTTATAATCATGGACACAAATATGCCGGACAAGTTGAAATATTGCGAAAAACATCCTACGCACTACAGATCAGTACAGTAGTGGCGAGAGCTTAATAACATAATTAAACAAAGTGAAATCTTAGCAGCTACTTTAGATAAAAAATGTTCAATAGAGAGAAGAAGAAACAAATTGGAAACAAAACAAATACATAGTTCATAAATGGGCAAAGGATGAAAGAAGGAACAAGAATTTTTACTGACAAAAGAAGTTCTTCTTTTAAAATCATGTTGCGATAAGTTAACGTTGAAGTTAGCGCTGCCTGCCAAAGCACCATAATTGCTCGAGTATAAGAAGCAAAACAAAACAAACAAAAAACAAAACAAAACAAAACACAACAGCCAAGTGCAGTGTCTGTCTCTAAGGCCACTGTAGAGGGCTAAACTAAAAACATCGGTGTATCGCTGCAGTTGTTTTATAACAATTTCGTGATATTTTATAGAAATGTCAGTTGCAATGAGACACCAACTTTGGCACACACACACACACAAGCAGCCCTATACAAAATAATGTTTTTTCACACATCAGGAGCAATAAGAAGAAATTAAAATGAGTTACCGTTAATGTTTCTACTCTTTTTTCGGCAGTTATTCTCTTATTACTCAATACATACGAGTACACTGCTCCGCATAGTCGTTGTTTGCGCTAAATACAATAAAAAACAAATAACAACAATTAAGAGATGTAATAAGTACGACATTTTTTTTGTTTAAATATACAAAGGGTGCAGAGGCACATTATAAGGCATATAATGAACAAGTGTTAAGGTCAAGCACGACTTTTCAATACCTTACATCGCCTACCCTATGCCCAATGTGCGATAATCCGCATTCTGACCTTCTCTCAAATTTAGCAAAATTAACAAATTTACTCAATTATTGTGCTAAGCAGCAATTCTTCGTGAAGTTTGTTAAAAAAAAAACAAATTCAAAGTTTTCAATTTTTGTCATAAATATAACAACGCGGACAGAAAGAAGGACGTGTGGAATCGATTGGTCTCTCTCTTTGGTCCTTTGGGAGTGTCAAACATTCGTAGAAACTGAACATTCGCTGCATCATAAATAACTGGAGAAAATATGAAGATTATTATATGATAGCAATAAGCATACGGGCCGTTATAGCTCTACTATTATACTCTCTGCTTCTATCTTTGTCTCTGTCTCTGTCTCTCCGCTTCTGTTGCCACTTTATCATCCCAAACTGGTACCCCTCCAAACAATGTCGGAAATAAATCATCGCGACATTGCTTAAATAATGTGTTTTTGGTTTTTTTTTTGATATTGTTGTTGCTGTAACAATGCACCAGCACTCATTCATTCATTTATTCGTTCGCTTACGAAACACACATCTCTACGCACATACCATTATATACAGTACGTACATATATAGCTGTAGCTGTATATAAATGCATATTAAAACAAAGAGCTTAAAATGAGTTTTGGTGAATGGCACCCATTACGCTGGCATACGCTATGTATGTATATGTGTATTGCAAAGAACCAGAGTATAATAAGAAAGGCAAAAACAACACCAACAAACAAGTGCAAAAGGTATATTTGGATCAAGTGAAATCCTCGACACTCTCCAACTACCCAACAGCAGCTGTAATCTACACTAAATAAGGTTTCTTTACGAATTGTATCTGGAGTGCCTATTATCCACCACACCCACTCGGATTATATGTAAATACTTTTACTTCACTTTTATGGTTGTAGGAGGTTTTATTAATTATGGGTGTGGCACATGACCGATTTCATATATGTGCTTGATATATAAATTAAATTTTTGCGACCGTGAGAAAGCCAACAACAGACTCATTGAGAACAAATAGTTTAGGGGACCTCTAGAGGCTTTTTGGCTGCTGCAAATGGATGAAGAAATTTTGCACATCGCTTCTTATGGGGAGAGTAAGTAACAACCATCAAATGAATTCTTTTCGCATTCTACTGCAGCACATATATCCAACAATTGAAGAACCAAGCAACTAAAGAGAAGCAAAAGTTTTCTCAAATGCCTTCTGGTTGCTTGCCATGCTGTTCAGTACACCGTTCACTTGAGTTGAGCTGAGCTGTACTGAGTTCTTGTCAACGCTGTTATATTTTTGCTGTGTAGCTGTGTGCAAGTGAACTTCAGCATAGAACAAATAATATTAATGCAACAGAAGGCCGTGTGTAGAGGACACAACAGCATCAGCACCATATCGAGTCAACCCAACAACAATAGTTATGACAATATTTTCAAGTTTTCCAACTATATTCTCTAACTACTAACACTAACACTGAGAGGGAGGGTGAATGGGCGAAGTAAAAAACTGTACTGTACGGATCAGGTAGAGGGTATAAACTGGATGGCAGAGAGAAGAGACAACAACATCGTAAATGACACTGGCAGCACATGTTTTTACTATGATTGGAAGTTTTTTGTTGGTCCTTCACTACCGTTGCACATGGGAGTGATTGTTTCTACATTTTGACAATGATAGATGTTGGGGTGGAGAATGTGTGCTACACCCATACGCATGCTTACATTCCTGCACGTACGTACGTGTGTTGCTAATCTTTCATAGAATAGGGGGCGTTGCTAAACAGTAGGTAATAAATATTAAAGCGTATAAAAGAATGTGAATGAAAGCCATAAGGTAGATGGACATTCTGGTATAACTTACATGAAACAACAACAACAACAACAACAACAACAGTTATTGTCATGTTAATATTGCATTTAGCTACAAACATACAAACACACACAAATGCAAAAGTGCCTTCTGCAAGGTATACGTCACGATGCATGTAGATGGCTTTCCTTTGGGCTTTTCAAAATCAATTAGTTTATGTTGTACAATCATCATGTATTCATGTGTCTCACATGGCTGTCCACAAACTGACCACACATACATCATGTGGGCGACCGCATTCGGTCAGTTCAGTATGAGCCAGTACAGTGGGTGTTTGTACAGTTTGGACAGTGGTAGTGATTGGTGCAGTTTCTCATGAAAAATTGAAGAATCAGAAGAAAACACAACAATACAACAACACAAAACAATTGAATGACTTTTACCCTTTCTTCAACAAGGACATTACGCCATATATTCCACATACACATTTATCCGCCCTCACACACACACACATATACACGCTATGCATTCAGTCATTCATTCATTGCAGTCAATTACAGACAAATCACAATAAAATTCAATTCAAGAGAGGAAGAGAGAGGAATAAAAATATAAAAAAAAAAAAAACATTAACAACAACAAATAATTCTGTCTATCAGTTGTACGAAATTTCAAGCAAAATTGAATGCAAGTATACGCTTGTAAACGCAACACATTACGCACACACTTTGATATGTTTATTATCGTATATGTTGTTATTGTTGTTGTTGTTGAATTCATTGCTTACGAACAGCATTTCGTTTCTTTGCCAAAAAAATACGTCTAAAAGAGAAAAATATGAAAGCGGGAAACGTAGTCACACACACACACACACACACACACATAAATATGTTTGAACACATACAGCCATAAACATAATGTGACGCAAATATTGGTTTTCTTGGAAAACCATTCATTTTGATTAAACGTAATTTTCCACTTTGGTTATGTGTGCGCTAACCCCACACATATGCAATAGATTACGCAATGGTCGGTCCATCACTCGGTTCCTTCAAGTCAGGCAAAGTACAAAATTTGCTTACGGTTGCAGTTTTCCCCTTTAATGCATTCAGGCGTCACACACCAACAACACACTACGTCATATATTCTATGATGCCATAGAACCTTTTAGTTATAGTTTCGTTTCGGAATCGTTGACTGCTTATTTATTAAGATTTTTTAGGATGCATTATTGTGGATACATGGTTGGACTTGACTACACCCCTTGCATATGCCCACGTATTAACCCATATATGCCACCACTCTTCTACGTCGTTACAAATTACTTCGCATTCTCCATGTTGTTGTAAAACTTTCTCCTTCAAACTTAGTCTACTTAAATTTATGCCCGTGTGTCCATCTGTTGTGGGCATTCTCACGTAAATTTTTTAAGATTTTTAGGTGAAATCGGCTAAGAGCCGCGCCCACAATCGTAAGAACGTAATCGTATAGTGATTGTTCAGTTTGGTTTTTGTAATATGAGAAAAAGGGCGGCACTCTTCAGAGTAGAAAGTCAAGTGGACAGCTAACAATCTCCATGCAATATATTCTAAAAGTAAGTGGCCTCCAATTGAATTGAACAAAACCATTGAATCGATCGTTGTGAAGCACCTCATTCTGTATGCCATACATATAGACGTACATATGTGTTTGTATATGCTTTATTTGACATTCATAAAAATATCGTTTTCTACAGACACACTTTCAAATATCTAAAAAACCGGTTGATATACGATGATTTGCGATGGGGATGACATAGCGATAATAGAGAGATAACAATGTGATCTATAAATCTAAACTAGCTTTTGTCATCATAATCAGCAGCATCATCAGCGCTTAAATGAGTAACAAACAGTATAATTAGCAGGATATTATGTGGTGTGTGTGTGTGTGTCTGTTGTTGTTAAATATTGTTTTGTACCATACAATCTAAACTTATGATCAATTAGTTGAATTCATTTCTATATCGAAATTTTATGTAAATTTCCAATTATTATTATTTTATGCATTTTATTGCTTCACGTTTCAAACAAAAAAACTAAAACGAAACTAAATCACATATTTATTATTTATTAGTTTGTTATATGAATATGCGCTTTCGTTAATTAACATTTTCCAAACATTATTTTTATACTCACCACCTTGACGTTGCCGATACACTGACTTTGTCACAACGTTTGCAACATATCCCACAAAGTGAGGTACTTTTGATCAGCTTTGAATTCTTAAAACGATAAAGGGCGTCTGAAAATGCTTAAAAAAAAAACTGATTGTTAAGGAAAGCGAACAACAAGAGTTTAAAATTTCTCATAAAAACACGCCCATTATTTATAACCATCAAGTTATTTCTTGTTCCTAAAATGTTGGATATTCAAAATGTGTCTCAAGCCAAACTTAACTTTTTCACTCGTATCGCTTCAACTGTTTAATCAATTTTCTATTCATCTCTAAACCAACAGTGCCTTTGGCTTTGTTTGGTTGTCGTGGCGTTTTTATTATTATTTTTTTGTTTTAATTTATTTGATTGATTTATGACAAAAAATTTACCAAAAGTATTTATTAAGGCAAGTTTAGCAATCGATACGCCAGGCCCAAGCGATTCGATTGTTTAATAAACGAACTGGTTTAGTTTTGTATAAATTTATGCGACTGAATGTTTACTTTTTCTTCTTCGTTATTACACAAAACAAACGAACCATTTTTTTTTTTTTTTTTTAGATTACTTCATAATACGTTAATTACACTGATCCACAAAAGTGTGATTCCCATTATTTATTCATCATATTGTGATACACACTTAGTTGTGAACATATTGTATGTACATGTGATGTTAGAATTTTCAATTTGGTTTTTGTTTTACTTTAAACGAAATACTGTCCATGCTTGCGTTTTAATTTCAGTACTGAGTGCCGCTTTAACTCTCTTCACATTAGAAGAAACTGTTGCGGCCAAAAGATACCCCCCGTATACTAAGTTTTGACATTCAGATCAGTAGTTCAGGAATATTGCGAAATTTGCATGTAAACGTGTGAAATGTTTCTATTAACTCCTATACCGTTAGAATTCTATAAAAGGGAGAAATAAACAGAGTTATTTGAATATATTTGTAATTTAATATGGGGGCGTGGCTGTTCAGTGATTTCAACCATTTTTCAGAGAATTGCAGAAAACTGAAAACATAGACTAAATAAAAAAATATCTCTACTCAAGCTCAATGTCATCATCTTTGTGGATGTGAGCATTTCTTTATAGACATATGAACACATGGGCAATCGATTCAGATTTTTAAACCATTGACAGTAAGAATATACGTATTGAGTCTCCCCCCGCTTACGTGAAGTTTATGAAAGATTGTTTATATGCGTATAGGTCCAATAAGCCTTTTTAACCGTCATCGAATTCCAAGTCATCATCCTCATGATCATGTTATGTATCTATGGATGGTCGTTAGAGATGGCAGCAGTCGCTTTGTAATGAGGTTGATATTAAAAATTGCAAAAGTAGTCAAAGCTTAATCCATGCAATTTGGATTGTAAACTCAAATTGGGAACTTTTTAATTATACATACTTTTGTATAAGCTGTGATGTGATAATGAAAATGAAAATAGAAGCATTTACTTCTCATTGATTCCTACTGCCTTGAAGTAAATCCAAGTCTTTTACTTTTTCCTTCTTAGGTGTTATATTCGTCTTGAAGCTGACAAAATGAGAGGAAAGATTAACCTCAATAAACTGTTTAAACTGACATTTAATAAATTTTACAACATCGTGTCATGTGTCTTGTTTGTGCGTTCACAAACGAAACCATCGGAATAGTTAAAGAATTTTTTATTTATATTAAAAGTATATGTGGCCATGTATGTGTGTGCGTGGGCCTCTGTACGTGTGTTATATAAAATAAGAGCTTTATTGGCAACTAATTTATTCCGACGCATCAATAAAATTTGTATTTTAATAATGATGCCCCATAAATAAATGAAAACAATGCACAACATTGTCACACTTTTTATTAACAATACTCAATAAAAGAAGAGTTCATATAATATTATTTATATGTGTATATAAGTATGTAAAATTTCAAAGCCAGTTACTCAGCGTCGTCATCATTATCGTTATCGTCATCTCAGACAAGGCAAATCTCAAGATTCATGTTTAGTTGTTTTGTTAATGAAACAAATTAAAATTTTTAATTTAAACTTCTTCAGTTTGTTTATCTTACTTTGAGTTTTTCTGTTCTGTTTTTCGGTGCTTTCAACAATATGAATCTCAAACACATATGTCGCCTTATATGTCATATAATGTTTAATTGTGTGAAATAAAATTTCGTTAATAATTGTGCGTCGAAAGCGTTATTGTGATTGAAAGCAAATTAATACCTTGGATACGTTATAAAAATATAAACAACAGCAGCGATGATTCTTTTAGACTCTGACAGAAACGTTTAATTGGACTTTATCGAAACGTTTCTTATACCCAAAAGGAGCTGACGATTGCCCTCTCCAATTATTGCCACATTTTTAAGATCATAATTCAAAAATGACATTTCCTTCGAGTTTCACAAACGATAAGGCGTTCTAAAAATGGTCCAGTCGGGTAAACATTTGACAATTTAACTCTAATTTATCAAATTTTATCAAAAAATATTAAGAATTGCGAATTTTGATCCAATCCGGTCAATAGAAGTCGTTTTTTTCGCCAAAGTATCACTCACTAGTTCTTGTTTGTACCTTGCGCATAAATTTACATGGACTTGCAGACGATTAGATTAACTTGGAACACGATCCAGATTCGAATTATGAATGGATTGGTATGACATTTAGACGTTACAAACATTCGCACATATTTATCTGCCCGTTGCCACTAGTTGTGCAGCGTATAAGGATAGTGACACAATTTTTTGTTAAATGATTAGCGTAAAATTTCAAACGTTTACAAAATGTTTCATTGTTATTCTTCTGTGAATATATATACAAGTGTGTATGTGTGTGTGTGTGTGTGTGTGTGTGCATTCTGGGTCTGCATTACTAAGACCTTCATAATTCATAAAAATTTTTGGCTTTATAACGAAGAAATCTTTACAACTACTTGCCATTGTTTTGCTACTCTCCCTCTCCCTCTCCCTCTCTCACTTATATTCCCTTTTGTCAATGCATTCATTCTAATTCCACATTACGAAAATTTCAAGTGTTAGCTGCGACAAAGCCAAGGAGCCACCACTACACTGGTGATGATGCTGGAGATTTAAACACATACATATATATTTATATAGGAATAGCGACCATTTGTCTTTCAAGTTTTTGTTTTATGACAAAAGAAATAGTGAAATACTTTTTAAATAGATTTTTAAGTGAACTTATAAATCAAATCAAAAGAATTTTCTCTTCCACTTTTTGAGTTTATGTCTAATTTTTTGTATATGTGTGCGTGTGTTTGTGTGTGTGTGTTATGTTTTGTTCAAAAGTCATTCGAAATTATGTTTTATATGAGAGGGTTGAAGAAGATTTGCTATAAATTTGAAGATAATTCGAAAATACTGATACTGATTACAAATACAAAGCGTATGGAACTGTATAATGTGCTTTTCGTACATGTATGGGTGAATTATTTAACTAATTGTTAAATGAAAGGGATATCAACAACAAACAAACATTCACACCCTACAATTTCTCTTAACACAATCAACCATTTAATATCCTACACCACTCACTTCCAAAATTTATATTGTACTAGTCATTGTCATATAAGTTAACTCGAGAAAAATCGTTGTGAAGAGCGAGATTTTAAAAATTGTCAATTTTATTAAACCCTGCAGCAATCCTCACAAAATTAAAATTGTGTGTATAATTGTAATCCCTTTAAAGCAAATATCCATCAATTATACAGATCGGCAGACCGGAACTCTGGTGGAGGGACTAAGTGTTTGATGCCCGGCAAAAACTTGGTGTACAAAACTGGCCAATGATCGAAGCGCATGGCGTTCTCTTCTGCAACAGACCACAGACTCACATAGATTCTAATAGGCCAGCCATGATGATGATCCAGATTCTTCCTGAACCAAATTGAAAATCTGAATCGATTTAATCAAGTCTGTCTACTATATATAGTATAATGAAAAATATCTGATAATTAATATTAGGAAATTGATATAATGCATACATTTTTGTTTTGTTTTAAGTAATCATGTGTACTGCTTAATATTTAAATATATGTATGATAACATTAAGGGCCGTTGTTCAATCAACTAAAACTTAACCTAAAACTCGTGACAGTATATTTTAATTTAAATTGAGTGTCAATAATTGGATTTCATATGTAAACTGATACAATCAACTCAAATTTACCTTGTCCACTAAATACACCCAGGTCAATAGCAATAACAGCAGATCTGTCCAAATGCAATAGAAGCGGATATGATGTTTTTAGTGTAAATGGCGGCCAATTCAGCCAACTAATGCTTGTGTGAGAGACATTTCGCACGCACATTCCTGCATATATACAATCATTCAGTAAAAGCTGGCAAACTGTATGGTGAAGCATATGCAAAGAGTGAATATGTTTCGGCGTTTTCAATCCCCTTCACAGACGGAAACGGCACAGTCCCTACAAAGTATATATATTCTGGATTAACATGAAAATCTTGGTCGATTTATACATGTTTGTCGGTGTACTGACTGTTCAAAATATTTTTCAAAATTTCAGATCAAAGTTATGACAGTAAGAGTTTAAACAACAGACACAGACAAAGAAACGGACAAACATGTCTAGATCGACTGAGATTTTCATGCTGATCAAGAATAAAAACTTTTTGTTTGTCTATAAAATGACGCTTCCGTCTGCATGCTGCAAATGGAATAAAAAACTAAGTGCTCTCCCATCACTAAGGTTGCAGGGTATAAATACCATACAAACCGGAAAACTATCAACCGTAAGGGATACGAAATGTGATTTGTTTTTGAATTTTATTTTAGATTTTTGTTTTGTTTTTCTTTACAAATCATTTATGGTGTAATAACGAACAAATAACCCCGAAATATAGATTTTTAGCAATTCATACTTTTTCCAACAATAAAACATTTTCTTACATATTAATTCAAAAATGTTATGAAATTGTATGAACATGAGTTTAATGAGATATAAAACCTGCTTGAACTGCATAACATATATCCATATAAGATGAGTGATGTATTAAGTTTTTGTCATTCCATTTGCAATACCTAGAAGTAGACGTCAGAGATCCAAACTGACTCGATCTCGAAATTTGGTTACCTTTCATCGATGTTTTAAAGTTGGCGTTGGTTGAACGCAACAACATCTGATTAAAACAATCCACTTGGATTAGGAATCATCTAAATCCTCTATATGGACTAAGAATTTCTGTACTGAATTTCAGCTCAATATCTCAAATATAGCGCTCGGCGATGTTATACATACACATGTCAACACAAACTCCGTCAGTGTGTAAATGTTTCAATTTCATTAAAAAATATTCAATTGATTGATTAATGCTTTAGAAATATTATCAATTATGGCAAACGGCAAAGCTCGGTGCAGTCATATTACACAATTAGTCACACAAATTCAATTAATTGTGTATAATGTGTCCACATAGTATATACGTATATTTAGATAATCACTACTTGAAATGGGGTCATTACTTCGTATCTTTAAATGATTGATTAATGATATTGAAGAACACTAGATGTAAGTAAGCGATCGATCAAGTGTAAATAATGAAAAAATGTGAAACAGAATACATTTCAAAATACCTGATTATGACCTTGAAGAATGTGTAGGTAATATGTATCTACATCCATTCGTATACTTTGGGTGTCTCTGTTATCCGACAACGCCTAATTTACCCATATTGATGAACATCAATGAAAAGTCAGAGTACCAACGGAGGGATATGTCAGGATTGACTTGGTCTGTTGATGCTGATCAACAATAATTAAAAAAATCTTCATATTGCAAACTGAACAACAAACTTGACGAACATAAAAGACAGAAAAACTATTTCCAAGTTTTCCAAAAACAGTTCTACCATCCAGTTGGGTCTTGGCATCTATTTTAGGGAATGCTCATGACATTACCTTTATTGACTACTGCACATGAAAAACCAATTAACAACAAACACAATATTATGCGAACTTATTTGATTTGTTTGAAGGCACGGCATACTCTGGATGCGTACATAGTTCTACTTACATCCTGGCAGCATTCTGAGTAGAGAGTAAAACAAACATTAAAAATATAATTTATACTCAAGACAGACTGTCGGAGAATGGACGGAATATTGGCGTATATGATGTGTTAGCCAAAAACTTGTGTGTGATTACTGATTATCAGCAAAAAAAAAGAACAATAAATTACAACCAGTCATTGGCTAAGGTATACGATTTATACCAATGACGCAAATATTTGGAAGAGTAGGTGGATGCATGAAGGAAATGGAATTATTACAAATAAATCTTTAACTGATTGAAACTAACTTGAAATATTTTTGCATAATTAATATTAAAAATTATTTGCGTATATTTGTTGCGATAGAATTCTAAGCTAATGACACTTCACTCTATACGCATACACTATGTGCAAACGTTTGTTGAAGAAGAGGTATCTGCATCCCTTTTTTTCTATTTTGTTTCAAGCTTTTCATAATTTTTATACATTTTTTCACACAAATCATCGCCCGTTTTCCTTGTAAGATGAAAATAACAATCAAATGATCGTTTATCCTGAATATACTTGAATATGATGAGAAAGTTGTACAAATGTATCTAAAAATGTCCCCTTACTTTAGAATGTTTTTCTTTTAAACATTGCAAACGTGTGTGAGGTTAGTTTTTTACGTTACAATTAATACAAATAGGGAAGAGTATAATCAACATAAAAATGGAATATTTGCCGCGCCATTCCGCCCTTTAATAGTGTATATAGGACATATCATCTTGCAAGTCCATTTTTACGTTGAGAATGGCTTTTCGTTTATTGTATCTGTTATTCGACCATGCCCATTTTTGGCACATTGATGGCACATTGATGGCACATTGATGGATGGGGTTCATAAGTCAACTTTTGTGGCACATAAATAAATGTTTGTCGATTGTGGGCGTGGCTCTTGACCAATTTTTCCCGTTTTAAACAACTATCTGCATACAAAAACTAAAAGTATCTGTACAAAATTTCAGCTTAATATCTTAAATTTTGCTATCATGAGAATTCCAACAATAGACACGTGGACATACGGACACTTATGTCTATATCGACTTGTAGCGTCTCTGCCCCCTTGTTCTAGGTATTGCACTGTCCTAACACAATTTTAGACCGAAAAAATTGAAAAATAGATATCGATTCTAAAATTTGATGGTAGTGGAAATCGGGACAAAATCGCTTAATCGACAAGTTCACAGTATGCAAATAATTTTTTTCGAATATTTTTCAAATTACTCATAATGTATGAAAGATATATTGACGCATATTCAGAATTTGTCCGTGGCTATACTTTTTATCTTTTTACGCTATATAGTGTGTAATAAAAGGATTGTCCAATCCGAGCAAAATGCTAGGCTAAGCAGCCAATTTTATACCCTTCCACCTTAGTGATGAGGGCATCTATCGATTTGCCAACGATTTCCAATCCTTTCCCATATTTTAAAAGCAAGTGAAAATTGTACAATCGGTAATACGCACCTATTTAATATTCTTTAACATCGAATTATGTTATAATTAGTTTGATTGAATGAGTAAAACGTCGGGCGTTTTCGTAAAATCGTTAAATGGAAAGCGTTTGTAAGAATGCTTCGATGGGGTGTCAAATATATCAGAGATTATCCGATAACATAGTCATTCGTATATCTATATATAGTCGGAGCGTAAGACTATTTATGCATTTGTTTAATTTTTACCGGATTCGTCTTTAAAAGCTATATCTGCCAATTGTGCTTAGATACAATGAAGTGTTCCTACCCAACTCATTGTTACGCCAATTTTGGTTTTGTATTGTATAACTAATACAGCAAATAAATTAACGCCCATTATACATATTATCGTATTATTTATGAGCAATTATAGATTTAATAATTATATTATTTTGTGTTAGTTAATACGTAATGGTTTCACATTAGCATAGCAAGAGATTAAAGGACTTTGTTGGTGAAAGTGTCGTGTGTGTAAAGTTTGTTTAAACATTAGTGGTTCTGGTCCAAAATGAAAAAGGCCTATATTAGGCGTTCCCTTTGAATCCAATCACTTTGGAAATGTGCAAATAAATGTGATCGGTTAATCGTACCACCACACAGTGGTTAAAAACTTCAAACATTACGTTTTTCTCACGCTATTCATTCATAAACCTGTGCCAAGCGCTTTTTAAAAGTTTCTACTTTTGGTGGTGTTTTTGGATAAAATACGCCTTCCGCAATGGGCGTCCCATTAACAAATCTTGTTTGAGTTGAAATTTTGTACATATCCAGTCGATTGAGATCCATGTCTAAAAAAAGTTCATTGTCGCCCTATTGTTTATTTCGAAATTTGGATTAAAGACAATCGATAAAAATTGTATTTTTCAAACACAAAAATTGACCAAGGTAGTTGAAGTTTGATGCACATGAGTGCGTCCATCGATTTGGGCGGGGTCTGATAACAAACGTACACAGTTTTTGACTTGTTAGTTGGTACGTATTACATGCAGTGTTAAGGTACAGATTCAGGCATCTGGCACGCCCACATGTTATATAAAATATAGATGGATGGTATTTAAGATATGACCTAAGCCAAATTTAGTTTTTTTGTTGTACGTCGAGTACTTGTATAAATGTAGATAACACCTAAAAAGAAAGCAACCGCTTCTACCCGACAATCCAATACCCTACTCAATGTGGTTCATTAATAGTCTTTTTATGATATTAGTGGTGAGCATGGAGAGCAGTTCTGAATATGGTCCCATTGGGTACAAATTTTCACCAATTTTTTTTTTTTTTATTAAAAAAATTCATAAAAATGTGAATTTTCGTTAAATAAAAACTTTTTTTTTTTTAATTTTAAAATTTTAATATATAAACGAACTGATTGGGTCCACATTCAGTAGTGACCGTTCTTCGCCCTAAAGACTTGGTTGTGCCGAAACATAAGCGCGTACCAAAAATTAATAAAAAAAAATAAAAAAAAAAAAAAAAAAACAAACAAACAGACAAAATTCATTATGGTTATATAAAATCCTTGCACATAATTTACGCAGCCAGTAGAGTTTTTGCCAGTATTTTGTTCTGACGATGATGATCCCCATAGAGCTTAAATGGTTGACGCCTATAATATTACTCAGTGTTTGTGGATATGTTGTTGTTGGTGTGGTAGGGAGTAGTGTTATAAAATATTTGGTTTATAATTTGTTGTTTTCGTGTGTATGTGTGTGTGTGTGGTCAAAACATATGTAACAGAAGAAGCAGCCACACGAACTTACCATAAACAACACTAGGGGTGTACTACAGCATCGTCACTATTATCATTATTACACGCGACCTCATTGTTCTCATCATCATCATCATCATCATCATCATTATCAGCGTCAGCTTCAGCGCCACCACACCATCCCCAGCAGTGTCACACTGTTGAACAAACATTGTTAAAAGCAGGCCACTACGCTAAAGTGATGCGATAGTTGCAGGACTGTTGTATGTACGTGTACGTGTTGGTTAGATTGAATGTTGGACGGTTGTATAACGCTACAATTTTTATACGTACTCATTTTGCGCTCTCAAAAATTGTCCTCTTCATTTGCATGTAATTCGATTAAAGCCGCACGGTTTCATCATAATTCTATCTTTCATCCCAACTCACTGGCACAAAGTGATAAAAAAACACTTGAGTATATAACTAAATTGGCCCCCAAAGTACTGCGAATTCAACAACAACAACAACAACAAAAAAATAGCAGCAGCAGTGTTATATATCGGCATGGAGTGGCTTGGGCTGGTCGTTTGCTTGTTTTTGCGGACTTGTTATGTGACAGCCTTCGCAAAATTCATGTTTTGTCATAATCATAATTTCGCCAAACAGTCCAATAGAAACAACAATCATTTGGCGTTTCATGCTCTCTCTCTCTTTTTTCGTTTGTACAGCATCATTGATATGAAACATTTCTAAAATTTGCTCCGTGTTAATATATTATTGAGGCTACAACAGGACCTCAACTTTACTTTGATATTTATTTTTTTTTTGCAACAACAAAGAGTTTTCGTTTACTTTCGTTTTACTTATTATTTCTAGCACTTCATCTACGTTTATAACATTTCTTTAGTGGGTTCAAAAATGATCGCAAGATCAGCTTGTAAATCTGGGCATTTTAACCTTTTCGTGGTATTGCAACCTGAAAGAATCAAACAAGACAACAATGCAGGGAACGCCAAATCTCTTGTAATCAAATGTTTGTGGAAGTATTTGTAACAAATATTTAGAATTAAATTTAGAATTATTTAATGTATCGTAAAATCACTGATGTGGTTATCAGCGTCAAATAACTTTGTAAATTCCAAGTGAAATTTCAAGCGTTCAAACAAAAGCAATCGAAACCATTGGTATTGAATTAATAGTGTCTTAGTGGTCGTTATGCTGGATTCAAAAAAAAAAAAAAAAACTATTTTAAATCCGATCTAAGAAAACTCTTTAATAACGGCCCTAAATTTATGCTCTGTGGCGGTACCTGAAATGGTATTTCAACTTTCTTACGGTTTCGACTTTAGACCCCTTTTCACCAACTCTTCTTCCTACTTCTATAGCCACAGCATTCATTTTAAACCTTCTTATCACGAATTGTCCCACATACGCAATCTAGTTGATCTAAACTGCAACTCTTGACACTCAAAACACTACAATTCCAATTTTACTAAAGCTAAGTAGAACACATTTCAATATATTCACTTCCAGTATTCTTGAGGCCGTAAGAAGTCTTTCCCTCTTAAACAGGAAAATATTTCTCTAATTAATCTTATTAAATAATGAAACTAAATAATTATCTAACAAAAACCAAATGAGGAACTCCTTTGATAATGTTGTTAAACGTTAGACCAATTCAATCAATCTCTGTTCACTGTGACACCTCCATCCGAGTATGTTAGTGATAACAACATTATCCAATATATTCAACATCTGAAGCTCAAAAATTCTCTGGGCTTAGATAATATTAATTAAATGTAATCCTTAAAATGTATCTTGAAATGCAATCACACTTCTCTGTTTCATTTTCAACTACACAGCCTGAAAATAATGAATTTCCCCAACCTCTGGAAAGTTGTCGAAACCATATGCAAACCAAGAAAACCATAGACCTGCATTGACAGTTATCGCCTGATCAGTTTTCAAAGCTTCTTAGAAAAACTATTTGGAAAAATATTTAAATTAAATAAAAAAAATTCCGTAGAATCATAAGGAAAACAAATAAAATTTTTGCCAAAATCTTAACGAAAACTTTCTATATATTTGGACGATATTCCACGCGTGTTTTAGGGGTTTATTTAGAATATTTGATGTAGATCTTAAATTCAGAATAAGTATTTCTGTGAAAATGGCCGTGATCACACACACATTGATTATATTTTATTTGCGTTGTTATGAGAAAAAACAACTTCTTCAGAATTTTAATTTTTTCTAAAAGATTTTCTGATCAAATATATACATATTTACACGCCCAAAATGGCATATTTGTTCCAATAAATATCAGATATTATATTTCTGTAATATTTATAGCAGCAGGGTAGTTGTTTTCTATTTGGAAGAGATTCATGGATGGTGGGTATCCTAGATTTGGCATATGCCTAATGCAGCCCTTTTTTTTATTTGTTATTGTTATTGTTGTTGTTGCAAATGTGATTTAAATATATATATATGCGGAATATTTTCTTATTTATACATCTTTTGCTTCTTATTTTTATTTTTGTTCCAGTCGTAACATAAAATTTTATTGTAATGCGTGCGTTCTAGCATTTTAATAACATTGGCGAATAAACTTGGCTAGATGTTGGAGTAGAGTTCGTATATAAGATGTGAATGTATTGTAATATGCATAGAAAAACAAGCAACAACAACAATAACAACAACAATAACAATAATAAAGAGCAAACGCGCTATAAAAACATATTTTGTTTTGGTTCTGTGCGTGTGTGTATGTGTATATGCGAGCATTACTAACAACATCTAACAAAATATTTATACAAGAAAAACTCTGACAGTCAGTCAATCAGTTATATATTCAGCCAGTCTTTGCTCAGTTTTATTACCCACTACCCTTGGGCGGGTATATAAACACTTTGTTAAACCTCCTGTAACACCCACAAATAAGCATCATTGACCCATGGCATCTGGCTTACATTCTGAACCGATTTAGCTCTATATATCTGACCATGTGTGTATCTGTGTTTGTGTTTGAATATCGGCTGCAAACATGACAGGTGTTGAAATTATGCAAAAATTGGTCAAAGGACTAAAACGGTCACTTTTTGTTTTCATATGTTAAACCCACCCAAAATACAATTTAATACCTTAAGGTGGTGAGCACCCAAGATTAGGTCTGAGCCAAATATAACCTTTTTTACTCGTACTGTACGCACAATGCGCATCAAATTTTCATAAAAAAAAAAAAAAAAAATGAAAACAAATAAATGTAAAATATAAAATAAACTTTAGCATTATTTTAGCATAAAGCAACAGAATCCAAGAGGAATGGAGTCTGTGCGATTCATGTGATTGCGAGACGTGTTTGTTAAGCAGCCAATTTTGTTTGAAGAAGAACAAGCGCACCAATCTATGAGCAGGGAAAACAACTAACCCTCTGATGCCATATATTTTTATGTGTGGCAGAAATTTTTGATGAAATTTCCAAGCAAACAGCACTTTATTTCTCTCTTGGCTCAAGAGTCTTCTTACCCTCTGACTGACATTAAATTGATTTGCTAGCTTAAGACATGACTAACAGACTGCTGTAATAACAAACTGCTGAAGAGGGAGAGAGCTAATGAGATAGCTAGAGCGAATGAAAGGATGTGTACAAAATAACCCTCAAATCAACAACGAGTCCAATATGGTGGAGCCGCAGCAAGGTTGTTAACTAAAACTTTTCCTTCGTCCTCTTGGCTGGGTGCCACCATCACACAGTCCTCTGGCCATCAGTCAAATAAGAAAATACGTTTTGGATTGAGAGAAAATCAAAATTCTAAGCACATTGTCTCATTTTATTAAAGTCACAGAGTTAGCAGCATCATCATCAGCAGCAGCAGTAACAGCAGCACTATGCTGCTATGATGCAGATGAGGTGAATAATGATTGTAAGGAAGAAAATGAGTGCGCGTTTTTTACAACAAAATGGTCTCGAAAGGAAAGGAAACAAATTTCCTTAAAACAAAAATGAAAGAAAATGTTAAAATATTGAATAAAATTTTATTTGATGATGCTGCCAACATATGTAATCACTCAGAATTACAGCACTCTTCCTCGCACGGTCCGTAATTTACATTTTATGTAAAGTCTCGTAAAATATGTCGTAACAATTTACGATTATTCCTGTAATATGTTACCAAATTATACACATGTTTATAAATTGCATAAACACATGAATACACATGTGCGTACGTATAAATGTACAAAAAAAAAAAAAAAAAATACTACAAATAAGTCGTGTCGGATATGAGTTTCAATTTACCATGATTTGTACATGATGACGGGATGAAATGGTCTGATGAAGAGATGAATCTTTGCTTCTAACCAAGTGCTTCATGCCTATAAATATAACACTTGACCAGAAACCTTAAAAATCTACTTTAAAATATTAAACCTACCAATGTCCATCCATCCGTCCGTCTAAAGTTGTTGGAAAGTAATCGTTTAAATGAAATTTCCGATTTTATATATACTTTCTAAAGTAAAACGAAGTTAATAAAGGAGTTGCACGGATTTTTTTCCAGTAAAAAATTTTTGAAAGTTTATACAAGTTAATGCAAAGTCACCATTTCGCTAAGTACAAAATTCTATTTATAGAGAGCAAAACATTTTTATAAATCAACTCAAAATACAAATAGTTTAATTAACTTGTTAATTACAAATAATAAATAAAGCATCAAAATTTATCGGACAACGATTCATTTAAAGATGGCAAAGTTCTTATATGCACTCGTTTAAAATCAACAACCGCTTCATTTTTTATTCTCGCTAAACACTCCCTTTGACCGTCCGTTACGTTCAGAATTTCAACACCTATCGATTCTGAAAATTTCAAAGTCGAATTCGATTATTCTGCAATCAGTCCTATCCCTTATACAATACATACAGCAAAAAAGTGGTTCACACCACATATAAATGAAGTTTTGAAAAGTGACGAAAAAAGCAGACACAACATAATCCCATACAAACGGTTGATAGGAAGTTATAAAGGTTGTGTGTGTGTGTGTGCATTAGGACAAAGGTAGAAACTCCAGCTACTTATTTTCTTAAGCTATGTGCCATATATACACAATTGGAAAATTATTTGTGTCTTATTTGTGTTGGTGGAGGGGCTCATATAGTAAAAACAATTATGAGAATGATTTGATATAGAATTCCCTAAAACATACACACGCACACAAAAATACGCAAAACTAATTCATAGCAGACTCTTCATCTCTCTCTCTCTGTCTCTCTCTCTCATGCTCTCTTTCTCTCTCGCAGTCTCTTTCTCTTATCAATTTTTCCCACTCTCTCAACGTACACAATGGAGAAACTATCAAATGAGAGTTAAGTATAGAATATATACTATATACATATATACTGTACTTTTTTTGTACACCTCACATTGCACTGCCAACAGAAATACAGGCAGTTGAATGCGAGAACGAAAAAGCATTATGTTTTTATTGCGCACAAAACAAAACATTGTTGAGTAACTGTCATAAATCTTAATTGCATGATGGAAGCTGTACATATAACGCAGCAAAAATATATATGTATGTGTGTACATATAAAGAGTGCTTCAAGGAAGGGCACAAAGGCCTCAGCAAAGGGGTGAATATTGTTAAATACGTTTTAATTAGAAAATAACTTAAATGTGTCAGGTCTACTGCAGATATATTGTATGGAAATATATTTTATACCCACAATGCTACACTAATGGATTAAAACTGAAATGAGAGCTTTCTCCCGTTCTCTAATATATGTGCACATGTAGCGTTAATACAATATATAAATTGTAAACTAATTATTAACGTATAGAAGTGTCGTCAACGTTGTGTCTGCGTGAGACGAAAAGAGATGAATGCCGGTGCTTGTGAGGATTGCTTCTACTAAAGCTATCACTGTCTATCATAAGCATGCTTTATCAATTTAACGAGCACATCACACACTCACTACAATCAACATTTCGTCAATGACACACCAAATCTAAACAACAATAAAAAAAACATTGTATCCATCAGAGAGCAGTGAAACAACTGGTTTAGAGCAAGCAACCAGAACGTGTATTTCTCCTGGAGAACATTTACGCTGGTGAATGGTGAGTACGCTAGCAGAGCAGAGCAGAGCACCCAACGAATGGAGACAACCCCAAAAGAGTTACCGCAGAGCGACTTATAAAGCTGCCATGATGTAATGTTCCCAGCCTACAGTAATGTTTTACGAAAGCAATCTAAACAAAGCACTGAGCAAAAGCTTCTCCAAGCTTTCGTTACCCATTCAATATTTAAGGGGAATACATGTATGCTCTTGCCAAAGAGCAATATTGCGAGGTGTGGAGAGCCGGTATTAAAATTTTTGCTAGAGTTTTGTGCACAACTTTGCTCTTTAAATTAGTCTTCCACTAAACGTTAACTTGCGTGATCATGTATTTATAAATATTTCGTTACACGTCCGGTGATTTTGTTTGTTTTCTTGTTCAATGCAATTATGAAAAAGCCGTCGTTACTATCATTATTAAAAATGTTACAATAAATCACTTGAAATGATGCAAATGTAAACCTTTACTTGTAAGCGCTATTACAAGAGCAAATGCTTGTAAGAGTAGATAAATGGAAAAGAGTGAATAGTAGCATAAATATGGGAGTAGGCGCACTACATAAATGCTTATAAATAGTGTTAAAACTTCATAAAAAAAGAAAAAAAAAAAAAAAAACTTTAAAGAACTTTTGGATTTTGCAGTCATAAGTTGTGCAAAAAAATTGAAAAGCATTCTACATGAAGATATGTGTGTGACCTGACGACACGTTCAGTTAAACGCACAGCCCGTAGTTAGCACATGTACGTTATAACAAATGGTCGCGGTATACTCTGATGCATTTTGCATCAACAATTTCGTACGTTTTAGTTTAGCGACAAAATACCGACGCGTTTAGTTTTCAAAAAAAAAAAAACAAAAAAAAAAAAATTGACTAAACACAGAATTGGCATTTTGGTGTTATATTCATTTATGTACGAGTATATGTCAAAATCCATTTAAACGATCTTGGGATCGTTTATAGATTAACAGAAAAACGTGTCCGAAAACTGCACTTTTTGGCGACATTTTTTATTCTTATTCTCTAGTTTGGATTTTCACTCCATTTAATTTAATTGACAAAGGTGGGTTCTTTTGTGCATGTTTCGAAGAATTAAGAGACCAACTACCCAAATGCCTCACTTGAATAAATAGTTGTAACATCAATAACAAACAATGTATGTGTGTATGCATGCGTACGTAAGGAGAAGTAATTCTTTTAACTAGCACAGGAAAGGGAGCTGAAAATAAACAAACAACAACAACAAAAACAACAACCGTTTGATTAAAAACACACGAAGTTTTAGGAGACGAGACATAACGACAATATATGCAATACGCACACAAACGCATACACACACACACACACATTGAACAAGAAGACGCATCAACGCATCAAACACGCATAGTTAGACGAAAAAGAAAAAAAATAATAATAATAATAACAACAACAACTAAATAAAAGCCAGTGAAGAAACCAAAAAAAAAAAAAAAAAAAGAAAAAAACAGAAAAAAAAAAAGACCAGCAGCTAACAAAGCTAGTCAATCGTCAACCCGAGCACTAGCATCAGCACCAGTACCAGCAGCAGAAGCATCAGAATCTCAACTCATCATCATTAATGTGGTGGTTGTGTAGTATGTGTTGTATTGTGTTTTGGTACTATTGTTGTTGCCTTTGGTATTGTTGCTGTCGCTACTGCTCTGTGTTTTGTTATTGGGTTGATGGTCTGTTTGTCGGTGTATGTGCGACTATGTCAGGCCAATGTGTAGCAGCAGTCCGTCAGTCAGTTTGTTATAAGCCAACGAGGCACACAACAGTCACAGGCAGAGTTGATCAAACACATACAAACACAGACGCAGAGCTTGACTAAAATTTTTTGTGAACAAGTGACGACATTCGCTGTTCGACTCTCAAACGGGTAACGACGTTACATTACGTATACGGAAACATTTATATGCAAAATATTTAATAAAAAAATAAAATAAAAAATAAAAAAAAAAATAAAAAAAAAAAAATAAAAAACAATAAAAAGACCTGAAACACAAATAAGTTTTGTTCCTTTTTTTCTTTTAAATATTGCGTTGAATTGTATTTTTACAACAACCAACAATGCTGCATGTTGGCACCCACATAACACTTTGACAGTAAAAATGTTCTTAAAACACAACGTGCACAAACATGTTATTGCAGTGAACAAAATAACACTTGGTACAGTATGCAGCTAACAGCAAAGAATTATCAAATGTCGGGATATATTCATACTTCATGAATGGAACAGTTTAACATTCAATAAGAACGAACGAAAAGGGATTTACACAGGAATGAATTAAATCGTGACAATTCATATCTAGTCAAAATTCAAATAAAAATACAAGCAGCAGTAGCAGCAATTGCAGCAGCGGCAGTATGGAAATAAAATGTTTACTTAACGCAAAAATACAAAAGACTGAACAAATCGAAAACTAACAATATAATCATAAAAATGTGAACAAATAATTAACAACGCATATACGTAATAACAACAATACAAACTAATCTTAATTATTAATAATAATTCATAAACTCCTATTGAAAACCTTCAGATATGTGCTCTGAAAGAACAATAATAATAATAAAAAAAACAAAAACAACAACAACAACAACAAATATGTAACAAATACAACGTAGAGTGCAAAATAAACTGAACAAATAGAATTATTGAACAAGACACACAATTCACAATTATTTGCCCAAGACTTGGCAACAAAATATATCGGATATATATCCGAAATACCGCTCCAACCTTAAAATCAACCCATGTATACGATAACGATGGCAATTATTTTTTAAACTACATAATATTCACATAAAAAGTCAGATATTTTCCTCCCAACTGTGTATTTATTATATATATGTAAAAACTAATTAATCAATTAATTATCATGATAAAATATAAAAGAAACATTTCTCCGTAAGCACGTAATTAAAATTAAACAAAAACTATTTAATTAAATATTATTAAAAAATTGTAAAAAAAAAATATTTGTTCCGCATAGTATCCGATTCCTACAAGTCAAACAAATTGAAACAAAATATTATCACTTAGGTATCATTCTTATCAAGCCTTCACTGATAAAACTTCTGACAATTCTGAACAGTTTTAGTTGTTACGAAGCAAAATTGCGAATCTGTGAAAACTGTAATAAAACAAACAATAGATTAAAATGTTGCATGAAGCTTTAATGTTAGAAATATACCGTCAGGCTCTCAATGCTGGGTAAGTTCGCATCAATGCAGATTATATTCAATATTTCACCCAATAATACGAAACAAGTGAAAATGTTATCAGAGAGAGAGAGAAAGAGAGAGAGAGAGAGTGCGGTACTACACCGCTTATATACACAATTTATGCTAAAATTCATTTAGTTGTAAAAAAACCGTTTTATGAAAAAGAAAGGTATCCACACCGATGTTTATAATTCAATAATGACCGTTCTAGGTTCACATTAACAAGGATGTCTGTGCTAAATTTCATCATTTTCATAGCAAAAATTGTGATTTGATTCAAATTGATTCCAAAAAGTACATGGAAAGCCAGACGAACGTTTCAGATTTTTATTCTAAACAATTGTTATAATAATGATTGCTTTTAAAATTATAACTGATCTGTCTATTGTTAGCTCATAATTGGTAAAATTTGCTTAATAAGCGATTGTGTCAACTTTGTAATCATTTCCATAAAACGCTTCGTTACGTTGTGACTTTTATGTGACGCGTTTATTGCTACAGCTACATAAATAAATTAAAGCATAAAGTGGGAATTAGAAAGTTTTATAGAAAGTGAAATAGTCGAATAGAACCGACTATAACATTACACCCAATAAAGGATGAGACGTGAGGCCCCCCAAAGAAATGTAAACATGTTCTGTGAGTCCTTCTTCAGTCAGTCAAGTTTTTCTGTTTAAAAGGTTAAAATATTTTATTTCCAATTTATACATACATCTGTCCTTCATACATTTACGCCCTCTTTTAACGCCTACTAAGCTATAACATGTGTTACATTTCATCTCAAGTGATGAATTTTTTATTTTTTTGCTTTGCTTTGCTTTTGTGCTTCTCAATTATTGCCACATTCATAGGGACGGACAAATCTAGATTGATTTAGAGTTTTATGTTGATCAAGTGTTTATATATATAATGGAGTTACTGAACGACCAACAACTACGGCGGATGGTGTACGAGGAAACAAAATAAATTGTGTAGATGCGTTTGTTGTGGGATTCATAATATTAACAAAAATATTTAAATTTAAATACGCAGCTATAAAAGCTATAAAAAAAAGTGTACATAAAATGTATTTTGCACGAAACTAAAAGCTGTTGTTGTCAAAGTCTTACTTTTAAGCTAAATTTCTATGCAACTGCATAATAATGATATGGACAGACGGACACATCAAATATGATTTCATATCTAAAGAGACACATTTATCTCAAATTACAATATTTGGAAGCATTTTAATTTATGTTACTAGTACAAGTAAAATATCATTTCAGCTTGATGCGCTAGACAATATAGATTTCGTTTAAGCGAAATGTTGTTCTTAGTTGAAAAATTTCAATACGGTTTTGAGTGGTAGCATATTTACTTGTATCAAATAAGATAGAAAGAAATAAAATTATTCATTAACCCATCGCCCCCTTCAGAGGGTAAATGCTATACAATAAAAATTTCATAAGTACAAAACTACTACAAATATTCCGTATTTCTCTGGAATAGATGGAACAATTTTCTTCATTCGTATGCCATTAGAATGCTTAAGGAAGGAGATAATGTCAATATTTTTCCAAAATGAAATTTTGCTCGTCCGGTGACTGAGGTTTGCCTTTTTCAATGACAGACACACGCATACACGGACTGACTAAATCAATGCAGCTATTGACGCTGATCATGGTATATTTCACATAAAACTAATCATTATGATAAAAAATATATATAAAAAAAACATGCAACAACTATAATAAAAACAAAAAAAACAAAAAAAAATTTAACAAAAAAGCAAAATTTATATAAAACATGTAACAAAATAAAAAAAAACAGAAGTACAAGTGTTTATAGCGTTGATGGAATCGACAGACGGATCAAAGGGGCGTTAGGTGTTGACGTCTGAAGAGCTGGTAATAAGTACGACATTGAGACAGCCTCATGTTAGGAACGTTGAAGATAACAAAGACAACGAAGAAATATTTCCGCAAACACTTAGCATTTCCCTCTTTCCTCTTTCAAAAGTGGGCGTATTAATAGAATTGAAAAAAAAGGCAAGACAGTAACTCATAAGAATCACAATCTTTTTGCATTAATTTAAGTTGAAAAATCTGACATTTGTCTCACACAAATTAATCAAATTCGTTAAGTCCAACAAGAGTCCTAAACGGTTACCTTACTGAACACCATGTTTAGTTGAAATTTCTGAAGAAAAACAATGTATGCCCTATAAGGTAACCAACCAAGATGGAATTAACAAAACGCCAAAAGATTGGGATCAATTGTGTTACAGAAGATTAGTGCAAATTTGATCTGCTTTGACAGAATGGTTGGTTTTTTGACAAAGTATTGGACTAATCGAGGAATAACATTCTTTAATAAAAGCTCCATTTGGCCAAACTGTCAGATGATGATAAATGATGAAATTTCTCTACGCTGAGTTACATTACATTTAAAGATACAATACTTTTCTTATATAAATCAGTGCCGGACAAGTTACGTTCAATGTACCTATTGTACTATTTCCATTGTAGTATGTTGAGCGAAGCATGAAACAAAAAATGCATTTACGTGGCGAAATGGCAACTGAGTCACTCACAACGGGCGGTTTCGCAGTTGCGGCGGAGATTTTATTAGAAGTAGAAGGGCCTTCAGAGATTTCTCAGACCAATAACATTGGAGCTAGCATTATCGAAATTATGGTAAACAGAAGTAGGCGTTAAGACCGTGGTAATGTTTAGCTTTATACATTTATTTTAATACGTTAATAAATTCAAATTATTTATAATCAAAATAATTGGCCATTAAGTCACGATTTATGTGATCTTTCCTTGTTTCTCTCATACGAGTTATTGTGAAACATGCTGCTAGACCCAGACTACAATTAATCTTAAAAATTATTTAATGGTTTTACTTAAACGATGCAATTCACTCAAATACAATTTTGAAAAAAATTGACCATTTTTTTTTTTACTGCCCCTCCTTTTACTGCATTAACAAAAAAAATTTACATATTTATCATTAACTCGCACAATACATACATAAACACCAGCGGCTCTCTATGTGTACTTATGTGTGAGCGTGAGTGCTAGTGTGAGTGCATATAAGCAGGCAAGCATATGGCAAAAGGTGGAAAATTATATAATTTTTATTAATCAGTTAAAATTAATTTATGATTTTATACAAAATACACATAGTATGGAATATGCTGGCGTACGGTGTGACCTTATAACCAATAAATATTTTTATGAGTGATATTATTAGTTACTAGAAAAGTACAATCCTACACGCGGCAAACAAACAAGTATGCTGCTGGGAGACTCGACACAAACAAATCAACAAGATTCATATATAAAGCAATAACAACAACAATAACAACAACAACAACAACAACAACATGTGGCTTTCCATTTTCAATAGATTTACTCTTATTTGGTTCAGGTCATGTGTACGTACATGTACATATATATGTAGATGGCTTTCTATGATACTAAATTTTAATGACTTACAGAAAAGACATAAAAACAGGTTAACTGCTGAAAGACACACTTGTGCACAATGCATCACTAAATAAATTTTTGGGACATAATTTAACAAAAAAAAAAAAAACAATTACACTGATCCACAAACAAACAAAAACAAGTGAAAAATTTATAGTCGGTCAGTGTCGATCACTCAATACCCAACACTACATACTTACACAATTTATTTTCCACTATAATATGTTTGGTTGTGAAAATCTTTATAGAAACAGAGGTTCTTAAAACTGTCAAATTAAAATTAGAACGATAGCTTCATATAAGTTCGTTGCTCCCTTTGCAACACCCATAGAGAGCTCACATGGTACATATATTTTGTATTAGCATTAAAATCAAAGTCAATCCAGCCATGTCAGTCCGTATGTCCGTATATTGGAAGGCTCGTGTTTGCACATTTTTATATATTTAGATGAAATTGTGTACTTTGATTTCTACTTTCTGCACACAGGTAGCTATTAATTATTGTTAATTGTGGTAACGATATATTATATACAATAAGGACAAAGTCTTTCGTTTCCATAGACAGACAGACATGAGTATATGCACTTGATTCTAATGTAAAATAAATTATAATTTTTGGATTGTGTAGCGGCTCCTTTGCGGTGTCGCAAACATGTATTCCTTAGCAGAATTATATCTTGCTTATGTCTGTACGTCCGTTCATTACAGTAACTTCCTCTTGCATTCAAATTGATAATAAAATTGGGCAAAATGTGTCGAAAGATACGTCCACACAATCAATAAAAACTGAAAGAAAGTCATTTTTAAAGTTTTTGAACCGTTTTTAAGCGTTATTGCGCTCAAAAACGATTCGAGATTTGACCTAAGCTGAATGATTATGAATTAATTAATATTCAATGGCTATTAAGGCATCAACTCTAAGATTAAATTTTACACTAATTAATATATTTTTTGTATATTTTGGGAGTGTTACTTGTTGGTTCTCTGTCATTTTAAGTACATCGAAATATAAACCAATTGTGATTAAGTGGATCAAGTTTGACTTTGTAACATTTTTTTTGTGGCCGTGAGAGGTTTTTGGCAATTGTCAATACGATCATGAACGTCGCCACATCACACGTGAGCGTTGCAAATGTTTTTGAACACAATTGTATGATGATGGGTAACAATAGAATTTAAAAAAAGGTTTTATAAACAATAATTTATGTGTTTTTAATATTATTGTGATTATAATTATTTTCATTTAATACAAATAATATTGCGCTGCTCAGTTACGTTGTCTTCCTCATTGATTACAACACTTAAATAAAATATAATTATTTCATGTGATGTAAAATTCGTATTTTTACAATAAATGAAATAAATTAAAATTAAAATTTATTGGAGGAGACGTGCCCACAATATAATTGATTTTCCCAAGTAGAGAATTCTACACCAATAACTTTAATAAAGTTTCAATTTTTCTTTCATTCAATTCGGTGGAAATACATCTTCGGCAGACACGCCCATTTGAGTTAATTTTATACATTACACATATTCGTAAAGGGTGCTCTGATGATCACATTTTCATTAACAGGCTTGGCTCATATAAATTATGTGAAATTATTACACATATCCCGATGATCCAATTTTGAACTTTTCATCTCTTACAGTTCTTGAGTGAACGCCTAAAAAACTGACCGTTTTCCAGTTTATTGTTGTAGGCGTGTCCTTTGACCAACCTTGTACAATTTCATTACAAATCTGGATGGAAGATCTACCAATATTTCTGCCACGTTTTAATATCTAAGTTTTTACTACCGGGATACCGACCAAGACTGATCAACAATATATGTATATAGTTTATAGCGTCCCTGACTCCTCCTTCTGAGTGTGGTAAACGGAATAACAAACTCAGTATATCACTCATCTTTTGTGGAATGTACAAAAATGAAGTAAAAATTATTTGAAAACGTGTACATATTTTTATAATGATACTTACGGTCACACGTTATATACACACACACAATTAGTATACTCACATAACATTCCACATATCTAGTAAATTCCATAGATAATCATTTTATTGTTGTTAATAAATATTTATCAGCTGTAAAGTCTTAATAATTGAACTGAAATGCATAAACGCACGATACTATTGCAATAACTCAGCCCACTCTGTGTTTTGCTCTCTATCTCTTGCTCTCGCTCTGGCTCTGGCTCTGGCTCTGGCTCTTTCTCTCCGTTGTCGCGGCCTAAATCTTGTTACAATGAATGTTTTCTCTTGTTTATGTTTTAATTCTCTTTATAATCGCATGTGTTTGCTGGTGGTAGAGTAAGTACAAATAAAACAATAACAATCCAATGAACTTGAATTTTTTAAATAATAACACGAGTTGATTTCATTTACAAGCTTCGGGTTATTTATTCAATATTAAGATTGCATCCATATATGTATTATGTGCTCGTACACATGTGCATTCATTCATTTTAACTCTAGTTTTGTGTATCTCCTCTTCCCGAAAGTCACATATTACTAAATAAAGATGTGCGATAACTCTCGAGATAATTATTAAATAGTTGATACGAATGCTATACAAATAACTGCCAAGTAACTGTTAAATATATTATATGAGTTAAGTATGAAGTGCATGGAATAATACACCTGCATGTTGGTAAGATATGTACCGGTATGGTCGCACTGCATGTTAGGGGATCCGCATATATATATAAATTGAATCCATATAAACTCGCTTACCTACTAGACTAGACTAGAGTAGAGTAGAGCAAACAATTAGTTTATGTCAATACTGAGAACCTAGAACATGATAGCTTAAACCAAGCCGACTTTCGAGCGGTGTCAAGTGGTTCTTTATTTCATACATTAAAGATTTTTATTGTAATAAATGTCTAAAGTAGTAAAAAGTAAATTTTATGAATATATTTCTTCTTCTTTAATTATATCCCATTCTGTAGAGCTTTACCCACTGCTCGTCCACGCTCCACGGAGTCGGCAAACTCCAGCGAACGTTGTCCATCACATGAATCGAATACGTCAGATAATGGCAAAGAATCACGTGATAATTTAACACAGAATGCAGCCACAGCAACAATGGCAGCGGCAGCAGCCGCGGCTGCAGCTGGGGCAGTAGGTGTACTTCCAATGTCCACATCACCAAACGCCCATTTTACTGCATTACCCGGGTTACCCCCTCATGCACCGTCAATGGAAGCCTATTTACATATGGTAGCGGCTGCGGCCCAACAATATGGATTTCCGTTGTGTGCGTCCGGTGGCCCTAGACTACCAATACCTTTACATGGAGATTTTAAACTACCACCCCAAACCTCGCCTACTGCTTCAAATAACCATTCAGAAGCATTAGATTTTCGCACAAATCTGTTTGTTCGGCCTCCGTCAAGAGAACCCGCACTCTCAGATGAGGATGACGATGAGCAAAATATCGATGATATAAATGAATCTGAAGATGCTAATAATCCACTGGATTTGTCGGTGAGTACGCGCAAACGGTGTGCAACGGAACCAGATTCCAATATAGGTCAAATACAGATAAAGAAACTTTTCAAGAACGAAAATCCTTCGTTGGTTGCTAGTACTACTGCCGCAGTGCTACAACCGACACAAGCGTCTACGGTGGCGACAGCTCCCTTATTGCCAACAATGAATCCTTACCTGGCAGCAGTTGCAGCAGCGAATATCTTCCGCGTTGGCCAATTTCCTGACTGGAATGGTAAAAATGATTTGGTGGTAGATCCTCTAGAGAAAATGTCCGATATAGTTAAGGGACCAGGTCCACAAAGAAAAGAAAAAACTTCATTAAGGTCATCGGTAACTTCTACTGCCGCAATTCATCCACCGTCCAATACCGCACCTACTCTATCTCAAGCACCATCCGTGGCCACTAGTACCGGTGCTCCGCTTCCAGCCTCTAATGAAAGTATAACAAAGACTCGACATAACATTTGGCAGTCACACTGGCAAAACAAAGGTGTGGCCAGTTCAGTTTTTCGTTGCGTTTGGTGTAAACAAAGTTTTTCCACTTTAGAGGCGTTAACCACTCACATGAAAGATAGCAAGCACTGCGGTGTTAATGTGCCACCTTTCGGCAATTTGCCGTCTTCCGCGGACCGGTCCCCAATACCACCGCCTCAAGGCCCGCCGGGCGCTGGGCCCGGCCACATACGTTCTGCCTCAAATAAAAATAACTCTAATGCAGCCTCTGCTGCCGCCAAAAACGCTTTTCAATATCGTGGAGATCCTCCAACCCCTTTGCCACGAAAACTAGTACGTGGCCAGAATGTGTGGTTAGGAAAAGGTGTTGAACAAGCCATGCAAATACTCAAGTGCATGCGCTGTGGCGAAAGTTTCCGTTCCCTAAGCGAAATGACCAAACACATGCAGGAGACGCAACATTATACGAATATTTTGTCACAAGAACAAACTATCTCAATGAAGTCGTCATCCTCGTCAAGTGGTGAAAATAAAGATGGTCAAAGTTTGAGTTCAGAGGAGAGTCGCACTTTAAGTGCCGTCCTCACTTGCAAAGTATGTGATAAAGCGTTTAATTCTTTGGGTGATCTTAGTAATCACATGGCCAAAAATAATCACTATGCGGAACCATTAATGCAGTCGATGAGCGGTGTGGGCAATCGTAAGCGACCACCCCCTAAAAAACGAGAGAAATCGTTGCCGGTGCGCAAGCTTCTGGAAATAAAGAGTGCCCATCAAATAGAGGCAGAACATCAGGAGATGGAAATGAAATTACAAAGGCCTGGTATGGGACCAAGTTATGATAAAACCGAGGCTGCTCTATTTGCTGAGCGCATGCGCCATTACATCAGCAGTGTCAAGTCGGCAGAGGAAACGGCTAAGGCTAACCTTAGTGTCAATAGTATGCTATGCATGGCCAAGTCTCCGGAAATAGTGGAATCGAAAAATGGTGCCACCAAAATGACAAGTGGCACCTCGTCAGTGCTGAGTGCCATAGAGCAAATGTTTACCACTAGTTTCGATACACCCACAAGGCAGGCTACCAACCTCCCAGCCACCAGTCCCTCCAATTCGTCTACTAAAAATACCTCGCCTGTAGCATCCAGTATTTTAAAACGTTTGGGCATTGACGAGAACGTTGACTACAATAAACCATTGATTGATACCTCAGATCCCTATTATCAACATTATAGGTACAACAGTAGTGAGCGTAGTGCTAGCGAATGCAGTGCTGAGACACACATTGAAATGCGGCGAAAGGAAAATCCTACGCCAGACAAAAGGCAAATTGAAGACATGTCTTATAAGGCGCCACGCCATGATGTAGAGATTAAGAAGGAGCCAGATTTAGAAAAATCAATGCACACTGATTACTGTTATAAGGAGGCTAAGGCCCTAAATGAGGGGGAACAAGTGCCAAATATTAAAATGGAAATTAAGTCTGAGCGGATCGATGATGAGAAAGAAGAAAAACGTTCAAGAGACCAATCACTTGGTATTACTGCTAACGGCAGTGAATATACCACCACCAACAACAATAATAATAACAATGATCAAGTCAGAGAGTCTCCCACAAATAACAGTCCTACACCACGTCCGATGCCACCCCGCAGTCCCACCGACAGTCATCGCTCGCTCACCCCAAAATCACCAGCTTCCAGTGTTAAGTCATATGAAAGTGGTGACAAAAAATATCCCAGTGATTCATTGAACGCCTTGTCATCTATGTTTGATTCTTTGGGCAGTAACGCCTCCTCAGCCGTTGGTCATATCAATCGCACGCAATCAGTAGTGAACAGCACATCATTACTCAATAATAAAATCGATTCACCAGATAATCTCAACACTTCCAATTCTTTAGCTGCTTTACGACAATTTTGTATAAAGAAAGAGAATACCGCTTAAGTTCCCAATCTTGCTATATTTTCTGTTTGTTTAATCTATCACGAGCAAAAAAAAATGAAATATGAGGCAAGTTGAGGGCATGCGCTCAACATTTGGTTTTTTGTTTGTTCCGATTTCGTTGGTGTTTGCCAGCCGCCTACGGAATCGGATGATTTTCTGATTTTCCCCACGCGCTAAATATAGACCGACAAAGCTTTTGCGCCCGTACGATGTTTATCATCTTAAGGTGGTTAGAAAAGGTCGCTTATTAGAACAGCGATATGAAAGGCTGAGAAAATGTGGCATCCAAGTCTCACGCTGCATATGCTTCCGATTAAAGCAATCATTAAATTGAAGTGAGTCTTTAAATAATTGCGAGCACATCGGTTTGGATACATAGACACAGTCGGATCAGCTTTTGGAAGATGAACAAGATACATAGAGAAAAATGTAAATCTCTTGCCTGTAAATGATAACTTATAGAATAAAAACAAAGAAAGGATGTAAATAATTTCCACTTCATCACACACTGACTATATGGAACAAAATGCATTAAGATGAAATAATTCCAACCCAACTGATGTCAAACATGTATGTTCAGGTGTTTCACAAAAATACTTTAAGGTAAATAATGTTCCATGGAATGTTGTGAAGTTGTTGAATATTTTCTTTGAAATTTTGCTAATTATACGATAATCGTCTAACTGTCTAATTTTTTGTCACTATTTTTTTTTTTAGACAAGTCTTGACCCAATTCTTGATGATTACTTGATTTACTGAACTCACTAATTGATTAAAGACGTGTATTATCTGCTCTCTCTCTCTCTCTCTCTCTCTTTGGAAAAACAACAACAGGCAAGTGAATGAGCCACGAAATAAAGCTGAAATTACATGCCTTGCTATAGCACCAGATCACAGCCCTTTTCAGGGCTGCAATTATTTACTAAAAAAGGGATCATTTTTTTAATTAATTTCATGTGCTTGAACGAATATTTTACGATTCCGAGGCAACTTTTTTATACCCATCATCTTAATGATTGGTTTTGTTCAAATGTTTGTAAGTACCAGAAGGGGGCGAGGCACACCCCCAACAGTATATATATTTTTGATAAGTATAAATGGAAAAAGTCGTTTTCTGTGTTTTTAATTTAAATCGTTTTTAAACCGAGGTTAGTATATTTTATTGGTTTATTTGGAGTACTTGGTGTAGCTGACTCTATATAGATTTGAAATTTAGAATGACCCCTCCATCCTTATAGCTTGAGAAAATGAGCGTGACCGGTTAACGTAAGTGTACACAATGATTAGGTTTTACTTGCGTTGTTATGAGATTGTTGATAAACCTGTAAAGAACTGTTTCCAAGAATGAGTTTTAGACTGTCGGGTGTATTTTTGTACAAGATACGCGTATTTTGGGTGTGGCATTCATGCTTCCTCGGTAGCGTTCAATGTGGCAGTCATTAATGCTGGTGGGTATTTTAAAATTGTGCATGCGTCTAATATAGTTTTTTTTTCTTTTACTTATATGTGTATGTGAAATATGAAAAGCCGTCGGCATATAATCTTGCGTAAATATTTGCCTTTTTCTAATATAGGGAAACGGTTGTTTGTAAATTGGTTTCATAGGACATTTTGTAAATTTTAATTAAAGCAAACTATTTAGATAAAAACATACATTATTTAGATAAAAAGATACATTCGTTTAACATTCGATGGGCGATGTTGTGCTGGGTGGGGTTCAACTTTAATAAAAACGATTTGCTACACATTACAATCATCAATTTTGTATTGTACAGATTTTAAGTATGTTTTATTGCTTTATTACCATTGGTACTGATCGTTTCTTTCAATTAATATTCTAAAGTAAATTCTCGTTGTCTTGATTGTAACACATGTTTGCTATTCCGCGTTTGCTACACCCAGCCGGAGGCGTCAGAGGCGTCAGAGGCCCTAAAAGGTATGTATGTATATACTTGATCAGCATCAAAAACTGAGTGGATATAGACATGTATGTTTGTGTGTCCGTCTGTTGTTGGCATTCTGCGCTCAGATTGCTTTTTGAATTATTGAACAATTTGAAAAATTGAGAAAAATTTGTCAAGAGTCACGCCCACAATCGACAAAAAACTATTTATCTGACACAACAATTGAGTTATAAAGTTGAAATGTAGTACATCGTAATTATCGCATTGTTCGATTCGTCAAAAATGGGCGTGATCGGATAGGGGACCCGTTCACAATTTACAAAAAACCATATGCAACGTAAACCTCGTCTTTCAAGTTGATGCGTAATACATACACTACACCTGCCACGCCCACAGTTTGAACATAGTTATGTAGGGTATTTAAGGTTTGGCTGAAGCCAACTTTAGTTTCCTTAATTGTTCTGTGATCAAGGTTTCTTTTTGTTTCCTTTTCCCAAACATACTGCACCTGCCCGTTTAGACACAGTTTTCATTATGAACTCTACGTAGTAAAAAAAAGCTTATAATTCTATGGTTAATGATGAGCTGTGTGGTTAAACTGCTTACAGAATTATTAGGACATTAAAGATAAACGGCGCATGTGAGGAGTTCAGCAAACGGATGAAAGAATGCGAACCAATAAGCAAACGTTCCTTTCATTTACAATATTCGGGTATAAATTTAAATTTTAATAAGTTTGTGTTAAACTATAAAAATGTCCATAAGATATAAATAAATTGCAACCAAAAAAAAAAAAAAACAAAAGGTTCGATAATTTAATTGCGATTGTATGGGTGAGATAATATGTTGCCTTCTACTTGTTGCATGTTTTATCCATCAGTTTGTTGTAAGCTTGCATTTTTATTTAGAAGGTTTCAACCACCAACCAGCCAGTCCGCCATCCAGTCAGTCGTTGGTTTCCTCTTTCAGTTCACAGTTGCTAACGTTACTGGCGTTCATATTATTTGTATTGTGGCTGTTGCTAGTGTTTGTGGTGCTATAAAGTTGGCAGCATAAGCCATAATTTTCTATATTATTACTTGGCAATAAGTTAATAGACACAAGCATGAAAATATAATAACGTATAAAATGACAACAAATAACCTAACAAACATAACCAACAACAGCAACAAAAGGAGAAAAGTAAGAAAATGTTGAGACATGAGCACAGAAGTCATTCATATATAAACGTAAGCGCAAGCGTGCATTGATTTTGATAAATTTGTTCAGATTTTTTTTTTTTTTTATGGGATGTATGGGGAATAATATTGTTTATAATATATATTTAATCATCCACCTTAGTTGTGGAGGTATATTAAGTTTATTGTTTCATTTGAAACATTCATCAGGACGCTTCAGACGCCCAACAAAGTATATCATCTGGATAAGTATCAAAATCGGTGTCAATGTAGGCATGTCCGTTCGTGTGTCCACCTATTATTAAAACCCTCATGGTCGCAAAAATTGTGATATTTAGCTAAAACTCAGTGTAGTTTGGTACGCTCGTGGATAAAAGGGGTTAAGGTATTGGCCACAAAAATAAAATGAGCCACGCCCACATTTTGACAAAAATCCATTTATCTGACACAAAAATTGATCAATTTTGTACGCATATGTGTATATATTCTATTCATGCATGTGCCAACAATTGGCGTAATCGAATAACTCGACTTCCAAGCTGATACGTTCTACGTATCGTGGAGGATGTTTGGTTAAGTTTTGGAATAGTTTTCTTGATTATCTATACCTTGGGGATATACCAAGTCCCGCAGCCCACGGTGGATTTCCGGGAGCCAATTAAATAGCCCTTTATTATGAAAGAAGCCTTCAAAGGACAAAAATTCTTGCTTGGCTAACTAACGCCAAATAACGCATTCACTTGTTCTGTTTGTATCATATTTGATAATTAAGATTATCCAGTACAGATAATAAGAAATATGAAGATTTCTTAAACTTCAAGATGAAAAAAAAAAAAACTGTACTGGTTGCAAAACTCGTCTGGAATGTTTAGAGAATCACGCAACATTGTTGAAGCCAAACTCCGCACAACATCTTGATGACATCAATATCAAAATTCCTAACTTCATGCTTCTTGAAGTTTTAACGGAATTCTATAACATAATAAATTTGGTTGCTTATGTAGAATTTTGGGTAAACTTTGATAATTCGTAAAAGATTTTCCTAGCTCTCACAAAAGCACATTTTTGGTGCGCGCCTCTAAACGATGCCAATAATAAATTAAAGCCACTTATCACTCTTCGAATGATTAAATAACTTAAGTTACGTACAGAACGAAAAGGAAACACAATTTGAAACCTTATGTTCAAATAATTTCTAGAATTGCAATCAACTAAATAAATCACTCAGAAACAAAAACGCAAAACACATATCTAGATAAGGCTGAGAAAGGAAAAAATGTGTGCCATACTATGTTGGTTGTCCACCGTTTTGTTTGTACATACAACCCCAATCAAAGACATTTAATGTATAAATAAATTATGGTTTAAGGCAAATCTGAGAAATCCTCTAAATCTATACTGGAGGTGTGCCTGTGAGCCAATTTGGTTCTTTTTCTAAAGTGGGCGGGGGACCGATAAATACACCGACATGGCCCAGTTAAACTAGGAACCTGCGAAGCTAATATTTACAAATGTTTGCCCAAAAATTTCAGCTAGATTTTTTTCAAAATTCATGCTTCTGATGATTCCATTAAAGTATAATAATTCAAACATCCCCACCCCTGCCTAGCTGAGCGATTTGACTTTTAATAATGATCAGAAATATGTATACATTCAGGGTTACTACAAACGGCATTACAAACTAAGTATACCTCCATGTCAGGTGGAACCTACAAAAAAAAAAAAAATTGGTGGAAAGAAGAAACAAAACCAAACGCAAATATTGTACATATTTAAAGCGTTGACAATAACAATCAATGTGTTATAAAATATGAAATCTTTTGTTGTTGATCTCTGGCTGGGGTCAGGCATACCGCGATCCATGGATGCACGGATAAAACACCCATTGATCGCATAGTGAACAAACATTCGCTATTGTTTATATTGAATAAATAATCCTTTCTTATGTTTCCCTTCATCGTATGCAGGTATTCTTTATATTTTTCACAAAAAAGTTATTTATTTATTATATTGATGTTGGTGGCGACAAATATCTGTTCAATGTGAAAACATGACGACCTGAATACATTGTAGAATGACATGTTTGTCTTCTTTATTTAAAAGGCATTGTAAATTATGACGAGCATACTGTTAAAGAATACATACTTGAACATAACTTGAAACATATAGTCTGAGAAGTTTGCTATAGATCAATAAGTAAGTTGGATTATTTACCGTCTGTCTATTTCGATTTTCAAAAAAGCTTCAATCTCTCTTCTCTGCTGTAAGCTAATATGAAACACAATATGGAAAATGTTAAAAAAGGTATCGAATACAATATGGATGACTGCAACACATTTAAAAGAAGCTCAATAATGCAAAACAATGAATTAATATCTAAACGCAGCATCGTCATGTGATAGGTTAGCTGTTGGTGCAGAGGTAGGCAATGAGCAATGTTTGGACGGCTACAATCCATAGACAATATTGTGTGACATATGAAAATTTGCTACAAAAAGAACAATGGATATATTCGTACAATGCCATAAGTAAGCGCAATGATGCAACTGTTGTCAGATGGCAACAATAAGTTGCAAACCGATTTAAGTACGTACGAGTATATGAAAACAATTTGATAGTCGGTGCACGTAGATAACGTATGTTTCTGTATAAAGTCTACAAAAAAGTTCGGGGATCTTCAAACTACAGACCGCGACCAAATCCGCTCCTCGCTGATGTTTTATTCGGCCCTTTAAATAATAGTTTAACTCAAATGTATAAAAATTTCAAATAATATGAGGGTGTGAAGATCATTTCCTATCTAAGTAAACGGCATTATAATAAAATGACCAAAAACTCTACATAAGTGCAAACGTACAGATATTTGTAAATTTGTGAAAATATATATATATTCCTGATCAGCATCAAAGGAACAGTTTCGTCCGTTCGTGTGACTTAGTGACTTTCTATGCATTTTTTGGAACTCTCACAGTTGCAAAAATTGAGATTTTGAGCTATCCGTGCACGTAATCTTAGAGTTTTTCTACGGTTACCAATTGCAATTCGGCAAAATTGGTTCAAGGTCACGCCCTATTTTTCGTATTACTCCCTAATCATAACCTGTAGACCTGAAATTTATTAAAATCATTTATTTATTAGGTATCTTAGTACTGAAAATGGGTTGAATTGGTCCATTTTGTACAATTTTTTAAAACCTGAGACATTGGGCTGAGTTTTTTTACACTATTTTACAAATACATTATTCGTCATATTGAAAATGAAATTGATTAAAAGTCATTCTCAATATTTACAAAATCTCCCCATTACAAAAACGGAATATCGGAAACCGCCTAAGGTATGGTAAGAGGTAGTGAGGCGTAAAGGGATGTGTCCGACTATGTGTATGATCATCAACAAAATATTATCAACGACAAAAAATAGCAACAACATTGAACATGAAGGAGTTACACTTGATTTCTTGTTGTTAATCTATCTGTATGTGGTTGTGGTTGGGTTTCCTTCTATCCACGTCTTGCAACTTGGATGACTCTACAAAATGCATTACCAATAACTCAACTCATGCCTAAGGATTTAACTAAAAGAGAAAGAAAACGGATCATTGTAATACTTACTAAAATTTACCGGGAGATTAAAGCCAAGGTGATGGAAAACAAACGGGAAAAAAAAACAAACAAGCAAAAAAAAAAAAAAAAAATTGTTCCAGTTGATTTTCTTTAGTCTCTTTTTTTATATCACTATTGTTACTATTGGCAGAGTATCAATCTCGTTCCTAATGTGTGTGGCATTGTTCTTCTTCTTAATTGTACCGAGGCCGCTGTATGGGTTGTTAGTGGGCACTTAATTTTCATTGCCAACGTGTGATGTCGTCTATGACCATTTTCGCTTATATGTCTGTTGTTTTAGACTTCAATCTAACGGGAATAATAATAAATATTTTGCATCTTCCCAGTCCACGAAAATGGCGATCATTCTGATCAATTCAATTCAACTACAATTTACACACATACGCAGCCGGTCATCTTTTTTTTTTGGCTCTAATCGTTATTGTTGCTTTTTGCAACAATTGTACAGCAACTGTTCTGTTCTGTTCTGTTCTGTTGCACTCCAAAACGTAAAATGTACATTTCACACCATATTTGTGGTATGTTGTTTCGTTGTATATTATACAGCCTGATACCTTGTTTGTATTGTTTGTTGTCTTGTTTGTTTGCTTGCCTTACTCATACCAGCAATTGTTGCATCAGATTTTAAGCCGATGTTATGATTTGGAAATGCGTGCAATAAAGTTTGCAGTGCTCTACGTTTTTTGTTTTCCAATCCAACAATTGATGATTTCAATTTCGTATTGAAATTACAACCGAAGGAAGTGCACAGCTTTGCTGTCATTACTTTCTACTAAACTTCTTAACGTTACGTGAGCTCATGTACAAAATGTCGATTTGCGAGAAAGCGACAATTTCATTTATTCATATCAATAAAAATTGATGGTAAAAGGATTATATTGGACAAACAAATCTGGCTATCCATCGTCATTATAGAGCACCACTATAAAACGTCTCCACATAAGAAAATTCAAGGAAAAAAACTAAAAGTGGTTTAGAGAAAATCTTCCATAGTTAGCGTGGCATATATTAAATTTTAGAGGCAGATAAAACGATTTTTGCCTATTATGGGCATGGCTCTTAAGCGATTTTTACCAATTCAAAAAGCGCTCTGTATGCAGTAACTAGAAAAAGACAATTTCAGCTAAATATGTCAACAATTTCGACAGTGAGAGTACCCACAGTAGACGGCCATATAAACATAAATGTTTGTGATCCTTCCATTGCTACGAGGAAGGCCTTCACAATTACTTTATTGGAAAATTTAAATATCTAAATTTGGGATAATATTCTCTTATTGTATGGAGCAGTGATGGTGAGTATTCTAGATTTGGCATACGCCTAATATGACCCTTTTTATCATTACTTGTTTTGACTGGTTCAATTTTTATTATTCATATACCCTTAGAATATACAAATAAAGATGCTAGTCTATACATATTAATATTTAAAGTAGTGGTGGATCGATGTTGCTTACTTTTAGAACCACACTTTTGACGTGGACGTGGAAGTAAACCAAATTTCAGATGCAATATTTACCTCGCCATTGCGGTCGTTTGCTTGGTCCGATTTTGCCCAATTGCTTAAGGAAACCGTAGAAAAACGCAAAGATTGCTTTTGTTAAATTTTAGCGCGATATCTTACTTACAAATGTTGAAACAAAAGTATTTCATTATGATGGGTATAAAAAGCAAGGAAGGGTGGTGGGCGTAAAAACAACTTAAGCAGCTTCCAAAATGTTTGCAAATGCCTCAAACCTTGATTAATATTAGCAACGTTAATCGAACCAACAACAACAATAACAACAATAACATTTACAAACTAATAATAGATAACAACATTAGAGAGTAGTAGCAACAATAATAATAACAACAACAATAAGAGGGGGAAACAAATGTTTGAGGAAATCTAAAAGGAACAGAAGCAATAACACTGCTCTCGAAACACACAGCAGCTACTTTAAATGAACAATTTTATGTTTATCCGTAAAGCAAATCTTTAATGAAGGAGCTAAAACTCTTTACGTACAGTACAGATGAGTATGTATCCCATAAGTATAAGAAACAAAGGAAAGCCATTGCAACAATCTGGTCTGGAGACTGTTTACTTGCAATGTGAATCCAATACACATACACACACACACACACACACACACACACACAAACAAATATATTTATGAGCATGTAGTCACCTTTTCGTGTGTATATACATACGTACAGTTTTATAAATTGAGCAACAGTTTGCTGCACATAATGTAAGCAATTGCATTGAACTGAATTGAATATTGAAAGTTTATTTTTTCACTCATATATATATATCTGGCTTGTGGTACCATAAAAACCGAGAAATGGTATACTTAAGAAAACATTATTACAAAATCGTGACCATAGTTCCATGAAACTGATATGAAGAGCAAATTGAGGCACCGGCGCTGTTTTTTGCTACGTTCTTTATTTGATTTTAAACTCCATCATCAGTTCAACCTAATCGGCCAGTGCTACTACCACTGCTGCAAAACAATACACGCGTAGTAGAAAAACTAATCTTTGCATTTCAATTGTTATACGTGTAGGAAAGGTGGAGAGAAAGACAGACTTGTATAAAATATTATAAAAGTACAAATTTCATCTAATGTCATGTACCATTGTGATCATTGTCCATACGCCAATATATGTATGTGGCGTATACAATATGTTTAAAAGAATTAAATTCAAATAATATTAGTTTCATATATTTCAAAACCAATGCGATTAAGATCTTAACCCTAACATGAGTAACATGAGTAACTAACCTAAATCATAGACACGGCTTCTGGGGGCTGAATATATATTTTTATTGCACAACTGCTGTATTCTGTGCAAGTGATTTCAGAGCAATTATACTCTTTTTTAAAACGGTGAGCATGGCAGGTATACGATTCCGCCCTCTAATATTATTTGTATTACGTATCACCTTGCAAGTCGAATTTTACGCTAAACATGGTTTTATGTTCATTGTGGGCGTGCCTATAATCCGACCATGCCCATTTTTTTCAAAACCGTAGATAGGATAATTGTACCAAATTCTTCAACTTCATGGCTCAATATTTGTGACAAATAAGAAGATTGTTGTCGATTGTGGGCGTGGCTCTTGACCGATTTTACCCATTTTAAATAGAAACCTGCTTGCAGAAATTAAAAGTGTCTAAACAAAATTTTACTTTAATATCTCAAATTTTATTGTACTACCATGAGAGTGCCAAGAACAGACGGACATACGGACACATATGTCTACATAGATCGACTCGGTTATACCCAGTATACTAAGTTTGTCATACCATTTGCAACACCCAAAACGAAATGTCAGAGACTTGATCTGCATCAAAAAACTGAATCTTTAGACTGTAAGTGTCCGTATGTCCGTCTGCTGTTGGAACTCTCACGGTTGCAAAATTTATCACACAATCATTTTCAAGTTTGTCTACACTTTCCTATTGCAAATAGGCAAAATCGGTCAACAGGCACCCTAAACCTATAGCTTTTGGCACTCTGACTGTCGTACTGACGACGCACATGTTTTACATACATTTTTGTTTTTTCTCAAATTTATACATTTTTTTATTTTTTTTTTTTAATTTCGCATTAACCTTGAACTACAAGGCCAAAGTGTTCTCATTAGTACGTTTTATTATACACTACACATAAGATGGAGAGTATACTAAGTTTTTCATTTCGTTTGCAACAGCGAGAAGGAAGCGCAAACACAATTACAAAAAACCATACTCAGCGTAAAAGTCGACTTGTAATCCGATACGAGAAAAAGCGTAATCATATAGCTGACACGCCCACCGTTTGTATGTAGATGCAGAGGGTATTCAAGACTTGGCCTAAGCCAAATAAAGAGTTATTGAAGTCAATTACTTAGTTAAACAACAAGTCTTGTTTAAGAGGTCAAAAACACGCTTGGTCTACTTTTACTAACTAAACCAATCATTTTCTGAAAAATAAAACATAAAAAAAAAAATTAAAAATAAGTGAAAAATTTAGAAAGTTGAAATAATTCTCTGGAAGTCATCACATGTGTAGATCATAAATTATGAAATGTTGTAAATAAAATAAAAAAGAACAACAATTACAGAAGAACGATTTCGGAAATATATGAAAATATATGATTGTGTAGAGCAAATTTGAAGGGATGTTCGAGAGTTCTCCATCGAATGAATTATGACAATACTAATTGACTGAAACAGTACTGTACTGCGGAGCATGTTTTGTTAGCTACAATCATATTTTATAATACGTTGAGAAGTGAATGTTAGGATGGATGAATGAAAGCGTTCTTCGTTCCAATTGATGCTAGTGGAAGATTGTACATTGTACATTGTTGTTGTTGTTGTCTGGTTTTCATCATCCATCTGCAAGCATTTGAAAATACTTAAGCATGAAATCTTCAAAATATTTACCATATATGAAAATAATTATGAAAAGTTAAGTACGGTGATATGAAAAGAAAAGAAAAGGAAACAAGGCCACACACTAATATGGGTGTGCACTGAAAAAAAAATAGAAAATACCGGGCAATTAAATTACAGCAATAAAACCAATTAGACAAGCCATTGATTTTGTAATTACAATACTATTAAAAGTACCTGAGAAGAATTTCAATAAGCATACTGCAGCAGGTTTCTACTCATAACTCATTAGAGGCATTTTCCGATATTGATTTTTTTTTTTTTATTTCAAACTCTAACCGTGCCCTACCCCTCACTATTACAATTTTTAAATTATCGTCTCAAAAAATCTTTTTTGTATTTTCCGTCATTCTTTACAACATGCCGCCAGTGGTGTCCTACCCATACATATATTATCATCATTCTTCAAATCTATTCTATATAAAACAAACGCAATAATATTGTGAACAAAAAGGAAACACCAAACCCATAAGTAATGCCAGAAATGGATTTTTGACAGATTTATGACTATCGAGCCGTCTTCATTTTTTGAATTATGGTTGTCAAGATGTATATGGATGAGAGACCGCAAGCGAGAGAGAGAGAGAGAGAGAAAGTGTGAGCGACAGCAAGACATTTGGTAGCTGCATGAGACTTAATGTTTCTTAAGGCGCATTTCAACTTCAATTATTATTGCTTTAGCATTTAGTTATTGTTATAATTTCTTTCGTTTTTTATGCCCTCCACATAAGATGAGGGTATACTGGGTGTGTCATTCGGTTTGCAGCATCCATACCGAGACGTCAGATAGTTTATGGAATCTTGATAAGCATCAAAAAATGTGTCGATATAGATCGTGTGTGCGTCTGTTGAAGCTGAAATTTTGCACAAATAACATCAGATCGCTATTTACAACAACTTTAATCAGTTGAAAGCCTCATCCACAATTGACAAAAGTCTACCTACTTCCATCGACATACCAAAAAATAGGAGGGGCCAGATAAAAGATGCGCTTATTTACAAAAACCCGTTTTGTGCAAAATCCAACGTGCTAGTTAATGCGTATTACGTACTGTGCTAAGGGGTGTAAAAAGGAACCGGCCACGACCACCGTGCATACAGAGAAGTAGAAGGTATTAAAGATTTGCCCTGAACCCAATTTAGTTTTTTACTTGTTTTATTTTATTTGTACGTATGCTTGTGCTTATTACTCAGTGCACTCGACAGGAAACACTTTCCTTCACACTAATTTCCATTTTATCTTCTAACTTCTTGAACAATAATTATTTGGCATCTATTTTTGCTTATGTGTAATTTTGAACTGGATTTTATTGGAAACCTTAAGTACAATATAAAGGCATTCAGAGTTGCTTGCATTAGTATGCATTGCATCGATTTACTAACTTCATTTTAGGATACGAAAGTAAAGCGAAACTATTTAATGTGAATTTTTTTTGTTAAAGAATTCTTATAAAAATTTGTTGTTTCGAGTTTAACAAATTTTCATATAATGTTTTTTTAGTTCAAAGTGGAGTTCTGCATAATAGTAGGCTTTGATTAATAACATAATAAAACAGAAGAAACAGTGAAAGCCTACAGCGATTAGCATCGAAATCCAAGTTGGTCTATCCAGTTAAAAAGTTCGTATGTGGTCGTACATTAATTCGGGAAGGATTTGGGAGGGTTTCCTAAAAATTAAGCCATCATCGAAATATTTTAAAAACTGTGATCAAAACTTCGCGCACAAATTTTCATGTTCAAAATGTCATGTAGGCACCGAACGGACGGACGGACAGACATGATAAAATCGATTCAGATTTTGATTCTGAATGGCATTTTCCGTGTAGGAGTTATAAACATCCGCACAAACATAATATACCCTGTTACACACATGTAATGCAGGCTACAATGATATGGGGGGTACACTTGTTTTGTTCAATCGTTTGTAAGTGCCAGAAGGGGTCGAGCCACACCCCCAAAAGTATACATATTCTTTATCAGTAACAATAGCCGAGTCGAATTAGTACTTATGTCCGTCCGTTATATGCTTTTGGACAAATTTGTACCAATAGTTAGGGCGCTGCCCTATTTTGCAAATGGGTGTGCATTCTAGATGTGGCGTCTACCTAATAAAACTTTTTATACTTGTTGAAATACATAATAGTGGCCATTAAACGACTGACAGGAGCTCGCGTGCAATTATTTTCTTAGCAAGTTTAAGTAAAATTTTAACACTTGAGATTTATTTGATGCGATTTCGTCTGTTGGACTTTATGACAGAAACGTTAGTTCAAATAGAATGTGAAAAGGTAGTGTTTTGGTGACTGAATATATGTATCAAACCTCCTCCTTGTGGAGGCCATAATCGTGCCATTAGGAAGACATTTGATAAAATTGCAGTCTTTTCGAACGAAATCAGTTTTTTAATACCTACAAAAACTCAATGTTCTGTTCAGTGATATATGTTATATCTTGTCCTTGTTGCGTCCTTGGTAACTGGACATTGAAACTCAATGAATAACTAATAAAAATCATCTGTTTTTCTTTTCTACCCATCACCTATAATTTATACATAAAATTCATTCCTCCCCTTGCCTAGAATAACCTGAAAAAGTTAAGTCTCATTACGTTGGAAATTCGTTTATGTTACTTACAGTCAAATAACGAAATCTACCATTTTGATTGCAAACGATAACATAAGAAGGAATCTACACAATATCAACAATATTGGGAGAGAAGGAAAATGAACATACCGAACAAAAGAAAATGTAATAATACAATATAATCGTAGAAACGCTTGTACAATGTATGGGATGGTGAAAAGCACTTGTAGAAAACTCGTAAAAATCCTTTTATGTCAAATCAAGAACTTAAACAAACAAAAAAGCAAAACGAAAGAACAGGCAGCCTGATTGGTTGGTTCCTTTGCATACGACCATTCGCATCACAGATGCTACACCACTCACTCTGATATGGAAGAATGCATTTGAGAAAGAACAATGGAAGAAGATATGCGCTCTACATACATACACATAGTCTAACATGAGTACAAACAAACAATTCCATCAACTGACATTTTGATGCGAGACATGACTTGACAGCTCAATGCTTAAGCACAAGCATAAGCACAAGCACACACACAATCGCAGTGCATACACACCCATACACGAAACATAAAGCCGTATTGTTGTTGTTGTATGTGTGTGTATTTGCTGTACTCTCTCAGTCAGCCGGTGATGTGTAGTGCATTATAAGCAGTATACTAGAAAGAGTCAGCAGCAGAGCAAGTTCTCAATAACAGCCATTGCCTTGTACTTGTAGTATTGTAGAGTATATCGATACTGTGCAGGTATGGTTGGTTGTGTATGCAAGTAAATGTTTATGGCTTTGTGTGAAGAATCCATCAATTTTTACGTATTTTTTTTTTCTTTTCTTAATACCTTTTATTTTTCTTAATGCCGTTTCGGCCATAATGTACTGATGTACTGATGTATGGGTATGGGTATGGGTATGGGTATGTATGGATGGGTTGTTTTATTCAAATCGGTTGTGGTCGTTGTTGTTGTTATTATTTTTTGTTATTGTTATTGTTATTGACCATTGTCCTCCCTGCCTGCGTTATATTTTTGTTTATAACCTTCGCTTAACAATGCTTCGATTTGTTTATATGCATAAATGTATATGTATGCGTCTGTTTGTGTAAAGTATGATTCTCTGATCAATACCTATGTGCATATACTTACTTACATAGGATATAGACATTGATGCATAGAAATATGTGTGTGTGTATGTTTGCTTTAGTTTCTGAGTTGTTAGCAGAAAACCACCCCTTTTTCTATTGTTCTGTCCATCAAATTTTATCAGCAACCATAGATTTTTCCCTGCCCCATGTGCTTTGCCTACTACTACTACATTTCGCATAATCCTCAACGAAAAAAAAGAAACACAACGCAAGATAACATGAAAAGTTGTTTTCGTTTCTGTTATATTCCCTTTTCATCGCTCTCTTTCTCGCTCACTCTATCTTTCACCGTTGTTGTGCTGTTCATTCATTTGATTTTACAAGGAAATGATCTCCGGGTAATATATGGCAAAAACAAAAACGAATTCATATGTGTGTGTGTTCATATAGATAGATGGACATAAATTAGATATGTCAGCATAATAATGATACTCGTATATGTACAATGTATTTACAAGAATGAATACAAGTGTGTATGTATGATGCCTAGAAAATTTAAATTTTCGCGTTTTGCTTCTTAGAACGATTTCATCGAGGTTTGAACCTAATAAAGGCTCCATGCTAGACAATTTCGTAACAGCTGAAAAAGATCATGGTTGATCTTTATAACGGCATTTGTAAGATTTAAGCGGCGAAAGATATTTTGTGGCCCCAGCCCCCTTAAAAGGAGTCCTCAGCATCACAAACTGAGTCGATCTAGACATGTATGTCCGTATGTCCGTCTGTTGTTGGCTCTCTCACTACCGTAAATTTCCAGCGTAAATGTCGGCTCGTAAGCTGATGCACAATTAAGGGCGTGATCATGTAGGTACTTCTTAAATTCATATATTTTTCAGTAATTGCAAACAATTTTGTGAGCGGTGTTTGAATTAAAGTCCATATGTAAAATTTTTGTACCTATTAAGAAATGGGTTTAAAATCTTGACTACCTAGCATCGGTGCACCAAGGTATGCCGAGAGTACACATGCCAATGCTTCTGCAGCGGAAAAGTTACTCACTTAAATGCTAAACAATATTCTTTTTCAATTTTTGGTGCATTGTGGGCGTGTCGCTGGTCTAATTTGATACCTCAAGTGTTATTTTACGGCGATTTTTGGTTCTGCGATGCTTACTCTGGTGGGGGTGTGAAAAAGATTGGTCAACTTATAAATAATTATACAAGGAAATGGAGAACGTAACACCTGCTAACACTTCCTTTATAATATTTTACCTGCGACTAAACTCCAGTTAATGGCACTACGATTGCAAGCTCCCCCCTTTCATTAAACGTATTTATGTACTATACGTACTATGTGTATAAGTTTGCTTGAATGATTAAATCATTTGGTTTTTTTTATTTAAAAAATTACTTGAAATTAATTTTAAATTTCACACCGTGTCCTTTCCCTTTAGCGGGATTGAGAAAATAGTGGAAATCACTTTATTTACAAGTAGTTTTTTGTTACTACTTATAACTTAATTAGTTACTGATGTGAATAATTAATCATAGTCTTCTTAATCTTTCTTATATTGTACATATAAAGAAATGTGTAATGCGAGGTCTAGTAGAGATGTTGATGATCGAGATCACAAGACAACAAGACAACAAGACTTGAGCGTTTAAGATTATTTTTTTCTTTCCCTACAATTTAAGTGAAATGGTTCCTTTTTAATATATTTGTAGTGAATGTGATAGTTTGCCGTATGTTTAATGGTTGCTGTACCTGTTTCTTACACAGTGTTTGCTATACATATGTGCGTGTGCGTTGGAAACACCGCCATCAACTTCGTGCCATCACTTTGACATTTCAATTATTCTTTTCTGTGAACTCGCTGTTTATCATTTGTTAGAGAATCAGACTCAACAACAAACACCACGTCCCTACAATGGTGTAGGTACAATATTTTGTAAGTGAAACAAATGAGCCTTTTTAAACACTAAACCAACACACACACCTATTCATGCACCTTTAACAACTCTAATATACTAATAAAAGGAAAGAAGAGTTTTTCTGCTCCTTGTCGTCTTCATTCCCAACTTTTACTTTACATTGGATTTGATTGCAGAGAAATCTATGATTAATTGAGCAATTGTTACTTTTAATTTTATCATTTCATGCTTTCTTCAACATTCGTACCTCGTGTGCATAGGTGAAAACTTTTGTCATGCCTACTGAGGTTTTAAGAAACGAGAAAGTTATTTTTGATCGTCGTCATCGGTTAGTAACAGTACATGTCAGCTGCTCGCCAACTTGTGCCCGCACACCAACTAACTGAAGATTTCTTTTGTGGCTGTGCGAGTGCTTTCCTTCCTTTTACTGATTAATGCAATTGCGTGTAGTTTTCTACAAAATATTACATTTTTTAAGAAATATTATGCTTGACAATTTTTTGTCTTGGGAATTATCAAAATCGTATCTTCGTCTTACAAAAACCAGTTGCTATTGTTGTTGTTGTTGTTATTATTATTATTATTGTTATTGCTGTTGTCATTGTTAAGCATTATAAACAAGAAACCTCTCTACAGCAGTCTATGGGATGAGCTATTAAGCTGTCATATTTATGGTTCTGGTTAAAGGAGATGGAAAATATCACAAGAAAACAATTTGTTGTTATTATGGTTATACATGTTAAGTAGAAACATTATTAATACGTATTGTGTGTCGCTAATAGTTGTTGTTTATTATCTTTTTTTCTCTATTTGTATAACCTTCACATAAAATGGCAGGAATGCAAAGTTTGTCATTTCATTTGTAAAACGCAGAGGCGAGACGTCATAGATCCTACAAAGTATATATATTCTTGAAGAAGCTTTTAGTTTCTGCGCGTAGATCGCTATTTAAATTGAGCAAAATCAATCAAGAGTGACGCTTACAATCGACATAAAACCATATGCAGCATAAACCTCGACCTCGAGGGCGTTATCTTGTACCTGCCCCGCCAACGTCAACTGTTTGTATGCAAATGTGGAGAGTACTTCAAATTTGGCATAAGCTTATATTAGTTTTCTTGATTGTTAGTTATTAACAATAAAAATTCTTTTTTTTTTTTGTCCGTTTACTTTTTGAAGAAATGCGTGAGGTTTTGGTTACTCTACAAGAAAAAGCCTTCAAGTTAGGTTTCTGGCTTTTTACTGTTTACCTCTTTATTTTTTAATTGAGATTTGTAACACACACTAAGTATGTAATTGTGTGAGAGACTGAGAATGAACGCATTGTAGATAGCGATCAATGTGGTTCCCGTGTGTGATTTAGTTTTATGACAAAGCAGCCCAGTTGCAATGATTGTGATAAGTATTGTGATCTGAACATTTCCAAGTCGTCTACTTCATAGTGTTTGTTATTAGCAGCAATAATCTAAGACCCGCTAGAGAAATAATCAATATTTAAACATATCAATTATGTCAGGGAGTTGGCTGTACGCAAACTTATTCTAATTCTAACACATTCTAACCCATGGCATCGCCCACATATAGAAACACATGCAATTTTAAATCATCATTCTATTCTATTTAACTAAGTCAGTCAGAATGATCTGTTTGTTTAACTTATGGATGTGGGCGAGAGCATTGGCCCTACCTCTCGCCCACACCAAATTTGACAAGTTTTAAACCGATATTTCAATTACGGATGTCTCCTCAGTAATAGTTGTAGACGTTCAGGCAAATTGGATTTACTCACTCACACCACACTGTAGCAATATAATAATAAGTTAAGGTTAAACACACACACACACATTATATTTGATGTATAATAAACGATGGTTGTTACTCAACAAAGATGGCTGCTGCTGTACAGCTGATTAAATGTGTGAGCAGTTTTATAACAAACAAATGACATTAAAAGTATCAAATAAGGGTTACTCTCGGTAATAGTGCACCCTCTCCCTCTCATCCATTATTTATGTGAATTTAGTTGGACAAGTAGTCTTAGTCGAGATAGCAGGAGCAGCAGCAGCTTCTTCTTCTTCTTCATCTTCTTTTATGTTGAATTGTATCAATGTTGTATTCATGTTCATCAATTTTCATCCACTGTTTTAATGTTTGATAAGTGTGATATATTTGTGTGTGCGTGTGTGTAAGTGTGATTTACACAATTTCTGGATCTTTTCATACTTCTTGATGCGTTTTTTTTTTTTTTTTGTATGCTTCTTGTAAATGCTTTATGTGAAATTGATATCCATTTAAAATATGTCATTCTGTCGTCGTCGCTTTCGTTTAGACAGCTTCACAATTCACGCACATTATTCACATAACGTTCACAGAAATTTGTGAGTATCGGTGCCCAACTCATGATATGAAAAGAAACCAAATAAGAAAACTAAATTTGGCTAAGGCCAAATTCTAAATACCCTCCGAAGGAGGCGTGGTAGTTATATGATTACGCCGTCTAATAGTGAACGTATTATGTCGAGTTTTTGGCTGAGTACAGTTTTTACGTTTTTACGTTTCATTGCGGTCGAATCTGTTATTCAACCACGCCTATTTTTAGCGCATCGACGAACAGACATACGGACATACATGTCTATATCAATTCAGTTGTTGATACTGATCAAGAATATGTATAATTTATAGGGTCTTTGAAGCCTCCTTCTGGTTATTACAAACGCAAAAACAAACTTAGTATACCCGCCATTCTATGTGGAGGGTATAAAAAATGTATAAATTATGTTGTTTTTTTTTGTTTTTTGTTTTGTATGTAGAAAATATGTGTGCTAACGGCTGAGTAGTGGCAAGTATTTGATGTGTAAGTAAAGGTTTGTGTGTATGCGTATGTATACATATGTCCACACACAACGCATAAATCTGTCATTTTACTTTACATTTTTTTCTTATTCTTATATTTACACTCTCTTGACTCGACATGATGTACCTACAGTCGGCTAAGGGTAAATGCATTATTTCATGATTTTGATACTGTTTGTGTGCGTGTGTACCTACTTGTATTACTTATCATATAGGTACAATGGCAACCAGCGTGTATGAGCAGCGGCAGCAGTGTATAATACTTGTATTGTGTCTGTCAATTTTTGTACAAAAATTATGATCCTGAAAAGTAGATTATATCCTTGATTTATCGCCTCATCATCATATTACGTGATGTGTATAGTCTGCTGATGTAGCGTTATTAGTAATTGTCTTCATACGCATACATCAATGGCGTGTGTTTCTCAAGACGACACATTGCGTTGATTGCGGATTATATCTTATATCTAGACTTTGAAGACTCACCTTATTATTCGAATGGCAATATTTTAGGTCCCTCGAAGGAAAACTTTATCAATAATTTTTTCCATTATGGATATACTAAGATATACTACACGCAGGTTCCTATTTAAACTGAGCGTAATCGTTGAAGCCATCATCACAATTCACCACAATTTCTAACAGCCACGATAAATTTGTAATGAGTTCGATCATCGATGTTGCACTAATAACACATGCGCCCACAATTTACAAAAAAAAAAATAGAGGTGAAGGGTATTTAAAATTTGGCCGAAGCCGTATATAACGTCTTCACTTGTTCATTATGTTCCTTCACAATTGAAATTCACAAATTATGAAAATATTAAAAGTGGACATGAGAAATGTCCCATCGACTGGGATAAGATAATACTGCCAGCTGTTTTGTTGATTATTTCGGTACGAAAAAATATTTTAGTCCAACGTTTGATACAAATGAATGGATAAGCGTAAGCAACCTGAAACATGTACAGAGTAGTGGGAGGCATATTACAAAACGTTATGGCAAATTAAGAAATGTCGACTCTCCGCTTAGTTTGAATGTTTAACGTTTGTTTTTGTCTAATTTATGGCCATCACGCTGTGCAGTCTGTACACACAATAACTGTAAGAACCGAAAGCGTGGAGAAATTGCAACAGAAGTTAAAAGATTCTTTAGTCACATATTTCTGATTTTGAAATTATATGTGTTGGGTAAAAGCAGACAAGCACGGCGGCAGTTGTGAACAATTTACTCTCCTTGACTTGACCTTTGGTTTTGCTAAAGAAACTGAAAGTCAATTGAACAAATGTCAGTACGGAATAAAAAAAAAACCTGCACCAACATTTCCCAATTTATGGTTCTAGGCGAACCTTTTAAACCGTCCACCTTTGTGATGAGAGTATATTAAGTTTGTTTTTTCGTTTGCAATATTCAGAAGTAGGCTTCAGACATCCTACAAAGTATATTCTTGATTAGCATCATAAACTGAGTTGATATAGACATGTATGTCCGTACGTCCGTGTATCTGTCTGTTGTTGACAATCACACGGGCGTACATTTTGAAATATTGAACTGAAATTTTGTACAAACACTTTTAGTTTTTGTATGCAGCTGGCTATTTAAATTGGGAAAAATCGGTTAAGAGCCACGCCCACAATTTACAAAAAACCATATTCACCATTACACTAGACTTGCAAGCTGCAAGCTGATACCTAATACATACACTATTAGAGAGCGCAATATATATATATTTGTGCCACGCCCATCGTTGTAAATGTGGAGGGTATTCAAGATTTGGCTTAAGCCAAATTCCGTTTTCTTACCTGTTGTTACGACATTCCTAACATTTTATGAGTTGAATTAAACAGCGAACCAATCGCTCGATATATAATTGAAATGATAGGAATTGATTGAAAATTAACCGAATATGTTACGTAATTAAGATTTTTTAAGTCTTTATACTTTGAAATTAAACTTGGTGTACATTTGGTTTTATTTTTAAACAAAGTTCTCTGTAGAAAATTAGAACCGAACAAACTTTTCCGTGTGCTTTCTCGTGGCAAATTCTCAAAAGGCATAATTTTATGTCCAAAAAAAAAAAAAACAAAAACAAGTAAGAAAAGGCTATATTAGGTCAACGCCAAATCTAGGGTATCCAGTGCTAATGCTAGTGCCCTACTTGTTATGAGTACATAACATAACATGTTTCGACTTCATTAAACATTATCGGATTAGCATAGACCAGCTGCGTTTTATAATGCAAATTCCGCCCAATTACCTAAGGGTGTGGTCACTTTGCGAAATTTCACAAAATTTATCTCAATAATTTAGGATTAATACAAACTTTTTTATAAAGCAACTCTTTCCCGTGATATCACGTGATGTGAGGCTACTTTCACTTTACTTTGAAATCGAAATTTACTTTACTGGAATCGTTATACATATATAGCCCAACTCAATATGTTGAAGCTTTCTTTAGTTATGTGACAGTCCATGGACTGATTTACCTATTTTTGAAACCAAACACTTCACGTGGGCGATGAACATGTTTACTAAATAACATATGATGATGGGTACAATAATTAATAACGATTATCTATCTCATGGCATTTTGAAAAGGGGGGCAACGACGGATGAGGCAAATGCCTAATGTTGCTTCTTCACTTGCTGTATTTTGTTAAATATAACGGTTTTTAGTTGTTGTTTATTGGATACGCGAAAGTCTCGCATTTTATGTTTTTTTTTTAGCCTTTTAGGTTTGGCTTCGTCTATCACTGAGTGACATTAAAAATGGCTTTTCACATACACATACCTATACATGTACACGAACATATAAAAATATATATTAATGCTATATCCTTAAAGTGGTCGTTGTTGGTATTCTGTTGGTGACTGACAGTCGCCACAACCATGATGTTAAATGCCGAGCTTCGTAGTTGTGTATCTGTCTGCTTCTTTTCCTTTAAGTATCAACTTATATATGCTTATGTTGGGTGACATTGTGACGCTTTTCGTGATGTTAGTAACACTGGTTGTGATGATGACGTCTTTGCTCGTCCATTTCAACCGTGGTTGATTTGCTCTTTGTATTGTGCAGCCTTTACATATATATTGAAAACTTTTCTAGTTATTTAGATTTTGTCGTCCGCAATTTATATTGGGCATCTATATAAACAAAATGTGTTTTCTTGCCCCATCAGTGCTCCTACAGAGAGGTATTCTTTTTTATACCCACCATCATAATGACTTAACACTCTCACGATTTAAAATATTTAGATATTGAGCTGATAATTGGTTCATTTTGGCCCCTTTGGTGCTTATACATGCAGAGAGGGATAAAGGGAGTAGTGTTTCTTAACGTTCGACTTGAATTTGTGCACATCACGAATGGCGAGAAATGGTTTCCCTGACGGACAGCACGGCTGAAGAACGAATTGTTTCGAAGAAGCGTTGTGCGATGTACAGGCAGCTTCAGATATTGATTTAGAAAGCCGATGCTCTTGGCAGCTCCTTTCGACACTTTGAATTTTTAGGTCTAACGCAGCCGAACTCTGTGTACCCAACCGCACTTGGAGTTTTTCATAAGATCACGATTAAATGAATCATTCATGTTGCTCGTCTATCATAAATCTTTGTACTTTTACATCTTTTATTGTAATAATAATAATGATATAGATTGTCGCTGTCATCGCAAAGAAGGAGGACGAACAATACCTTTTAGTACTCCTGCGTTTAATAAAAATTCTTAACTGTCATCTCGAACAGTTACTTAGAAAGCCAGATATAGATATGAATCGAGCGAAATTAGCATTAATAGAGCAACAACCTTACTTTCTCCCAAATGGTGCATAACTCGATTCTACATTTCCGTAAGGTAGGCGGGCAAAGCGTCTGTTAACCGATTTTTGCGAAAGTTTTATCGACGACCTCTGTGTAATCAGATCATCCAGTCACCATTTATAAAATTTATTAATTGGGTAAAAAATCTGACTTGAAGTTTGTATACTTCAAGCCATCAAGTACTTGCCACGCTGACGGCCTAATTTGGAGAGCATTTAAGTCCTTGTCCAAGTGAAATTTCGTTTTTTACTTATTTTAATTTATAAATGAAACGTAAACTCATAAATTTTGAGTGGATTTGAAAAAGGGACACAAATCAATACGACCCGTTTTCGAAGGATTGATTTATTGATTATAAATATTATGGAATTGTGTGAAATCTTAAAAATTTTGACCAACAAAACAATACTTGGCTAAAGTCGCATCTTAAGTATACTCCACCTCTACATATATAGCAGTGCAGCCGAAATATTGAAATATGAATACTAGGATTATAATTTAAATTGAGTTTTATAAAGTAGATTGATACTCCACATATCAGATTAGATAAATTGTTTGTGTTTTTTTTTCGCTTCACTAATACAATAGCATTGAGAAACGACCTTAAAACAAAACCCATATTTACGGTTTTTTTTTTTTTTTTCAATTCTCTCTCTGTGTATAAAATGAACGATTGAAGAATTTTCTTTCAGTTCCATTAATTTAGTGTGTGTCTGATGAACAATTTTTTTATTTTAATTAAAATTTCCTTTGAATAACAATATGAGTGACGCTTGCCAGCCGCAGCTAAAAAAAATGTTGAATTAATTATAAAAGTTTTGAAGATATACATAAATAAACATAATTCATGTCAAGCGATGAAACCCTTTCGATAAATTTTCGGTTTAACTAAAATGACATGAAATGAATGTGTGTGTGTGAAAATAACGACAACAGAACGAGGAGAGAGAAGGGGATGTTGAATAAAAGATACCAGCACCACCTCATTACTATATATAGAAAAGCTATAAAATTACTTCTGCACAAACCATCAAATAAACGAATCGAAACGTAGCAAAGCAACAAAAACATTTCGGACACACACGACTAATCAAGCAATATTTTATCCGTGCCACATTATAATAGGTGGTACACTAAGTTTACCATTCCGTTTGCAACTACTATCACTCGCCAGAATAAGCTGGTGCGGATGCTAAGCTTGCACATGGACTGAAGTCCATGTGGAGGGTGCTTAAGACTTGACTTGAGCCAAATTTAGTTGTTTTGCTTCAACCTAACGTTTCAATAACACTTTCCTGTACCCACCACCCCAAAGCTTAGGAATATTTATCATTTTGCAACTCCCAGATATAAGCGCCTGTCCAACCATGTGTGTATATTCTGAATAAGTATAGATAGCCTGACACATTTTATATATTTCTTAGAGGATCTTGGTATATAAGTGGTGGGTATTCAAGGGCCAAATTTACCTTTTCAATCATTCAAATCGTATAAAAATATTTTATTTATTCCTTTACGTTCTTGTGTCGGTGTGTCTGTCTTTAACATGCTAACAGTCGCAAATATTCACGTTTTGTTCAGGTTTAAGGTGAAGCCAGCAGCCACGCCTTTTAGTCATAACGTTGGCATTTGGTCAAATGTATCTGTGAGAAAAACGTTCTGACAAACAACACAACAAAGAAAGATGAGAAATTGACACTTGGAAAAGTAATATGGCTGACAAGGCAACAAAAAATGGCGTATCTTTGTGTTTAGGAAATTTATGACGAATATGGAGTAAAGGAGCCAGAATTATGAAACAGATTACAATACAAAAACCGAGAGACACGTCAAGATATCAATTAAATCTATAGTCATAAAAATGCATTTGTTTTTTTTTTTTTTTTGTTCAATAAAGGAGGAGTTTTAAATACACAAAAGTTAAAAAAATACGACCTAAGAGAGAGATAAACATTTTCAATATATACTCTTAATCACACACACACACACACACACACACACACACAAATAGATTTTCAAGCATTGTAATAAAACACAATGTCATGCAATTTAACATAACAAAAAATGTCAAATTTTGAGTGATTTACTATCAAACCACAGACAAACCAAATATGTTAGAGTATGGATGTATTAGTGGGGAATATATTGTACATGCGTGTCTGTAATACTGGATTAAATATTTCGGGTATACTTCTGATGCTGTCACTGTGATGTGTTATATTTATGGCGTTCTTATATTAATGGTTGATAAGCACATAAAAACATGTTTTGAAATGAAACACATTAAACTCTTCATATATATACATCTGTGCTTTCTATACATATGCATCCATATACGCAACGCAACGCACTTCTACTTGGTTAAGTAGAAGGCGAAACATTCAGAGCGTTTTGGATTTGTAGAAAGAGTTTCTGTTGTAAAATTTTTAAAATTTTTGAGGTTATACAAACTTTTAACGACAATGCTTATTTTGTGCCAACGTAGTACAGTACTCAGGTACCCGAAGATAAAGCAAAATCTTTCAATTTCGATAGAGATACAAGATTTGTAGGGTCCCCGAGGTTTCTTTCTGGAAAACTCAGCAGATCCTCAACGCTATGTGAAGAAATGACCATTCCAACGATACTGACATTTGGCGCAAATAATTCCTTTATATTTAGATGCCTTGGTATTGAAAATGGATTGTTCATGAACCTATGAAGGACTGTTTCCAAGAAGTCGGATGTATTTTTAAATAAAACATGTGAATTTCGGTCGTGGCATTGGCCCTTGCACGCTAAAGATGGCGTATTGTACAAATAATTTAAAGATTCTATTTTCTTACTATTTGGAAGAGGTTAATGATTGGGGATACCCCAGATTTGCCATACACCTAATATAGCTTCTTTTTTACTTGTTTTTATTATTTTAATCCTTATCTTTATCCGGTCTATGGTTCTGAACAGTCTCTCAAACGTTAAGGGAATTGGGTTTTCAAGCATCGTCAAGGTGTTGGGTGTAAAAAATTAAATAAAACAAACGAGACTAAAAATAAAATGACCTTTTTCTTGCAAAGTGGAAAAGTCACCATATTATCATACCACCATTATTCCCTTACGTTCTTCTCTTGTTCACACAGTCAGTTCGTGTCAGCGGCATTTTACTGACACAAATAAATCACTCATTTGTATGAAAGTAAACACTACACATACATATATATGAGAAAGATGAAGGACAATGGCACAAAAAAAGGCAACACCCACTATTTTTAGCTGAATAATGACGCATACGGGTTAGCTTTGGTAATGACCCTGATGAGAGGATAAAAATATTTATTTCATTTCATATCAATATTTATAGCCATCATGATAATGATATGTGGGGGTAATATCGTTTTCGTTCAAACTTTCGTAAGTGAGTGATTTTCTTTGTATTATTTTGCAGCTCCCACGGGCGACGATCGCCCATCCTTCACATACATTTTATGACGTTATTTGGGAGAAGGATTTAAGATCACCGGTGAGGTTTTCTTTTGGGTCTTGTACGGTGATGTTTAAAGCTCGAATTGTGTTTCAACAATTTGCATTGATAGTAATTAGGGAAGCTCCCACTAGGAATTTGAATTTGAGCAATGTCGAGCTTTATAACTTGATGGACCGCGTGGGCAACGATTTTTAAAAATTTTGCTTGTTAGAGTTGCGCCTCTGCTAAGGTGGATCTTGATTGACACTATTTTGAGATGTACAACAGTGATGATGCTTTAGTTTTGGCCAATATCGAACGGCATCATTTCATTCAGAGTGTCGAACGTTTTGTCCCCAATGAACAGTTGAAACGGTTGCAAATATTGAGAAATTAAGTTTAAATTTGTAAACTTTTAGTCTGTGTAGGTAGTTTTTCTAACTACAATTAAGTTAGGTCGAATATTAAGTACCCTACAAATCTAATGGAGGCATGTACCAAATAAGGATTTTGATAAATTAAGACCGAAAACCTTATTCTTTGTAACTCAATTTTTGTGGCTGACAGTGGAAGAAACACACACTTTTTGGTTTTTATATATCGATTCAAACGATTCGTTAGTATTTCCTCAATGAATGCTTGTCGTAATCCTAGGTAAGAAAGTGTTTACAACACCAAAAATTAGTTGTAGGCAAACAACGACTCCTCGAAAGAAATTACACATGCATCTTTTCAACATACCGTACGTCTGTATACTTAGCATACCATTCTCTCAACTTCTCTCCCACCACATTTTCCCTCATTCTCGGCCGTTCTGCATCGTTTATTACATAAAATATATCTTTTAACAATGTTTTCCATCACCTTCAATTAATGTCTTATTTACACGTTGCGTAGAGGAAGCATTATTTTAAATGTATCATCAGTTAATAACTAACTGAATAATTTAGCCATTCACTTGAAACATTTGATATGCATTTCTCTCTCTCTCTCTCTTCATCATAAAAATTAAGGAATGGATGTGAATGTGTAAAAGAAAATGCGAATAGCGAATGTAACATTGTGAAAATGAATGCTTGTTAACTGAAATAAATGACCGGCTGACTGACAGATGATAGCCACGATACTGCGAGAGTGAATGTAGGAATGAATGAATGCATGATTAACATGCATATTGTGCATGATTTTGCCATGTGTTGATTGAAACATTATAAACTTTTACTGTATCGTTAAAATGATAATGTGAGCAAAGTGTTAACTTTTTTTTTTTAACTTGTTAGCCGGTAAGATTTATTATTTTACTCAATATTAAAGAAATTAAAGAAATTTAGCCAATCCTTGGTCGTGGACCCTCGAATAATTTTAGCGAGTTAGCCTAACTGATTGCACAGCCTTGTTGAAAGTGGGCCTGCTCGAGTAAAAGATTTCTTCTTAAAGCATTTGTCATAAAAATATGTATAATCTTTAATTAATGTAATCCAACCCGCCGCGAACAATTTTTAATGTATTTGTTGCGCTATTTTGTGACTGCGAATAATAAAAACCAACCCGGATAGAATTTTGAAATTCGTAATCACAGTAACTAAATATGTGATCTAAGGAGTCGATGCCTATCATTACTTAACCAAGTCAGATGAATTTTTGTCTTAATTTTTCTTTTTCTGGTATCCCACTCATTGCCATGATAATTAACAAACATTAAAAACTATTAGATAAAGTGGGAGATATATAGATAAAAAGTATAATTCAGAGGGAATAACTTATTTTAAAACCGAAAATGTTCTCTTTGAAAATGCAAATGGGTCCCGGGCTCACATAACGGTTCTAGGAATTATAGGAAGCCATTTTATAATATTTTAATTTCAGCTTCACACATATTTTGTTGAATGTTTTGTACGTTTAATGAAGGGTTTAGTTGAAAAAGTTTATAAAAAATTCTTTTAATGGCTGGCCTTACATTCAAAAAATTATGAAAATAAAATTTACGACTTTTTTTTTTTTTTTTTTTATTACGTAAATTATTTAAATGAGAAAAGCAAATACTCCACAATCCAACTGGTGTAATCTCTCACAGTTTGCTTTAATCTTGCCTTCTATTAGCCATACACGTAGTCGCCATGACCCGTTCCGACTATGACCAAACAAAAGCTACATACTCGTACATTTGTTTCTCCTCTTAAATATATGATTTCCATTTAATAGTAGTAGTAGTTGTTGTTGTTGTTGTTATTGTTGCTGCCACGGTCATCATTAAAATGATCGAAATCGGAAAAAGAAGAAGAAACGTAAACGACAGAAAACACATTTAAAATGGTCAATAAATTCGATTGATTTATGTTATCGCCAGCGATTAAATTAAGTTTTATACGTTATGTGTTCGTTATGTGTTCGTTATGTGTTGTGGATATGGCGCGATTTGGAGTGATAAAGGTGAATTCTTTTTCTTTTACTTACTCTCCTATTTATACTTATGTATAATATATATATAAAATCTTAGGCTTGTTTCGTTTCCTAGCTTCATTTCATTTAAATTATCCGATGTGGTTTGAAAATTTATTGCTACTAAGCCCACATACATTTGCAGCAACCGAGGGGTACAGTTTATGATAATTTGTAATACGAAAGTAAGAAATAAACAATCGGATATGATTTTGTGATAAATGATAATAATTCATCCATATTAGGTGTATAGAACGCTGTAGTGACAAAACAAAAAAAAGATACTTTTGCTTACGCTTTTATTAATAGGAACGGTTGGCTCGTTCATTACGTTCCATATTTCGGGTTTCTCTCCCGCATACATTTAATGGAAAATTTATCGATTAATATTATGTACTATTTTAGGATCGCGTGAGTGAGTTCATGCTCCACATGCACACGCACTCATACACTCCGTATAAATGTATAATAAATATAAATCAATCAATAACGATCAATTGAACAACATCATGAGCAAATAAATACCGATATAAAAAATAATAAAATACAAAACCTATTCGGATAGAAAATTAAAAGAAATCTCTTAGTGTATAGAAGGAAAAAAGTGTGTGTGTGTGTGTGTGTATGTGTGTGTGTATGTGTGTAGTACAGATAAGACTGACTGGGCTAGCTGTCTAGCTGATTGGATGTTTGTTCGTTGCCTGGTTGGCGTTCATGGTGATGACGATGCCGAACCTGAAGAAGTATATCACACGTTACCATAAAATAAAAACCAAAGTAGAAATTGAACAGAAACAGAAATTGAACAGAGTAAGATAACATATAAACTATACCAACATTAACGCAAACAACATGGCAACAAAACTGATCTAAAGTGAGGAATAACGAAACCGCGTCAGCTCATTGGATATGAAAAGATTCTCAATAAGGAATTTAAGCAATTTACTCAAATACTAATTTATGGCCGATGTATCCACAGGTGGCAACAAAACACACTCACAGGATCATATATCGGTGTTTACTCTATGTATATCTAGTCAGCATCAGAATAAATTTTTCCCCTTGCATCGGTAGAGAGACCATGTTGTGATCTCTTCTATACTCATGCATCCAAATCAGAGCGATTTTCATATAAAATCACTAAGAAGGCAAAAACATATTAAAACAAGTCAGAAAACTAAAAGTTCGTCTAGGTTAAATCTTAAACACCCTCCACATCCACATACAAATGGTAAGCGTGGCAGGTATTTGATTACGCTTTCTAATAGTGTTTGTATTAGGCATCAGCTTGCAGGTGGAGCTTTGTGCCGAATACTATTCTTTTGCAAAATGTGGACGAGTCTGTTATTCGATCATGCCCATTTTTTGGCACATTGATATTTAGAAAAACGGGGTACAAAATTCCAAAGTCATAGCTCAAATTTTGAGTGGCTCTTGACCGATATTTCTCATGATCTGCGTGCATAAACTTGAAGCATTTGTACACAATTTCATCTCAATATCTTAAAATGTATGTTCGTGAGAATGCCAACAACAGACGAACACACGGACATACACATCTAGATCGTTTTAGTTTTTGATACTGATCAAGAATATAAATACCTTGTAGGGTCTCCTTCTGTGTGTTGCAAATGCAATGACAAACTTAGTATACCTTCCATCTTAGACGGAGGGTACAAAAATCCTCAAGAAGAAGGGTGTAATATGTCTAAATATGTAGAAACCGACCAAACTCAAGTCAGAAGCTACAGGTCATAAACACAGCATACGCCACATTTTTTTGCAAACCATTTTAACATATGACTGACACTGACTGACGCACTGCCTGGTGACTGGCTCATGTTGGTTCATTTTATATGTGATGGTGGCCGCACAGTCCATTGCACATATTAATATTGTTGTGCCGTACTATTCATATATACATATTAAGAAATTCTTGAATATTTCATGCATAGTTGGACAATGGTGCTGGTGTTTTTATTGCGGGATATTAAGAGCGTTCTCCATGTAGACAAAATGTGACATTAAAAATTTAGCTAAAGTATTGGGTTTGGCAACTATATGATTGCGGATTTTGTCACTTTCATTTGTTTCGTTAACGCTTCGTGTTCAAAGTATCTACACTTCTCTTATTGTTTAAAGGTTCAGCTTTCATTTAGTAAAAAAATTATATTGATAATTTGGTGAAGATGCCGACTTCGACTATTTAAAGCCATCATTTTTTATAATGATATGGATTTTGTGCAAACATTTATAACACTCAGAAGGAAGCGTGCCACACCCCGAAAAGTTTATATATTAATGATCGGCAACAATTAGCCTTTCTGGCTGTCCATGTATTCTCTCAGGCAGTCTCACGATTGCAAAAGTTAACATATTAAGCTGAACTTTGTAACATCCACCAACAATGCTACAAAAAAAAACAAAATTGTTCTTTTATTACAGGCCAACCTTTTTCAGTATTTGAAAAGTTTTACATTCCAACCACGCCCACTTTCAATCAATATATAATAGAGCTTATTTCGTTTTAGTGGTTGATTGAGAATATTTGATGTGGGTGACCCTGAATAGATTTGAAATTTGAACAAAGTATGTGGAATACTTTATTAAGAGGCGCATGCAGTTAAATACTAGTTAAAAATTTCAACTTCTTGATCGTTGGGGAGTTCTCTGACGATTACAAAGCCAATGATGATAAGAATGGTTGAGGCGTGTGTCCAATTCTACGTAATATGTAAACCATAAAGGCCATACCCAAGGCAGGTGCATATAAACGTGGGGGTCATTTAAGATAATCGAACAATCCATTACATTTTTTAATCGTTCTGCTATTATTTTACTTTATATATTATACAATACATTGTTTATTTGTTCGAGAGTTTATCTTTTTTATAGTGATACAAAAATTCATTACCAGACGTTGAAGCTGAGAAAGATAGGCACGATTTTCATTTGATATCAAGCGCTTTTGAAAAGTTGTTCTATTTCACAACTAACTGTTGCCACAGCCATATAAGGCACAGTCGTGTATGTGTTTTTGTGTTCGTGTTCGCACTAAAGCAATTGTTTATTTACCCGTGCATACGAGCTGTTAGAACGTGTCAATTAAATAGTTTCATCTTGTAGGCAAAATTCATAACCTCATACCACCCAGCACATGCTTACTCACTAATAACAGTAACTTGTTGCTAAAATAGCAGACATGCTGAAAATGGACACGTCATGTATATTGTGCACATGCATACATTTTATACACAATAAAAAAGATATACATCAAATATTGACAGACGCACACACATACACCACTTCCACCAAGTTTATATGTATTGAATACAAATTTGACAATAGAAAAAACAAAAACAAAAACAAAAAAAAAACAAAAAACGCGAAAACCCGTTGAAACAGCATGTGTCAGAGAGTTGGTTGAAAAGAGAAACACAAAAATAAACACAATTGCCGCACAAGCCTCACATAGTCACACACTAAACGTACGTACTTAAACTTAAGTATGAAAGTGTTACTGTTGTTGTTGTTGTTACTGTTATTGGTGTTGTTACACAGTGAATACAGCTGAGATCTCCACATAATTTTTATACCCTCCACCTAAGATGGAAGGCGTACTAAGTTTGTCATTCCATTTGCAACACCCAGAGGGAAGCGTCAGAGATCCTACACAATGTAAATGATTCTTAATCACCATCTAAGCCATTTAAGTTTATTCAAACATATGCATCCGTGGAAAACTTGAATTGGGATTCTAACCCTTGTAATCTTTAAGCTGAAATTTTGTACAAACATTTTTTAGTTTTCTGTGCGTAAAATGGGTAAAAGCGGCCAAGAGGCATGCCCACATAATCAGCAAATATCTAATTATAATCTAACCCAACACAAAACTTCAGCTATGATTATGTGTGGGAATTTGGTACATATATCAATAATTGCCCCATTTAACGACGTGTCTAAATGTGGACATGCCGTGGACGCTCACAATTTCATATGGATTTAAGGATTTAGTTGTAGTATGAAATACAGTGAGGTAGTGAGTGAAATGTGTTATTGTACGAAATTGTGAAAGTATAAATCACAGGCTGTGGCTCGACTTGCGGCTCGAGTAATAGTATAAATTAGATTCACAGCGATAAGTCGACTGTATAAGTGCGAGTCGATTGAGTCATGGAAAATAAGAAGAGAAATTCCTCTAGGTGTAGGTAGCGTGTTCTAGATTCGGTTGAGTTGAGCTTATAATAAAATAGGCAACAATAACAACAACACTAGGCAGGCCAGGCACGTTGATAGTGTCCGATACATGTGCCGTCGTATGCATAATAGATATAACTGGGGTTTACAATAAGAAATAATAGAGATTCAGGATTAACTTTCAAGTAGAATTTAAAGATCACAGAAGAGGCGTGGTCAATCCCAAGGAAGATTTTAAATATAAACGATACTAATATGAACAGATCTGCCAAATATTAGAACATTGCGTTTGGTGGGTTAGGATTAATGCGAATTTTTTTAAAATTAAACAAAATTGAATAAAAGCGGACATGCACGTAAACGTGTGTATTGTTCACATTAATCATGAATTGGAAAATTTTTCTATTACAATGATAACGCAATTTTTGAGACTGTTTGAGTTCCAACAAAAATGTGTAAAAATTCACACATATACACAAATGCCCGAACGGACGGAAGAGCTACTGTCTACTGCTTTATTCATGATGATCCAGAATTTTGGTTACTTAAAAACGTTTGAACAAAAACAATATACCCCCATATAATTATGATGCTGGGTATAAATAAAAAAATGGAAATATTGCAAATTATTGACATAGAATGACTTTCTTTATAATAAAACGTTAATGGTCCGATTCGGTTCATTTTCAAAAGCAATCCTCTTAGAGCCAATAGAGGTCCTTGTAGTAAATTTTATGAAAATATTTCAAAACTGCAAAGTTTATGCATAATTTTACAAGAACCTCGCAAACATGATTAAATCGGTTCTGAATCAACCGCTATAGTTCTGAAAGTAGATTTAAGCCTTGCCGTTTAGAAGCTTCAAACCTATGCACAAACTTAACATGCTGTCTTACCACATGTGGTGTAAGGTTGACTGTATTGTTGTAACAATCTTACAGCATCTTTCAAACGATATGTCTGGCCTGTTGTCTTAGCGTTCTCACTTTAACCAAAGCTCACCGCATTTACACAAGACTGTGGTGATTTCTTTTCTACTCTTCCCTTCAAATCTCTTTACAACACCTTTCCATACATTCTGACTACTGGGCTTGGTTGCTCTTTGTGTGTTTTTTATGCAAATGTTTTATATAAAATGTGTCAATGCTAATGATTTTGTTAAAGTTTTTCGTTTCGATTCGCTTTGTTCGCTTGTTTCGTTACGTTTTTGAAATGTTGGCATTCAAGGTTTTCCAAGTGAGGAGGCGATCCTGCATGCACATTTGACCAAGTGTACATGTTGCTGTTTGTGCAGCTGCTGCTGTTGTTAGTGGAGTTTTTAAGATGTCGCCAACCAACGTATTAGTTGCATCTCCATAAACGCATGTGTACGCTCTCGCATTTTGGGCAATGTCAAAATTGCATGCTTTGTTGTTGATGCTGTCGTCTGCGGTGTGACATTGTATATCATGCATCATTGCTGCGGAGCAAATGGCCAAATAAAACAACATTTTTAGATATTTACGATATTATTGCTTTTCTAACAAAAAGGCGCCAAACTTTTAAAAGTTACGTCTTCGCCGTACTTTATTTTTTAATTCTGAGTGGGTATGCACCCAAACATTCTCGAATACATAAAGAACTGCAACTACAACAATCTCTCTCTATTCTACCTCAAAATTGTGTCCATTAATCGATAACAATAATTTATAAACTATAAATAATAAAATCATGGTTATCTATAAAAAGAAACACCTGTCAGTCGATTATTTCACTTGACAACCGGCTGTTTGTATGGCTGACTGGGTTCGCGAAACATGACATGAGCTCAATTTGTGACAATTATTGTCGCAACAGATTTCATAATAAATTCAAATACACATACAATCTGTACAAAACTATACATACATGTGGCATAATAATAATAACAACAACAATAATGACAACAATACAATCATTATTCATTTAATAGTTTAATATGCAAAAATCAACGATTTTTTAATGAGAAAAATCGTAAACTCAAAACAGAAACACAGATAATAACAATAACAACTATACGGGTATAAATAACAAAAAAAAAAAAATAAAAAATTGTGTGCAAAACAATTGCACAATAATCGATTTTAATCTTAAATCAATTTTTTGCTGCACAAATATCTCACAACTCACTCACCCAACAACTTTAGACGATTCAGTGTTTTTTTTTTTTTTTTTTAAATGCCCACCATCACAATGAAACGGGGGAATATTGGTTTTGTTCAAAGGTTTGTAAATATCAAAAGGGATGCCAGCCACACCCTTAGAAGTATATATTCTTGATCAGCACCAATAGACAAATCGATTTAGCTCCTCTGTCTGTCCGTTATTGTGTGAGAATTTCCACACATTTTTTTCTGTTTTAAGCTGTCGCGGTTGCCCTACATATTCACCGTCTACGTCACAAGTGTGATTCTAAAAATAGGCAAAATCCACAGACCACGGACTGGCGTACAATTTTAAAGTTGGGCTTGGCTACAAAACGTAAACCTGACTCCAAAATGCGGGATGCATTGGAGACAACATTTAACCGGGTAGTTTTATTTTCTGATTTGATAATCGCGTGATCAGGCAAATGAAAAGAATTGAAATTGTTTATTACTGGACGGCTCCATGTAATTTAAAGCGATAAGTACTGAGTTGTATTCTTCACACAAATATGTGCTTTTACCATTAACGATGGATTTCATTCTATCAATAAGGGAATCGGTCAATTGAAAAAGAAAAGTTTTGAGATTTAAGATTTGGCTGGTCTATTTTTAGACGTTTAGGGATTACAACCACCCGCACATACTTAAAACATCCTTTGCCACAAGAGCTGCAGAATATTAAGAGCTGTTTTATATGTATTCGGGATCTTAAGAATAATGCAGACATAAAACTAAAATTAAGGAAATACTATTAATTCTTTTTCAATATAACTGAGTTCATCTTTTTCTTTAGAAGTCTATGACTCTTGTGATATAAATGATAAATTGTAAGTTTCAGTTTATGGACGATTTGGTTCTTCTTCGGTTTCTAAAAAAGAACTTTTAGATTTACGGCTATACAAAGATCAAACACGTGCTGCAATTAAGTGTGTTGAACGCCAGATTCCACAACAAAATATCGGGGCGAAAAGTTGCACTTGCGTAAGAAGCATATTCATTGCTATTATGAAGCAAATATTCAATCACGGATTACTGACTTAACATTATAGAATTCATACCAACTACCCGACTGAACTCTTCTGGCTGTTGCAAGCGGAATAACAAACTTAGTAAAGATTTATATATTCCGTGGCTCTCGAAAGAAATTTCAACCGTTGTAATGCTGAAGTTTGATGTGAGGATACAAATGGCCGGGCTTGACCGAATATAACATTTTTCTAGTTTTATTTATGTGCATTGGTTAGGCAACAACTTTACCTTATTCCATGTAGATTGTAAACAATGATATTAACTGATTTGCAACTAATTGCCATAGATAGTTAAAAAGCCAAATATGGGCGTTTCTCTTGACTTTTTCTTACAGCTTTTGTATGTTTTATCATACTTTATTATTATGACTGCAGTTGTCGTGTTGAGTTTTTAAGATTAAATTATAAATTCAGTGATGTTGTTCGAATACTGTAAAGACTTGCATACTTATTTGATTATTAATAAAATACTGCTGCTTGGGCTTTATTGATTACTTTTATTTGATAAATTGAGCCATACTTGTGGACACACAGTTATGTTTAAAGTAAAATATGAACAACAACCGTTGCCAGCACCTTATCTTCTATCATGTACGGTAATATTGTGAAACATAAATAAAATAAATATTCACTTGCAAAAATTCAAATAATAATAAAAAAATTCATTTCGTTTTTTTACAAGCTCTACAGTTTATTCGCCTGTCGAAGTAATCTCGACTTTTATGGTGAAACTTTTTTCACTGCCGGTGGGTTACCAGTCCACTGCAACAGACCAAATCAGAATTCATCTGAATATTTTTCTCTTTCATCCTCAATTGTATTTGAATCCGTGTCTCCCTAAAACAGAACTTTAGTCAACTCGGCTACTAAAGCGACAAATTAATATTTGTAATACCGATTGATAAACACTTTGACAGAACAGTAATTGATACTGGCTTTGCCGATAGCAGAGTTCATTATGTAAGTAGGAATTATGGGCGGTATGTACATGGAATTGTTCAACAATGAATTGTTTTGTATATAAGAAAAACGTTAATGTTTTATACCCTCCACATACTAAATTTGTTATTCCGTTTGCAAGGAGACATCAGAGATCTCACAAAGTATAATATATACTTGATCAGCATATAAAACTGAGCCGATCTTGATATGTATGTCCGTGTGTTTAAAAATACATGCAGATCGCTATTTAATATGGGCAAAATCGGTCAATAGCCACGCCCACAATTAACAAAAATTTATATATTTGCAACAAAAATTAACCTATGAATTTGAAATTTGTGTAAAAATGGGCGTGGTCGGATAACAGAGACGCCTAAAGATTACAAAAAACCATACTCAGCGAGTTTTACTCGATTTGAATTCTTAACGTAATACAAACCATATGAAAGGGGGTAATAGTATACATGTCACGCCCACCATTGTAGATGTAGACGGAATATAAGAATTGGCTTAAGCCAAATTTAGTTCTCTTACTTTGTTAGTAGTAATAGCAACAACGTGACAACGGGTTGATTTTCGAGTAAAGGTTACGTAATTGCCAATTGTATGAAACATTTTGTTTTACACATATCACCATCACGCATATAAGAACATTGCATGGACGTACGCACACCTGCGGCAATTATTTGAAATATATTTAAAAAAATTTTACATTTAATTTCTTAAACGAAACGCACACACAATGTGCTGTCAAATTAAACCTATTCCAACCATCAAGTGTCGCACAACGCCGCCTGCATGTTGAATTAACACCAAACTAAACAAAGGTTAGCAAGATTTTCCACAAAGTGAACTTATTTTAAGATGCCTTTGGTTTCCGCAACTCCAAATTTGTTCTTGTTCTTTTTTAAATGAATTAATGCGTTTGTCCATACGTCCGACTTAAATTTAGAAATTGTTATAATCAGTTTTCAAATCATGTCCCCGTAAGCATTCAAAATTTCATTTCAGATAAACAAAGTAGACCCTAATGTTCATATTCCCATACAATGTAGAATTACAACTGAAACCAGATTTTAACTGAGCAATTTTTTTGTAAACAAATGGTACAAATGCTGCGAATCTATGACCGAGTCTCGCTTAGACCTGCTCATACGCATATTTATCATAAAATTCTCACGCATTTAAATCAAATTTTATATGCACACCTTAATACAACCCAATAACAATTATAGTATATGTGTGGGCACATGGACACCGTAAAACATTTGTTTCGTTTTCCGTTGGTATGGTTTTTCTTCGCTGCAGCAGTATCAGGAATTGTGTGCAGATAATATAAAACGCTCCACCACAATGTGCGTACTTTGACACATTTTAACCATTTATGACTTTTGCATAGTTTGTTATATATTTGTGTGTACGTACGTACACACATAGATAGGTTTGACAACTAAATTCAAAGCAATTCATGTGTCAAACAATCTATCGCTGTGTAGTAGTACAGCTATTGGTCGTGGAGTACAATGAATTGCGAGTGTTATACATTTTATACATAAAGCGAAGCTTTGTTGCACACTTTTTGACAGTTTTCCAACATATGCCAGATTGCCTGACTAGCGACATTTTAATCATTGACAGGCAGTTTTTTTACTCTATGGATTACAACTTTCTCGATTATTATTATTGTTCCCATAATTTGCATCTTTAAATATATGATAAGTTTAGATAAAAGTAATAAATATTTGGCTTAAGCCAAATCTTGATTATGCTCCACCTTCAATCATTAAACTTAAATATTGCATACATGCATACATACATGGGCGTAATCTGTAAAATAATTTATTAAACTCACGTCATTCTCATAAAAAAAGGGAAAATCATTTCGTTTTTGTTAGATAGTCTCTGGTGGGTGTGGCATACCCTCTTAATCCTCCTAAAGATGCTAATATTTAGGGAAGGGCTGCAATTGCGAAACGCTTTGTGTCAGATGTTCATATTATTTTGTCCATCCCCTGTTTATTCTATACTTTGTGAAGTCTCCGATGCATGCTGGGTGCTGGATGTTACAAACGCGATTTTCCCAAGCAATATATACCTCCGATGGTGAGTATAAAAAGTCTCGAAAATAATTTACATATTAATTCAAATGGGATCCACCATCGTTTTATTTATTTCCAATAACCACACGGTTCGCCTTGTTTGGATTTTGTACTCTAAATAGAAATTGTTTCTTTCTCATCGTTAGGTTCCTAAATTGTTGAAAGAGACTAATTTTATGAAGCGGTTCATTAATAATTAAAAGTTAATAATAATGTCAGTATACAATGTAGGGTCGCATGTTTCTGCGGCCTGCGGCCTCTTTTAATTATTCCTTCCTTATTGGATGATCATTTGTTTTTTTCACAGTTCCCTCTAAACGTAGTTATTTTTATAATATAACCCACACACACATACACACATAATATAATATATATGCAAATGAAGCAGCTTTTATTGCGTTTGTATTACCACGAGTGCTGGGAGTGTTTATTTATTTGATTAGTGGAAGAAAGAACATTAAAATTAATTGACAATTAAATGTTTCACAAACAATATGTGATGGGATCTGAGAGATTGCTTTTAACATATTTATGCTGATGGTTTTTTTTTTTTTTTACAATTTTTGTCTAGTTTTTTATGAAATCGGTTTTTAATTTTATTAATTTAGCTGGTGCAACAGAAGCCATTTGATTACATTTTCTTTAATTCTATATTTTATATCATTACAACGAACGTATGGCTTAGATTTTCTACCGCGGGAACGCGGGTGTTTATCATGCTTATTCATTATCATAATGATACGGGGGTATATTGGTTTTGTTCAAGAGTTGGTATGTGCCAGAAGGAGGCGAGACATCGGCATCGAATTTCGATCGATGTGACAAAAGTGGGCGTAATCGTTTAAAAGACACGCCGGTGGGTAGAAAAAACATATGCAACACGAACTACGTACCCTACCTCTGTACAATGGCGACATGGTGGGAGAGGACAAATTAATTATTTTACTTGTATCAGTAAACGCGAGACATTATCGTTCTAAAAGTGTTCCGATCGGGTCAGATATTAAGCCAATTAACAGTTTTTCACAGGTTCATGAACAATGTCATAACATTGCAAAGATTTTAAGCATTACGTGTGCGTTGACCTTTCTGCGGACATTGTAAATGGAATAATAAAATATGTAACAAATTAGTAGACATTCGTCCTATGTCTTATTTTTCCTGTGTTCTTGTTCCATCTTCAAGGAATTTTAAGGGCCTCCTCTTAAACTCCCTAATAAATTCAAATTTTGAATTTTTGTTATTGATTGAAACTGGGTTGGGGTGGTGGGGGTGGGTGTGAGTGAAACGCTTTTGGATATTTGAAAAATAGTGCTTACACTACTGGACACATATTGAAATAAGAGCAACATTTGAAATGACGTTTATCATGTGCTCAAATGACCATTAAATGTGTTCAACGACGCCATCACACACAAGTAAAAGCATAACAATAGTCGTCATCAGCATCATTGTCGTATGTGCGTCAATTTTTTGGAGTCAAAACTAGAGAAAGAGAAAAACATTCATCAAATGATAAATTGAGTGAGTGAATGACTTCATGCATGTTGCGACATCTTCCGTTAGCATCATTTAAATTTTATTGTTTGCGTATGAATGTCAGGGTAAGTTCGTATTACAAACTTACTCATCACAATTCACTGCAGTGCCTGGAGCAACAATTGCACGCATGTGTGTGTGTGTGTGTGTAAAAGGCAATGATAAAATTCTTTGTCAATGGTTTTGGTAAACGGTTGCAAATATATGTCGTGCCAGTAGTGATGATGATGTTGATGTTGCTGATGCTTTATGGCTATTATTGGTCCTGTAGATTACTTCCCTGCTTCAGGCCTTCTCTTCTATATATAACCAATATACAGGGTGACAAATATATATGGAAACTCTCAAGTAACGTTATAGGAGGAAAACTTTAAACACAAAAACTAATGTTTTGAAAAAAGGCACCTTGACGGTGGATCTTGATCTGGATCTTGAAGTCTAGGCTTAAGAAGTAAGTAAGAATGCTTCATAATGAAATATATTTGACCATGACATGATCCCTAGGTGTCATTAAGAGTATATCTGAAGGTAAAATTTTAGGTCTCTCCATATGACAATTTCAAGTTGGCAAACATGGACTTTAAGAATAAGGCGCACATCATGGGGCTCTATTGTAACCCAACAATTTTTGTATTCGAACCTTTCTTTTTTCTTCATTTCATCCCATGACATTTTTCCCGCACCTTGTGTACATATGAACATATGGGTGTAAGTTGGTATAATGTGTGCTTATGCATATATAGAAGGTGTCGTTTGGACAGTGAGTCTTTGTGTGTTTGCTATACAAACTAAGCCCAAGTACTGTTACATTGCTTTTAATTGCATCACAATCAAACAAGAGACGTTCGTATTGGTTTGTTTGGGTACCATTCATCCAACATTTAACATTTGCACAAAACACTATGAATATATACATATGCAGAGAGAATGATGAACTTGTTGTGTTTTATGATGTCTGACAGTTGGGAGAATAACAACGTTACTTGGCTTTGAGAAGTGTACGAACGTATATGAGTGACTTAAATTGCCTTCATATAAAAGTCTCGTCTCAAGTTCATAACTCTTTTCTCTCACAGCACTACCCAAGCCCAACATCATATCACATCTTATAATGCATTATTAGTTAACTACCAGTCAGTGTCTTGTTAGTTGTTTTTGGTTATCACGTACGGCATGAATTTTACTCGGACCGACTTTTATAACGCATAACTGCATTGTTTCGTTATTTATTTTGCTGTTTGGTTTATACTTGTATCGTTTCTTTATTTTGCTGTGTAAGAGATGTCATATGTGGCAATTGCGCGATTATTTATGTTCCTGGTATGGACTGTCACTCCGTTTTGTTGGGTTACAACTGAGTTATCACACCATGCGCTCACTTTGTCATATGTATGGAATGTGTAACTATTTAGTAGAGAACTAGAATCACCATTGCAATATATTCTCATGGTCAAGTTGTTACAAGGGGACGATTTACTTTTCTCTACATTTGCTTCGCTACACTTTACCTTGCAGCTGTGACTTGGCCATAAGAGTGTCAGTGTGATATGATTTAAAAAATTTCATCAAAATTCATGATTTTTCCTATTTTCAAAGGAAACTTTTTATGAGCTTTTGTATCAAATAATTATTATACCCTACACATAAAATAAGGGTATACTAAGTATGTCATGCCGTTTGCAACATTTAGAACGGAGCGTCATTGAACCCATACACATGTCTAGAACTAGTCTTGTCCGTCCGTGTGTCCGTTTCTCTTGTTGGAACACTTACGAGAGTAAATTGTGAGATATTACAGTTATTCTATTTAAATTAGTCAAGTGGTAAGCCCACAATATTTAAAGTTTAGATAAATGTGCTAAAATGGGTGGGATGCGGTAAAAAAACACGCCCACAATTCACAAAAAAACCTTGTTTGGCACCGAATCCGATTGCATAGTTAAAATTCAATGCGTCAACTAAAAAGGGTGTAATTTGGTAGCTGCCACGCCCACTTTTTGCATATAAGGATATCTTATCTGCCCATTTTTGGCACATCTATGGATGGGATAATTTTAATTGCTTACATTTCATATCAACTTCATGGTTCAGCTGTTGTGGCAGCTTAATGGATTGGTGTCGATTGGGGGCGTGTCTGTTATCCAAGACGACGTGTTCGCTTTTTACCTGTTTCAGTGTTTTTTGTGCGTTTTTCTTTTTCCTTTTTTCGTTTATTTTATTAATACTTTGTTTACAATTCTAGTTGGTGGGCACAATAAAGTGAAAAAAAGTGATGTTGTTGGTACTTAGACTTCACTTGTTTACTGTGATATGTTTTTGTTTTTGTTTCTTTTATAGCGAACACATGAAACTTAATTATTCTTTTTTTTTTTTTTGAATAATTTGGTAAATGAATCGAAACGATAATTTTGGTCTAGGCTAAAATGAAAGAAAGCACAAAAATATTTAATATACGAATATTTTGAACATCTAGAGGGTAGAGTGGTGGGGTGCAGAAGTGAAATGCTGAAAAAAAAAACATGTCGAGACACCGTTTATGTTCGCAGACGGTCCTGATCGTATGATTAAAAGCATTCATTCATAATGAAAAATTTCCGTGTCCCGTGTCTTGCTAGCATAAAAGGTTTCTCGACTTCAGCATTAGTGCAGTTCGAAAATGGTGCATCATTTCTGATTAGAACATTAATCTTTAATTATACAAATAAGAACAGCTGTCAGGTTAGTTTTTCACTACAATTTTAAACGATTAATAACAGTGAGCAAATCAACACACACACACACACACACAGCATCAATAACATAACAAATACATAACAAGCAATTTAACAGTGTCTGGGTGTATCAGCGATTTATTGTACCCTCCACATTAAATGGGGAGTAAACAAAGCTTGTTATTCCGTTTGCAAGGCGCAGAAGGAAGCATCAGAGGCTCCACAAATGTATTTTCGATCAGCAACAAAAACTGAATCGATTTAATTGAAATACATATTTATAATTACTTTCTCCATCGATTAGCTAAAAATGGGCGTGCTCTGGAAACAGACGCGCATACAATGTACACAAAACCCTACACAGCGTAAAGCACGACATGCTAGTTGATACCTTCTACATACATTATTAGAGGGCATAATCATATACCTGCCACGCCTACCCTTTTATAAATGTGGAGGGTATTTAGGATTTGGCTTGAATCAAATTTCGTTTAGTTTATATTTAAGGCGTTTGCCAAATGCCTCGATTTTTATAAATTTGTAAATTATTTAGTCTAGCCCATGAATACGTATAAACATATGGCAATGTGGACATTAAGTGTAAATGTTTTATGTGGCCATTTTATTTTCATCGTTTGTATAATAAAAATTTGTGATCATCTCATGTTTATACATAGTTGTTGTTGTAGTTGTAATTGTTTGCATTCAGCCACAATCATCATCGTCACAATTTTAATTATCGCTTGTATTAATTTAGATGGCTGTTGTGTTAGAGAGTTTTTAGTTGTCTGCATCACGAATTAGCCAAAAAATGATGATGATATAGATTCCAATGAAATTGTTAAATGCTTTCGCTTCATTACATTGTCATTGTTGTTATTGCTTTAAGGCGAAATGCATAATAATGAGAAGTTTTGTAATTTGAACATATGTATAAATTCATAGAGATTTTTATTTTACGATGGGTAGAGAGGGAGGAAGAACAGGAAATTGTTAAAGTATATTAAATATTACTTTAAATAAGAACAAGTAATCGTAAATATTTTTAAACCCTTCACATAACATGTGAGCATAACAAATTTGTTATTTCATTGGCAACACTCGGAAGAAGGCGCCAAAAACTCTACAAAGAATATATATAGAGTCACAGTAAATCTGCAAGATGGACTATAACTTTATTGAATGTAACTTCCTGGCTCTTATGAATCGTATTGTCCTCAGTAGAAAGTAATTTGTTCGTTGGATTCTGAAGGGTAATGTTTTTCTATAAAAGTCCACAGTGGTTCAGAATTATAAAGATAGAACAGAAAGATGGACACCTGGACAAGACATACATATCTAGATCGTCTCAGTTTTTGATGCTGATCGAGAATATATATATATATATATTGTAGGGTCTGTGACGCCTCCTCCTTGGTGGTGATAAATGGTATGAAAAACTTAATATTATGCCCATCTGACAGGGAGGGTATAAAAAAGCAACAATTGAAGAGACAATGGCATAAATACAAATCTCTACTGAGAATGCGGAAAGTTTTACTACAAGAGCATAAAGAATTGAGCTTTTATCCCAAAGATATTCATCCGGCTGCTAATGTTGAATGTCTGATTAGAGACACGAAACACACGTTAAATAACTTGCTGTGAAGATGGAACGAAGGGTCACAAGGACACCATATACATTGAAAAACTGCGCGAATTAAGACAGAGTCGAATTGTTTTGTCTACTAAATCTCAACTCTAGACTAAGTCTAGATAATACAGCTCTGCTGGACGGGGGAATTAGTAAACCCTTTTGCACTTGCGCTATTAAACTGTGCTTCTAGAAGGCTTAAGTTGGGAAGAAGGCAGTCAAAAATACTCCGTATGTTAGCCGGTGCTTCATAGTACATAAAAAATTCAATTATACACAGATATTTTCTGCTTTCAGTGGTAAAAAGTGTCATACTCAAAAGGTGTAAATTACTTGTTTTTAAACAGCAATCAAATCCAAAGTTTTCTAAGCCTGTTAACTACCCAACTAACCAACTGCATCTTAACAGAACAACAGACAACATTTACTGCTGAGTGTTGAATACAACTGAATAAGAAAAAAAAAAAAAAAAAGGTTTTGTATATGTGGTGGAGGAACATGGCCGAAATGCTAAGAAACAAACGCACATACTTTCTGTCAATGATTGATCGCTCGTCATTTTTCATCCTTAATGAAAATGCACCCTGCTGCGTTGCCAAGATTTATACGTTGTATTGGGTTTTCAGTCGTACCTATACATTTTTCACGCTCTGTACTGCTAAACAGTGTAAGAGGGAAGGGGATGAATATAATATTGTAAATGCAAAATAAAAAGTACTTTCTATAGCGCAGCGAAGCCAGCACACACCTGACTTATATGTATACGCGCCCAATATATATATATTTACCTGAATTTATATCATTTCATAATGTTGACCGCATTTTTATAATTGATGCATTCACCAAAGCTGTAGAGTAACCATTTTATTGTGAGAAGGAAGGATGAGGGAAATACAATTGCTACTCGTTGCTAAGAAGGGTGGTTTTGAAATTTTAATAGAAACATAAATTCAATCAATCCAAATCGATCTTTTATACCCTACACCATTTGCAGTAGAGGAATATTATAAACTCTTTACCAATAATCTAACTCATCTAGAGTTGAAGGAAGGGTACTCTAACTTCCTTTTTCATTAATAATTAATTCTCATAGAGAAGGTATGCGTTTCAATTTTGGTAGATATTTAAGTTACTAAACAAGTAAAAGAACTAAATTTGACTTGGACCAAATCTTACATAGCCTCCGCATCTGCATACAAATAGTGGGTGTGGCAGGTGTGTGATTACGCGCTCTAATAGTGCGTATACCAGGTAAGCCAATTTTTACGCAGAGTACGGTATTTTTTTTATCTGATCCGACCACACATTGATGGGTATATTTTTGGCAATTGTGGGCGAGGCTCTTTACTCATTTTTCCCCCATTTAGTGAAACCTAACGTGTAGGTACAAACGTTCATCTCAATAATTCAAAATTTACTAACAACAGACAGACACACGGATACACGAACATACATGCTTAAATAATCTCAGTTTATAAGCTGATCAAGAACATGAAAATAACTGTTAAAAACGTATATTAAACTGAAAACGCACATTGCTCTGTAGGGCATGAGAATAATTCAACAACAACGAAATTGAGCAGCTTTCAAAATTATGAAAAAAATTCACCTAAACTACAAGTACAACTATATAGCAGGAGAGAACATCATTTATGAAACAGGGTTAGAAAGAGATATGGCAGGAATGGTAAAAATCATAAATTTTACAGTTAACATCAAAATCAGTGGAACGGTAGTTACTGCTGCTGCTGCTGCTGCTGCTGCTCGTACATAATGCCGAACAAACAAATATTATGAATGTTTTTTAATAACCAAAATATCACACATACTAGAGAGAGAGAGAGAGAGAGAGAGAGAACGTCAGCCCTGGAAAATATTTCAAGAGAGAGAGAGAGAGAGAGAGAGAGAGAAAAAACCTGAAAAACCAAAAATACATAAACAGAAAATCGCATAAATAATAGTAAATGGATGGTAAGAAGTAGAAGTAGAAGAAGAAGAAACAGTAGAAAACATAAAATGTAGCACAAAATACAAAACAAAAACACATTCATAACCAAATTTATGGCAAATAATGTATAACATTTAAGTGTAAGCGATATATACACACACACACACACACACACGAGTGTGAATGCATTGGTATCTGCAACTGTATATCGGCATAAATCAAGCAGAGTACAAACAGGACATTGAGTTACTTGGGTGTTTTTTAGATAAAAGGGAATAGAAACAACCAACCAACGAAACGTCTCTCATCTAGACGAAAAACAGTGCAAGTACAGCTGAGGAATAACTGAGGTAAACACACAAATCCAACGTCCTATGCATGTATATGTGTGCACCCAGTGCAAACTTTATATTTATTTGGTTGTGTTCTGAAGCTTAGTAGATTTTCGGAAGCAAGATATTGCACGAAAATGTATTTCACTAAATTTATACCTTTTCGTGGTACGTACACGTTATTATTTTTGGTTGCTCCTAATAATCATTGGATATGCATTAACTATGGATGTACAATAAAAAAATTGGAATAAAACTTTTCATATGTTACGATAAGCACATCAGTTTTCGAAAATGATATGCAACTGATTAAATATTTGTGCAAAGGAAATCTGTAGTCATCCCACCACTCTTTTACTGTCAAATGATAAAAGTTGGCAATACAGCAGATGTTGATGAACACAAATGCTATATGAACGTATCGCAAACTATTCCGAATTGCTGACGATTAATTTTGTCTGTCAAGAGCTATTACAAAATGACTTGTCTCATAACTGTTTAAGGAAAAAGCTGTTTCATTACATCATGTTGTTCAAGTAGTTCTTATTTATAACAATTACATTAATAGGGGGATCGTATGTGTATGAAGGCTGCTGGACCAAAAAGCTGGTCAATGAATGTCCTCATCTTGGTATTATAGGCTCAAGCCACTTGGGCCAACGTATTGATACAGTTTGAAACTTTACTCTTGAATTCATTTATACAAGAGCTGGGCAGTAGATTAAGTTTTCCATTCCGTTTGCAATACTCAGGAGATAGCGTTAGAGGCACTAAAAAATATCTTAGATTCTTGGATCAGCGTCAAAATCTGAATCTACCTAGATATGTCCCTCCACTATCAGGAGATTTTGCATTTAAATTTTGTGCAGACATTTTACGTCCTTTTCGATCGAGCCATATAATAATTGATGCATTGATGCATCCATTAATCGGGGTCAGATAACTGATACGCCCATAGTTTAGGAAAAGTCTTCTTTTTGTGCAGAATCCTACACTATTAGGGGATGCAATCAGCAAACGATGATGGGCACAAAAAATTATAAATCTCTAACGCTGTTATTTTGGCGGAACGTAACTTGTGTAGTTTTGAGGTTTAGATCAGTAAAATAAAATGACATTTCATACCTATGGTCGGTGACATTTGTTACAAAAACCGGAAAGGAATTACCGACATTATATATTAATTTTGTACTAATAAGGTGTCTTCCTTAGCGGTTATTATACAATTACCCGCCAAATCTTCCCAATATCTATAACAATGTCTTTTGTTCTAAATTCTTAGTTCCCCCCTTGATTTTTAGAATTACATATTACCATCTCGTTCTGACCTATAGTTTTTGTACATCCATACATTTACTTGGAGTCACTGCTGTTTTTAGTTACATATTTATTTGATTAAACTTTAGCTACAATTCATTCAGCTAACTTTGTGACTAATATGTATGTGCACAACAAAAGGTAAAGCTTAACAATAAATACAATTCATTGTGCTTAAAGTACTTAATAATAAATCTTAGGCTAGTTAAAAAAGGAAAACAAAACAACAACAATAATAATAATAACCAAAAAATAAAATAAAAAAATAAAAATAATGTTATTAGGAGCAGCGTGGCATCAACTTCAGATTGAACGCTTTATTTTTTTATAGGGGCGAAGGTGTACTGTCATATAAATCATAAAAGTTATTAAAACTCGAATCCATTTCTCTTAAAGGATGAAACATCTCATAATTGGTTTGACATTGTGACAATTTTATCAAAACAAAATGCCTTCTGCTGCGTGAGGGTAAATTCATGTTAAGTTCATTAAGTAAAACAGGTGAGTTAACAGCACCCTGCAACAGTTTCATAAAGAAAGACACCCCTAGTCAAGTGCGTCTATTCGAAAGAGAAGGTATCTTTATTCATAAGAGTTTTAGGCGACTTTCACAGGGAGGCTAATGCAACCCTTAAAGAAGATTTCTGGACAGATTCAATAAAATCAAAATGTACGTAATAGTTACCAGCGTATACTCCACACCAAAGAAACATAAAGTCTCTTAGTCACATATGAATCAATGAATTCCTTGGATCAGCGCTTTACGAAATCTAGAAGAGCTTTCGTCTTGTTAACAATACAAAATATATTCAAATTAAAGTTCAATTTTGGATCCTAAATCATTAAAGAATGAAACACTTGTGATTACGAATATACAATAAAAACCGAAGAACAGAGGGACGTATCTTGAGTACTCCCACCCAATTAAATTAAAAGGGTAACCGATACCCTTTAATTTACGCAATAGAAGAGAATGAGGCACTCTATCAAGTTTTGGCCTGAGTCAAATTTAGTTATTTTTCTTCATTCCATCTTAGTTGAATAATGAAACTTAAAATGATGATGATGATGTTGCTGATGATGATGATGATGATGATACTTTCCCTATTCTCGTTACTCCTACTGACGATAATTATAAAATGATCATTTAAACATATTTTATGTGTCGTCACTGTTGTATGTTATTTATTGTCCGCAAACTAGACAGAGGACAATTTGTTTTTGTTTTTTTTTGTTTTTTTTAATGTAATCACTCATTCGATGCATGTTACAAACACACACATTGTACATGTTATGTGTACAATATATGTATTTTGTTTATTTGTTGGTTTGCGTATGTTTCTGTATGTTTCTATGTCAATAACTTTTAGTATTTACGTTATGAATCGTCGCCTTCTTGTACTGTTTTTTTTTTTTTTTAAATATCTGTGTCTTTTGGCCAAGTGTGCGTATGGGTGCTTTGTCTATAACTAATTGTGGCAGCATGTTTATAAGTTTTATCTATCGATCTAGCGATATAAATATTTATACCCTACACTACATGAGGGTAAAAAAGGTAAGAGGGTACATTAAGTTTGTTTGATTGTACCGATCGATTCAGAAACAAAATCAGAATCGATTTAACTATGTCCATGCAAATTTCGATTATGATTTCGAAACTTTTGATTTCATCGCTTTAACACTTACTCCCAAGATTGTCAAGTCTTCTGTCATAATTGTTTAACGAAAGAAATTAATTTTAGAAAAACTTTCTTTTTGTCTGCAACACTTTCCATGCACTCTTTAATAAACTCTTCATCTGAAAACCGTTTCGATTTGTTGGCGCTTAAACTTGCGACCACATAACTAGCCTTCGCAAAGGACTTTGTCTGAGCTGACGTTTTGCTACAAGTTTTCTAACGCGTTAAAACATCGAGAATGTTTGTTTGATTTATTTGACACTTAAGGATAACTATGTGAAATAAGGCAATAACTCAAAATAAGAGAAAATTGTCTTGTAATTGACTTTTCATGAAAATCACTTTTTAACTAGAACACATACTACCATCGATTGTTCGGACCAGGTGGATGCTTATCGGCTTTGGCGATGCAAAATATATTTATTTTAATATTTCCAACCCGCCCAACTTGAGCAGTTCATATCGATCAATATTTGATGTAGTTTTTTGAATCATTTTATGATTCAATATCTTTTTTTTTATTATGAAGACTTTTTCAAGTGTTTTAGAGGTTCGATGATTTGGACACAATTTCTTTTTTAAACTACCGAGACAGAGATCTACCGTTTGTTTGTTTTTTTTTTTTGATATTAATTTATTGATGTCAACTCAATTTAAATCCTACATTTATTTGGCAATACACTTCCGTGTTATTTATGGGGACCGGGTGAAAAACGCCATTATCATAATTTTGTCACATTATTGTGTTATTGCTGTTGCTTTTAAATGAAAACCAATTCGGTATTTGTTTTTCTTCATAATTATAATTTTTTGCATTAACTTCGTTTTTTATACACACATAGGTGTGTATTTTTGGAAATGCGATTAAATGAATGTGCAAATGTGCGATCATTTGTTTCTGCGTTCTGTTCTTTTTTTTTTTGGCCGATGAGAAGAATCATCAAGAAATTTTATGATGATATCTCCGCCTCTCTGACATTTATTAATATTCGTATAATTAAAGCTTTCGTGTTGGTGGGAGGGCTGATTGGAGGGGATGGGGTCGACGAAATAAACCAATTGTATAGGCGGACGTGTGTGTGTGTGAGATTTTTATGGGCCGTGTATATTTGCTTATGAGATGTCGATGAGCCATTTTAACCAGACAACAAACATCAATTTAACGCAATAAAGACGAAACATTTTAAATGGTGCGGACATATTTATGACAGCATGACAAATAAAATTAAGAATTTTTTGTTAAAAATCATTCGTTGTCGCTGTTGAATTTCTTCTTTTTCATTTCAAAATTTAATATTTTTCATCATTTCTTTAGCAATATGCGCCGTGTTAGAGAAAAAGCAAGTAAGTAAACCTAATTTCGGTTTGGACCGAATCTTTATTACCCTCCTTTTATACATAAAAACATTGAGCCTGGCAGGTGTATGTATTGCATAGTAACTAGAAAGAAGAATTTTAGACTGAGTACGATTTTGTAAAAGTTGTGGGCGTATCTGTTATCCTACTACGTCTATTTTTTGTCACATTGATGCACGGAATAATTATAAATATGTGTAACGAATTTTAATTTCATAACTGATTATTTGTCGCAGATGAATAGTTTGTGGGCATGGCTCTTAAACGATTTTTAGCAACTTAATAGCAATCTATGTGCAGAAATTATCAACAATATCAACAGACAACAACAGATGGACGTACTGACATACGTGTCTAGATCGATGCCTCTTTCTTGATGTTGCAAACGGAATGACAAACTTAATATACCGTCATCACTAAGATGGAGGATATAAAAAGAACAATAGCTTATATGTATATATGATATAATATTTGCACACAACCACAATAACACTTCATTTGTATGAAATATTAGTTGAACTGGGTTACAGATTTCGTTGCTGTAGCTGATGATGTTATTGTTGTTGTTTATTATTATTACAGAAAAAATTTGTATAATATGTTGAAATGGTTTGATACATATCAAATGTCACATGTTAAGGAAAATATCACGTTGTAATTACACTGGTCTGCAAAAAAAGCATTACATTGCGTTTTCGTTTTTGGACGCTTGAAAATGGCAAAACTATGCAAATGAAAATATAGTCGATTCTACAAAATCATTTAATAGTCTTAACCACTGAGTGCTTTAAATTATGTTATAATTATTTAAGTTGTAACAATAAAAGTGAGGCATTGTCATATAAGTCACTTCGAGGAATATCATTATACGGAAAGGGGTTCTAAAATCCCTCCAATTGAATACAATTTTGGCACAGCCAACTATTAAGCTAATTAATTATGCTTTACTAAATTTTTTCAAAAAATATTAAGATTATCTTTGTACCAAATATCATCAAAATATCTCTCAAAAATGCGACACAAATTTACATAAACAGTGAGACGGACCGATAGACATGGTTAAATCGATTCAGATTTTGTTTCTGAATCGATCGGTATGATTAAAAGTGGATGTGACATTTATACTGTTTAGAAGTTACAAACATCCACACAAACGTAATATACTCTATACTCATATTCAGACTTATTTGTTAATCCAATTTTCAAACATTCTTAAACAAAAAATGTTACTTTCGGATTCAGCGCACCCAAAAACAAACCCAAAAGGTATTGTGGAATAATTTGAAGAAATATTTCTTGCAGACCAGTGTAATTATTTATTGTCAAGCTATGCGCTATATCCTGGACTATACCACCACAATCATCATCATCATCCATACAGTTTGCGTTAATAGAGAAGAGAAATTTTGAGAAAAAAAAAAGCCATAATAAAAAATGCATTAAAAACAAATAAAGCTGTGTTGTATCCGTTCGTAGATACTCTACATTATTGATCCCAGAAAATGAATTCCAATTTCTATTAGAAAGCCATATAAGCCATTGAAGGCACACATTGATTAAGTTCACTCTTTAAATTTTTTAGTCATAGCTTTTATAATCATAAGTAGAAGAAAAATGTATAAAAAAAAAAAAATTGTAAACAATTACCAAAATACGTTTCCAGGTTTATATTAATTTTGGGAATTTTTTCTACTTTGATTACATTTTCAACGCATTCTTTTCGAATTATTCACTTTACATAGATGTATGTTTATGTCCAGTACCAGATGTGATAAGAGGGATAAGATCGATCCAACATCAAAATCAGAATCGATTCAATCATGTCCGCCTATCCGTCTGTCCGTCCATATAAAGTGTGCCAAGTACAGATTGCATTTTTTAAAATATTTTGATGAAATTTGGTAGAAAGACAAAGACAAACTCTATTGAAAATCGACTGAATCTAACCACTTTTTAAACCCCTCCCCATATAAGGTTCTACTATAATGGAAATCTTTATACGGAAAAAAATCACAATTTTTAAAATTTTTTAACAAAAATGGGTAAACAATTGGTAAAGGGCTCAATATATAGCTGTGTCAAATTTGAATGCGGTCGGACCATTTTTAGAACCTCTTTTCATGGCAGTGCCTCACGTTCACTAAACGAATTGTAGCACAATTTAAGGAGCCAAGTGGTGTAGGATGTTAAATGGTCGTGCTTAATCGACTGTAACATTTTCACTTATTTCAACCTCACAATTTTTGGCTGTCGGTATATTTATTATTACAATTACAATTAAAATTACATCTTAATAAAAACGAATGCCGAGGCTTTCATAATTCTGGCTAGTATCACTGAAATTGAAATATGTTATGAAAATATAATCAATGTGAACATAATCATTACATAAGTAATGTTGGGAATCATTTACATTATACTAATATTAGACATGATGACAGTGACTATGATTAAAACAGGCCAGAATGTAAATACTTTCACTGGGTGGGTGTGAAGCATTCATTACCCTTCGGATAAAATCAAAAATGACAGAAAAATGTTTGGCAATTTTTTAATAATAATCCTGAATTTTTTACATTACACACATCCTCACAAACAACCTTCACATTTCTCTGCTTTCCTCATAGATTCACATATTTTCAATTTTTCATGAGAGATAATAGAAAGGAAACAAATAAAAATGTACATTTGGCTTAATACAAATCTTAGATACCCACCAACTTGAAGCATATTTGTAACTGACAATGATGGGTGTTTCTTCATTATATTGTGGGCATCTTGATGCATCTTTTATGTTTTTATTTACGTGTGAAAGGAGGTGGTAACCGATATTGCCAATCTCACTACCAGCCTATCAGTTCAAAAACGTCCAATATTTCTTGATTTGGAATCGATATTGTAATTTTGAGAACAAGAGAAATGTGTACCAAATGCAATAAAAAGGTAGACAAAAAGACATAACTGAAGGGGATCAGAATTTCATACTGGTGCTTCTCTCTAGGTGTTGCAAACGTTTTGACTAAATGAGTATACTTTGATCTGTAGGTGGTGGGTATAAAAATTTAACCAAGAAAAGTTCTCAGTTGATGCCAATCTAAAACACTTCATGTGCGAAATACTGTCAAAAAGTTTTAGGGCGCAATTGTTTCATTTCATACATACTAAGTTTTGCTTTCATTTTTCTTATTTCCAGACATAATAACAATAACTTGACGAAATAATTAATATGGAACAAAAAACCAAAGTAATGTATAAATTTATGCATTTTTCGAATGCTGATTGCTGGAGTTTTTATACCCTACACCCTTCATGGAAAGTTGGAATATCGCGTAAAAGTTGAAAAGAGGCGAGAGTAGGGGAGAGTAGGGGGCAAAAAGAAAAAAGTTTGTATAAATCGTCTAAAGGCAGACGAGCTCTAAAGTGGGAAAATTATAAATAAAACGTGACAAACTCAAACCCATGTTATATCCTTCTATATAACTAAATTTAATTATTCCTTTAAATATTATTTAGCTTTAGAGACCCTTTAGCTTTTATTTAGCTTTTGTATGTTGCATAATCGCGATTGACTCTATGCAGTAAATTTGTCCCTCTTCAGGTCTCGTTCCGTCTGTTACGTCTGTCCGTCTTAGCCTCTCAAGTTTTTGTATGCGCATTATTTTAGATAGGGTAGAGGATTTATAATAATTCATTCCAGTTCTCGTTTATTTAGCACTTCCTAAATGTATACAAGAAAAGTACGAAAAAAAAATATTTATATGAAATTTCAATTTCGTCACTTTTCTGTGACATTATGACTTGAAAATATGATTTGTTGCTTTGTCCATCTACTGCACCCAACCTACTGTACATATATTAAGTTTTTGCAGATGTTTGTAACACTTCAACGACTAAAAAGAGACCAACCTACCTTCATATCTGTCGATTTTATCACATGCTGATCCACACACAGAATACACATCAATTTTTGGAACGATGGTTTATGAAGCGTAAGAGTTTTATGTGCATGATCCAATTATGGACCAGGGAAGATAAAGACAATGAGTAATTTGTACAATAAGTAATAATTCAATAGCAGTCAAGTCGCAGACCATCAGCCTTTTTTATCTATATTTACTTTTCGGTAAACTTAACCTACGTTAATCAAACGTTAACTTTGACGTACTTTGTCATCCACCGGATATGATATTGAAGCGCACCAAATATCTCACACTATTTAGTTGTAAATATAAATTCCTTGTTCAAATTTTTATTAATATAAAATTGACTGTGAGAGGTGATTTGAAGTGAATGAGAGACTGAATAAAAATGCCAAACACAATAAAGCACCTCTTCGAAGTAATTTGCAACAAATTGTATGAAACAGTTTACATGTTGTACAGTCTAGCACAGTTGAAATAGGACAGACATATTGACACAAACACATATTAATATTTTTTAATATTCAACTCTTTCAATATTTTGCTGACAGAAACGAAGAGTATGTCACTAAAAAATAAGTTACGGCCGAAAATATTTGCAGGAGTGGTGGTGGTGGCTGCCGTAGTCATGTGGTTATACTTTGAGAAGAAGTACACACATGTCCGCATTCTTGGTTGTTGGTTGCTGGCAATGCATTTGTGTTCGTCTTCCTCATTTTACACAAATATTGCACAAAAGTTTTATTAATTGCCAACGATATGACAAATTTCGGTACTGTTGCTGCACATATTTTTTATATTCCCCACATAAGATGGGGGATATACTAAGTTTGTCATTCTGTTTGCAACACATACTGGGTGTTTGATCTATTATTCTCATTTATTGATTTTATCTAATGTATCGACAATAAAAATTGATCGATCAAATTGATATTCAAGACAACAACAACAAGACAGTCTTAATTTTGTGTGTATGTATATAGATGACAACAATAGGCGACATCGTATTACTGCCATGGCTAAAATATCAAACAACCAATCCAAAATTGTTCCAAAGCGTGTTTAAAAAATGGCAAAAAGCATACGCAACGGTACGCATTGAACGCAAAGCAATTTTTAGAAATTTTTTAAAGGGCTACGAACGTAGAACCTATTGCCAAAATATACAAAGCCTGCACGCTTATCACCAAGACGTGTTCGGCGACAGATATATAGAAGATGTAGACAGAAACCAAACTCAGAAGTTTAGCAAGAATTAACGGATGTGAAGGCCTTTCTCGACAACAGCGTGGAAGTTTTGTTTAGATAAAGTTCGAATGTGAGTCCGCTACCTAACAAATTAAACATTTCTTGCTTTTCACGTTGTATAGAAATTCTACACTTCCGGAAACAACATTTCTCTCAAGAAGGCATGGCCTGGGTAAAACTTTAGAAAAAGTTTGTATTATTGGTGCTTTTAAATAAGGAGGGCGACGACTGCACGAACGGACGCACATGGAGTTGCAAGTTAAAGAGTGGAAGCAAGTACAGTGCACATGCCACCACAACAGCTAAACTAAACTTTTAAACTAATTCTTTATCTAAACGTAGTAATTTTTGCGTGTTTCCTCAAAAACCGAAACATCCGAACATCACTAAACGCAATTGTTATCTGTGAAACAAGAAGAGAACAAAAATAATTTTGGATCCAAATAAAAAAAACAATATGGAGGGTATTGAAGATTCGACTCAAGCCGAACTAATCTTTTATTTGTTGTTGTTTTTCGTATTTACTTATATTTTGTGCGGACTTGTAAAGTGAATGTTCTTAATATGCTGTGAAAATATATGCAACAATGCAACAAACACCATTGACAGCTTTGTTGCGATAATGGCAGAGCAAACAAAATACAGCCATAACTACAACGCGATATTACAACAAAATAAAATGCAACATCATTTAATGACAAGAACATGTCAAGAAATGGTCGTTGAACATATGAGACAAATGTTGCCTGCAACAGTCGAAGGCTGCAGTAGCGCTACAAAGAATGACAACAACTCATAAATAAAATATAAAAAAAAAAAAGAATCAACCAAGCATACATGCCACCAATAACATAAACTGCACACCACCAGCATACACAGTGAAAATTCATAGACAATTATACAACGTACACTATGCCATCCACATTAACAATAATTCCAACTTTTCATTGATATGTGAATCTGTGAAATCAGTACAATATGTACGTATGTAGAAATTGTGTGACAAGGGCGGATGGTGCGGAAGGCAAGATCTCACTTGGCTTAATAAACTAAAAAACTAAATCTGGCTGAGACCAAATCTTAAATACCCTCTACATGTATGCACAAACAGTGGGCGTTGAAGATACACCCTTTATAGTTATAGTCGGATACTGCACGAAATAATAATTATTAAATAAAAACTTTCATACTTTCGTGTCTAAATCCACTACAGCCGCTGATGCTAATCAAGAATTTATATTCTTTGTAAAGTCTGACGGTGCCTTCATCTGGATGTTGCAAACGGAATAGCAAATTTAGCATACCCCCTCTTATGTGGAGATTATAACAAATGGAAAATATTAAAAAGTGATGGATGGTGGCGGCTAGACTATGTATGCTTCCACTTTCTCGCTCTTCTCCCCTCACATTGGCGCATATAAATGTTTTTTATTGCTCAACTAGGGCTAGAGACTCTCGCCATCAAATATTTTTCGCAAATTACTCAAAGTATGAATGAAGGCGAGGACATGAGTGCATGCACATCTTGTAATTTTTTATTCATCTCAGTCGCCTGTTTAATTAGTTATAAACATAAGGTTCTATTGCTTGGATTGTGATAAAATTAGTTTCATCTACTGTACTATACGATCAATGGGTGCTTCTTTTACACTTATTCCATAGATTTAGAACCTATCTCTAGCATTTTTCTACCATGTAAGGTTGTCGCGAAAATTGACCTCAAATTAGCGAAAAATTCTTTTTTGGGACCATTTTGATCTGTAATGACAGCCAAATCAAAACGCTTACAGAAATATGTTTATCTTTAAAGCATTGTTCTGAAGCCGCACCGCCGAACATATTTCATATCACATATGTAGTGAGCTAAGCATTTATAATATAACCTGAATGGACTCGTTTTTTTAAGTGTTTTAGGCGTCTTACAAATGCGCTGTTTCCTTTAACAGTTTTGCACTAAACGCCCTGACCAGGTGTCTGCTGTGGTCCGAGTATTTTTTAAAAGTGTCAAATTTGTCAGGACTGTATAATTAATATGGAATTTCAAATAAAATTCATTATATACAGTACAGTACAGTACAGTGCATGTATATTGTGAAAGAAATATTCATTGGTTTAGCGGTTGTTAATGGAGACCTTTAAATACTGATCATTTGCCCTACCTAGTACGTCTAGCAAAATTCGATCTACTTTTTCAAGTACAATTCAATTCTAGACAATTCGTGTTCAAACTATTTCAAATGATAAATTGCGCTTTGCATTTGTCAAGCATGTCCAACATGCTGTGTCTTAAAACTAATTTCGCATTGTTTTAGAGGAATATTGTGCAAATCTTGTTTTCCGCAAAATATATACAAATTTATTGTTCCTATACAGATATAAGGATTATAGGAATTAAAGACAAAGGTCCCTTAGGGAAGTATTTGAACAACAAAACCTCCCACAAGTAAAACAAAATTTTAGTTACGCTCTCTATACGTAAAGGGCACGCTATTGACATTTGATGTAAAAGCAAAAGTGAAAGAAAAATTTGCAATATTACGCAGGCATAGTGAAATTCACTTTTTAAAGAATTCAATTAGTTCTACTCACTGCCAGCATATGCAAATTATCAAGTAAGTGAAGGAGCGGCGGAAAGAAACAGCAGGTAGTAAGAAACAAGGAAAGTGAAATTTGTGTCCATGAAGAAACAAGTACAACTACTGGGTGAGAGAACATTTTTACTTTTACATGAATTTTATTTGTTTCAATAAAGTAATAATAAGTTATAGGTGTCTACGCTTTTAAGCTAGAAAGTTTGCCATTAATAGCTAAGAAAGTCGTGCTGAGTTATGAGTTGTATTCGATTTTCAAAAATCTATTTCTCTCCGCGTATTGTTTAATAGTTGTCAAATGTAAGTTTCCCCCATTGTCAAAATATATTGCTGATCATTTTTAAAGCATTGTTATCATTCGACGTTATGCTGCTACTAGAAAAATGTACAAAAACAAGTGGAAATGTTTTAGTGGGTCAATACCGACCATTTATTACTCTACACCACTAAGTTTCACACATCGTACTACAAGTAGGTCAGTTGTGCGAGGTATTGTCATACTACCAAATGAAGCACAGCCAATTATTTATTTAATTTTTATATTTAGAATTGAAATATTTGTATATAGAAAGGCTTCCATTATGTGGGGAACCTTCTATGGGAAGGTTTAGAACTCCTTGGACCGTCGTCCAATTCTCACCATTTTCAATAGGGCTCCTCTTTAGACCAACTCGTCCCGAATTTCATTAAAATTTTTCAAAAACTGCAACCTGTGGCTGGTGCACAAAATTGCAGGAACATACAGACAGTTTTCAATACGATTTTCTTCTGAATCGATCAGTTTAATTGAAGATGGGTGTGGCATTTGTCGTTTAGTAACTACTAAAACAAACATCCGCACAAACTTATTATACCCTTTGTCACAAGTGGTGCAGGGTATAATTAATTACCACCATTAATACTGTAGCTTGTCAGTTGATTAATAGCCTTAATAGAAACAATTCGATAATACTTCAGTAGTTTCCATATGTCGTTAACAATCATTAGATTGGTGGCTAATTTATCTTTCGAGGTATATCAAAGTTCCGCCGACCGAATGTTACTGCAAATTATATTATTTTATACAAAAATATGATTTTAAATTTTCAACAATCAAACTCACACAGGTGGATGACTGTCTTTAATTAATACTGTAACAAAGATTTTCGATAAAAAAAAAAAAAAGAATTTCGAAAAAAAAACCGTATATGTGGTAGCTGGTACGTCCAATGTTATGGTAAATGTCCTCCCAACTGTTGCTTTATTGAAATTATTAATGACATTATGGCATGAAATATAGAAAAGAAAATGCACAAATCAACTTATACACTATCAAGCCTCACTAGCTGACAGATAGACGGCTTTATTCAGTAGAGAGATAACTGGGACAAGTTGAGCCACTGTGCGAGAGGGAGCTTATAGTTAATAAATAAACATATGAGTACGCAGATGATTGATTTATGAATACAACAAATGCAAATCATTTATATTTTTACATTCTCTACATAACTTGGTATAGACATACTTTGTTATTACGTTTGTAGCATCCACAAGAAAGCGCCACATATCACATAAGCTACTATATATATGTCTGTACGTCCGTTGTTGGAATGTTCACACTAGCAATAATTAAGATATTGACGACATTTAAATTTCTATGCTAGCATTTCTAGTTTATTAGGCAGGTTTCTATTTAAATTGAGCGGAATCGGTCAAGCTCCCCGCTTTTATTCAGAAACACCTGTGACAGCCACAAATATAAACAAACGTTGAAATTTATAAATATCTGATGCATCAGTATGCCAAAAATAGGTGTGGTCGCATAGTATATACAAGCACAATTATCAAAACCCTGTCTAATAGAATAATTATTTCAAAAGACCTTAAAAGAGAACACAGTTGTATAAATTCCAAGTGTAGGGTATCTGAGATCTTGCCTAAGCCAAATATGGCTTCATTACTTGTTTTTTTCACTTCTTCGGAATTTTCAATGTGGGCATATAATAAACAACAACGAGATATACTAACAACAACAACATCCGTCAGAGACTGACTGACACTGACGCTATAGTCGATTGAGTGGCCTTAAAATAATACGCTAAACATTTGATGGATTGCACAAAACATCATATCCAAGTATACCCATACACACATACACGCAAATAATTATACAATATCAACCCAAGTAAAGTTGTTATAATTAAAAAAAAAAAACAAGTAATGAAGCTATATTTGGCTTAAGCAAAATCTTGGACACCCTTTTCATATCTTGCATGTAAAAAAAAAAGCGCCTTCTTACACTGACTATTAAAACATTTGTTACATTTTATATCTGGAGGCGCAATTTGCGCTAAATAAGTTTTGTTTGTAAATTATGGACGAGTTTGTTATCCGATTCCGTTCATTCTTGGCACATAGATGAATGAGCGTCATATGTGCATCAAATTTTAACTCAATAGCTAATATTTTGTGACTTTGGCCGTGACTTTCAAACGATTTGTCCATTTGTCCATTTTAAATAGAATCTTAATGAGATGGACTGTGCTTAATACCTCGATTTTGAGACCATAAGCATTTCAACGTAGACATCGGCACAGATTTTGATGACGATCAACAGGCACGTAAGTGGTTAAAATTTGAAAGCGAAAGCCCAAATATCTCAGAAGGGCGTCTGTACTATATCGTTCAAATTTTTTACCGTTATGTAACTCCGTTATAAATACAAATGGTTCCAAAATTCTCGTTTTTATGTTGGGGAAATTTTAGTCTTCACCAGAGTCCCATTCTTATTGATTTGTCAATCACATCATACTTAGCAAATTGTTAACATTTTGTTTTCATTTGGAAAATTCAAAGCTAACAGTACTCAATAGTGTTTATTTTCCTTTGAAAAATGTAAGAAATTTTATTAATTTTGCAAGTGGAGTGTTGGAATTTTTCTTTGCCATTTTTGCCTATGTCTGTCTGTCCCAAGCCTGTACACAATTATTGTAATTAATCTGGAATTCATGGTTTTTAAAATATTTGTACTATGAGTAGAGTTTAATTGGGATGGTTTTACTAAAATAATAATACCCGTTAGTTAATAGGTTTTCACCGAGTCAGCCAAGCACGACAATTTTATAATTTTTTCACACGTTGTACAAACGCGAACAATTCCCATTTCTTTCTTTTTGTAAGATTTCTTTTGACAATAAAATAATAGAAAAAAAAACTTGGTCGCTTGTCCCCTGATTTAGAATATCTATACTTTGTAGAGTTCTTCACACCTCCTCCTCGTCGTTGCATACGTAATGACCGACTTAGTACACACTCCGTGTTATGGGGAAGGTATAAAAACAAACAGGCGGAGTAGTATTGGAAGAGAGATCATAATGCTAGATCAACTAATGAATCAAAAGGAGCTTTCCATGCACAAGTGTCTGTAAATGATCAATGATCGCGCACAGAATTGCTCAGAGTTGGAAAATTATTTTTGTTTCTTTGTAGTGGTGTGTGTTTGTAAGCTGAAATAATGTGCAATAAATTTTAAAGAACTTGATTCTTACATCTAGTTGTTGTAAGTTGTTGTGGTTGTTTTTTTATAATGATCACCTAATTCACGGCTGTTGCGGTAATTAGTGTGTTCAAGGCATCCTAAGTTTAAGGAGATGCGAATTGGTTAAGGCGAAGAAAATAATGTTGCTGCTGTTAAAAACATATCCATCCGGTGATTGATGGCAGTGCAAGAATGCGAAAGGATGCCAACCGCCTGTCAAGTTGCTGAGAAAAGGATTAGTATAGCAAACACAACTAATAATAATAATAATAAGAAGAAGAGCCATGATGATGTTGACGTCGGTAGCATCAAATGGTGATGCATTCGACTGCACTGCCAGTAGTGCAGATGGAGTGGCAATCTTTTGGTGGTTGTTTGAATGAATGAATGGACGGATGGATGGATGGTTGGCCTCAATATTCAACATTTATATTTTATATATATACACTAACATACGCTTGACATTTTCTACTGCATACTTGAGTTTAAAAGATGGACACAGACGGTTAGACAAATGAACGGCCTGCTGCTGCTGCTGCGTGTGTGTGTGTATGAGTCTATGATGGATGGGAACACATCATTTGTGTGTAGTTCAGAAGACCCATTCTTTTTATAGCCATCATCATAATTATGAGCGGTTCATTATTTTGTGCAAACGATTAAAACAGCCAGAAGAAGAAGACGTGCCACACCCCAAATAGTAAATGGGCGCGCCCATTAAGATATATGATTCTTAGATTTGTTTTCTTTCTTTTCCTGCGAATCATTTCAGTTGGAAAATTTGAAACCTTGTCAAAGTGTTTGGATGAGAATTCTGTAATTGGGGAAACAAGTAATAGAGTGGTGGTCTATTTTGCAAGTGGGTAATGATGGTGAGCACCCTAGATTTGGCATACGCCTAATACATAAAGCTTTTTTACTTGTTATTGCTTACAGTTAATCAGTCAAGTGAGTCGTCGTTAGTGAGTCGTCGGAGCACCAACACTATAAAATTCTGATGAATGCGAAAAGAACAGTGAATTAAGTCACTCAGTCAGGCACTCAGGCAGACTGTTTGTGGTCGGCATATGTAACTAAAGAGTGTGCACGAAAACAATAATATTCCATCATGTGTCAAAAATATGTCATTGTCACTGTCAAACTGATGAGATTTATGCAAGCACGTTGCTGACGTCTTAGTGTGTTGTCGTAATGTGGGGATTAATTTGTGACAAGAGGAAATTTGTTTGTGCACATTTGTATATAAACTGTGCCAAGATGTAAAGAAGTTTGTTTTTTGGCTGATGTGAAAGTGAAAGAGACCTTTGAGCCGAATATTCTGAATTTGACAAAAACGCTGGCCCCTGCTGCTGTTGCTTGCTGTTTCCATTCATGCCGCTAATCCAATTTAATTTAATGTCAGTTCGCTTGGAAAACAAAGTACAGAAAACAATCATACACATGTGTTCGTGTACAATCTTGGAATTAAGTCTTGTCATTTGTTATTCGTTTCATTGTATTATCATTATTAGTTTAAGTTTTCTGTCTACGTCTGCTTTTGTTTCAGTTTATTTTTTGATGGTTTTGCACAACTTCCGTCGTCTAATTCGTTCCCATCATATTGATGTATTATAAATATAGAGACATGCAAACGCTCAAACCGCATCATTCGAACAAAACTTAATCTCACTGAAATCTAAACAGCAACTTTAAAATGTTCTCAAGATATAGCACTTCACACACACAATTATACAACAAAAGATATGCACAACATACGAACACATAATGAAAAGTAATCATAAGATGTTAACCGACATCAGTGTCCATCATCGTCATCTAACAGAAAATCACAAAACATCACCATTAGAAACATCATCATCTGTGCTGGTTCAAATTTAGTATAAGCCAGCTATAGGCAGTAAATTGTTTTTTTGTTTGTTTATTGTATTCTACATAACTTGGGTATATTAAGTTTATGGGTATGTTTGTAACTCCTAAATGTTTAATGCAACACCCACCTGCGATCGATTCAGAAACAAAATCTGGCAAAATATAGCCATATCCGCTTGTACATCCGTATGTCTGTCTGTCTGATTTTACGCACAAATCTTAAGACAATTTGTTGACATGGGGCACATGGGCGTGACTCATGGCCCAAAGCGCGTCTTGACACAAAGCTGTACACTATTGAAAAGGGTCTAAATTGGACAATTAAAGTAAAGAAGTAACAGTTAAATGGTAGTCGGTTAGTAACTGTAGTAAGCTTATATGTACGTTTTACTTGACACAAGATGTTTGTTGCGGGGTTGTGTTTTCATTTGGTTTGACAGTTCTCATCTACCTAGCTAAACTTTACAGAAATTGTCTCTTTCATTAATTTTTTTTTTTTTTTTTTTTTGTTAATTCGACCCTTTTATTTCGGTTGAATGACTTTTTCCAGGAATTGTAAGCTTCTGTTTGCTTATGTAGCTTTTTTGTATGGATTATGTCATGAATAATAGAAAGTGAAATGATTTGGAAAAGTTTATACTGCATGGAATTTAATGGGAATTTTTATTCAAAATCCATCAAATACCGAAAACGATTGAATGTAAAAAAGGGCTTTCATTCAAGCTCGCCTACAAATAAAAGCATTTCAAGCAATTTGAAGTATTTTTAAGAAAAATGCTACATTTTTATACCCACCACGGGGACAATATGAATATTTTTAATCAAGATGAAATTCTGAACCGATTTAGTTCTATCTGCCTGTCTGTCTATCTGTTGTAAACATTCTCCCAGTCGAACAAATTTCTATTTTCTATTTAGCAGAAATATTAGTTGACCTCGTACCAAGGTTGATATTGTAATTGAAAACCATGCCCACAAAAACCAAAAAAATTCTTTTTTTTACTCAAAAGTTATATTAGGGCTCCGCCCATAATACATAAGCATTGGAGATGTGTTTTAATTCGAATAGATCATGAAGATAATTAAAATTATTTTAAAAAAATTAAAGATTTTATGAAAAATTTATTCAATATGATATAAAAACAAGACGCTGATCAAGAATATATATATAATTTGTATATACGTTTATAGCACTCCTTCTGGGTGTTGCAAATGAAATGACAAACTTAGTATATCTCTCATACAAAGCGAACAAAATAAATGATTTAATTCTGATATTTTGTACATATTTTGAGGCTCAAAACAACGTAATCTTCATTAAAACCGTTATCCGATTTCAAAATTGTTGCGTATTTTAGTCTTAACGGACTTTAATTACATTTACCACGCCTCCGCATTGGTATCCATTTTTCCATTCTTCGTCTGTGGGATCGAAAATGCCCTCCACTCTCATACCCTAAGAGATAAAAACACGTAAGGCAGAGTCTTTTTTTCAATTTTGTTGTTGTTGTTGTTGCAGTTGTTGTTGTTTTTAGGTTTTATTATACAAAAAGTGTTGTAATACCTTTAATAACAACAACACTTATATTAATCAAGAAATACAAACTATCCAAGAGTGACTTAAAAATGTGTGTACAGAAAAGAATGAGACAACGCAAGAAGGTATGGGGTGTTATTAGACCTGATAATATGTTAGTGTAGCTGTCAAGTGGCATTAACCTTAAAAGAAACTAAAAACAAATTTTTATCTTTAACCTTTTCCCACTACTACAACTACTACTACTTCTACTTCTACTTGTTGTCGTTTATTAATACTGCCCCCAACAGTTGAAGAAGCTGGCTGTTGGCTAGTGCTGCGTCCGCTGACGATGATGATATTTGACACAATTTAGTTTCAGTAAATTTTTTATTAGGTTGTATAGAGGAAACGCAAAACATTTGCAAAATTGTGTGTTTATGTTGCCTGCCTGCCTGCCTGCCTGCCTGCCTGCTTTCTTGCTTGTCTGCTTGCCTGCTTGCCTACCTTAACCTGAGAAACAGAGAGATCAGCAAGTGATCGACCGACCATATTATTATTAGTGTTGTTGTTTTTGTTATTATTATTGTTGTTGGCCGATCGTTACTTCAAAATTGGTCGCATTCTGTCAGCTTATTGTAAAGAATTTCAATGAGTGTAGTTGTTTATATGTTCGGTTTGTGTATGTTCGTTCGGCTTGATAGTGGTAAGAAACTTGTGCTGGCTTTCAATTATAAAACGAAGCTTACATTGCGGCAACATATGCAGCTGGTATGGAGTATGGTATGGTATGGTTGGTGTGTGATGGGTACAATTGCAGAAATCTGTATATTGGTTCATGTTGATGCAGCTTTTGTGTGTTGTGGGCTTCTGTAATGAAACCTTTAAACTTTTGCTTAACCGCGCTTGTGCAAGGAGATATTTAGTTTACTTAACCTAACAACAGCAACAACACCACGAGCAGCTAGTCCTCCTCGTAACTGATGACAGCTCTGATATGGTCACTAGATGTTGCGTCTGCTAACCATTCCGAAACAACTATTTCTAAAACTGAATTTTGTTGTTGTTGTTTTTGTTGTTGTTATTCATTCGCACACACAAAATCACGAGACGTATGATACGTGTACGTGCATAGCTGGTATTGTTCAGTTTGCAAATGAAAATCTACTCTGGGTGAAGTAGTTGTTCGGTTGTCGGTGTATTGACATTTCTTGGCTAAACTGTCGTAAAGTTTATGTTGCATTGTGCTGCTATTGTGTTGTGCTACGGATTCCCTTATTTTTTTTAGCCAGGATCGATGGCATAGGTATTGATATTTTGCATGGGTTTCATTTCTGTCTCCAACGCGCACCACACACTACTCATTTGAAATACATCTGAAACTCGTCATCGAGGTTGTGGGTACCAAGTGCTTTAATTTATGTTTATAGCTTATGAGACACGACACAAACTCGCACAATCAAACGTACACACGCATGCACACGAAGACAAACATATGTTGCCCTTATATAGGTATGGGTATGGGTATGGGTACAAACGCGTCTTGAGATCATTTTGTGAACTTCTATACTACTGCTGTTGCTGCTGCTGCTGCTGCTGCTGCTGATCAATTCAATTGGTTGCTTAGTTGGTTGTTTGTTAAAATAATGGCGCATACTGTTGATTGTTGTTCAATGCATCAGAAATTGTTGAAAAAAACTCACGGTTTTTATGGCACTTGTTGCTGTTATTGTTGTCAAGTTTGTTGTTGTTGCTGTTGTTATTGGTTGATTTTGTTTATGTTGCGATTTTCGGTTTTGTGTTCCTTCTGACATTTTGGAATCTCATGAAAACGCGCGTTTGCGTTCTTGTCTGCACATCATCACAGGAAACAACATGATACACAAACACACACACACACATATATATATATACACACATATAAACAAATCCAATGGGATCATATAAAAACGTTCTCCAAAGCTTGGCTTTTGTTTAATTTAACCGGGCATTTTCTAGTGCTGTCTCTTTTCTTGTTATACTTAATGTTGGTGTACGATCACATCAAGTGTCTGTCGCACGCGTTTGCATTCATCGCAATTTATTGGTATCATTGATTTAAAAAATTCAATGCACATTGCTAGCCATACGGCTAAAATAACAACGATAACAAGAGCAACAGTGCAGCCGCAGAGTGCGGGGTAACGTTCAGATTATTGACTCAGTTCAGTTGTTCGTTCCTCATTTAAATGTATTGTTATACCCATCATCATAATGATTTGTGGGCATATTGTTTTTGTTCAAACGTTTGTAAGTACGAAAAGGGGCCCAAGCCACACCCCCTAAATTATATATAGTCTAGATCAGCATCAAGAAAAAAAAGTCGATTTAGCTCATCTGCCCGTCCGTGAGTTCGTGTTTATTACTACACATTTTTGTTGGTATTGTAACGGCCGTGGTACATATTTAACGTCACAAAGTATGGTTCTAAAAATACGTAAAATCGGTTCAGTGACTGCCTTACAACTTTGAAAAGTTTAACGTGCTGAGCTAGACTTCATATATATATCGATTCCAATATAGTAAATTCCGATTTCAAAGAAAAGCGGAATTCGACCTTTATATGTCCATACTGACGGTACTAGAAATTGGACCAGATATAATAAAAAGAAAATGGTGCACGTTTACGTGCACGTTTGCATCCTTTTTTATAATTTCACATTAATCCTTAACTAAAAAGACTCCTAAATTTGTCAGATCCGTTCATAATGTTTAACATTCTACTTAAATTGATCACGGCTTTTCTAAAGTCCTTATTTCTACTTGAAAGTTTCTTACGAAACGTATAGTTTTTAGCGGTTTTCCCTTTATTGCAGACAAACTATAAGAGACACAAAAACAAAATAAATAATAAATCATTCATTAATCGAAAATTCAATTAAACCACAATTTCTTATAAAAATTATCATAGGCAGCGTAAAACTCGACTTGCAAGCTGTCCACGCAATACATACACTATTATCGGGCGTAATTATGTACCTGCCACGCCCACCCATTTTAATTGAATGTGGAGCGTATTCAAGATTTGGTCTAAGCCAAATTCACTTCATTTCTTATTTGTTCTTTTTATTATTTTGTAGTCTTTACTCAGTCGTGTTGTTGTTACCTTCGTTGGATACTGCTTTCGCGGGTTTCAGTTAAGCATGGTATCATGTCTGTTTTTTTTTTTTTTTTTTTTTGGTATTTTATCAGTTGTCAGTTATTTCTCTCTATGTCCAGTTGCCAGAATGATAATTATCTTTTCCTCATCTTCGTTCTCCTTCCTCTTTATACAACCAATGTACAATTTATATTTAAGTATGTTCGGCTCATGTCTCATTCTAATAAGAAAAAAAAAATGTCATTTTTTCCGCAAGTAGTCGTTGTAATGGATTCTAAATTATCTTGAATGTACCTACCATGAAATTTATAATAAGATGATGAAAACTCATTGTAGACTTGTTGTTGTTGTCAATTTGTTTTAATGAAACATATGAACGGCCTGCGTTGAACCTCTGTATTTATTTTAGCTCAATATTCGATCGAATAATTTGAAAGATAAGTAAGGGAATGCCGATCTATATAATTTCACTTCCATCTTGAAAGTGCATTACAGTGTACAACCATATAGTACCCTCTACATAAGGTATACTAAGTTTGTCTTCCTTTCGCAACATCTACTTTTATATGTAAAGTAAAATTTTTTAAATTGGATGAAATCGATCAAGTGACGACAATCGACAAAAGTCTATATATAAGCCACAGAAATTGAGACACAAAGTTGAAATATATTATCATTAGCCCATCCAATATGGGCGGGGTCGCATACGAAATATGGCCAAAATTTACAAAAAACCTTTTTTGGTACAGAATCCGACTATACACAGCGCACCTATTGTTTCTCTATTGTTGTTTACCTGATCTTCTCATTCACTCCACTAAAAATACTCTAATTGACGAAAAATATTTTAGTGACTTTAGAGGATTAGTAATAACATTTTCAATGTCAATGTCAAGGGTACTGCATGATGGTATAATCGAAAGAGTTTATAAAACGAAAATCATTTTCTAATTAAACTTCTATTACCTGCTACATATATAACTCTTCTTATGCATATTTCCATTTAAATCAAAGTACGCCTTTCGCGACAATGCCTGCGGTATAATTTTAATTGAAAAATTCCACATATAAAAAATAAATATAACAACAACAATGATAATAACAGCAACTAGACAAACAGTGAGAAAACAATATTATGGTTTAGGCCAAAACTTAAATATCCTGCACATCTACATACAAACGGTGGGCATGGCAGTTTTTGATTCTAATCAAGAATATATATACTTTGTAGGATCTCTGGCGGTCTCTTATCTGGGGGGGGTTTAAAGATGCAAAAAAAAAGCGTAATGTCCCCACTTCATTATTTGAAACAATCGGACATGCAAGCACTCGCCGACAGAAAAGGCTAAATGGACTGATTATTGCAATTTATAAAACGCAACTGAAACAAAAATAGAATTTTAAGAAGAGGAATGAAATTTTTTTGCGGCAAGTTAATGATTAAAGAAAACATAATAATTTTTCATTACGTTCCTATACCCTACACCTCGAAGAGGTACAAGGGTACTTTGTATTTATACCCTTACCGATCGGATCAGAATTAAAATCTGAATTGATTCAATCATATCCGTCTGTCCGTCCATGCACCTACTGATCGCAATTTTGAATATATTTTGATAAAATTTGGTACATGGTTGGTTTTGACCCTCTCCAGACGCACTTGACTTATCCTCATCTTTAAGGTGGACAAGTCATCATCAGCATCATCAACTCAATGTACAATATACCGCAATTCTAGTGTGGGGTATAATGACAATGAAGGGCGTAAAGATCCAAAAATTATCTTGGAAAAATATGACTTTATGAAATCTGCTTAATGTTTAATTAAGGGTAGGAGAGGCAAAGCTTAGCCTAAAATATTAGGCAATATTTTTTATTGTCAAGGAATCATACGGAATGGCACAACCAGATTATTAAAGTAAGCCATTCAGTGGCAGTCAAAAAATTAGGCAATTAAAAATATGCCGAAGGCTTTTACCAACCGCAACAACGCTTCAACTGCTGTAGATACACACAAACGCAAACAAATTCAAGTGATTTAGTAAAACAAAGTCTCTGGAAACGCACTCGACAGTCCGTCAGTCAGTTAATTGTTTGAACCCAAATGCAGAGAAGGAATAATTTGTTAAAAACAACCCTAAAAATCACTACCCACTCCGTTTCTTGTCAGCAATCTACTCCTTATTCCTCCATAAGCTTGTCCTTTACATAAAATTTCGCTCCTACCCGCCATTAACATTTTCATTTACTATTAGCAAAGCGACGTTTAATGCCGTTTTTTTTTTCTTTTGGAACGTCTTGCTTTTGTAAAATGAAGCTAGGAAAGGTATGCAAGCTTAAGTTTGCGAGAAGTGTTTTGTGTCAAAGGAATCGTAATAGAAATGATGGCTGCGATTATGTTTGCTACAAGTACAATATCAGGCAAGATATTAAGGTAAACATTTCTTTTTCATATATTCGAATAGCAAATGCCCCCAAATGAATCTCTTCTCCGTTTTGGTGAAAAGTAGCAAAGTAGCAATATTCTGTGATTGTGTGCAGGTATGTGTGTAGTAATGAGTTAAAGCACACCAGCTGCCGGCATTTGTTCACTGTCAATAAATCGTTTTTACCGCTCTCTTACGACCGACCATGCTGAAAAAAACAAGTAAACGGTCAACCATTGAAGCCACCCGCTCTTAGATACCAGCCCGCACGTGTGCTACTACAATATATTTGGTGTGCTTCAATGATTTGTTGTTATTTTATAATTTCTTTCTTTTGGGTTTTTTTCCTTCATTCATTTCGGTGTTTGAAATTTTTCTTGCTATCCTTATTGAATGTTGTCGTCTCTGTCGTCGTTTATTCTCTAAACGAATGATGCTTCTTCGTGCGATAGCAGTTAATGTCAGAAGTACGAAAATATATGACTTGAACTAACCATCAAGACATTCAACATATCTTGAAGAAATAAGGTATGCTGGTAGGGGGTGTACATAAAGTTAGGTTTGAGTTTATTCGGTGCAGCAGAAGATTGCCACATCATCTACAAATCTTAGTTTGAATTACCATGGACTAGAGTTAGTCATTAACATCTCTCTCCCTCTCCCTCTATCTATCTCTCTACTTATATATATATTTTGGAATCACTTATATAATCATTCTGTATAATATACCAATCGTGTGGCAACTCTATTTACAGCTAACGTTGATTTGGTTGCTATTCTGTGCTGTGCCGATGACAATGCCAAACCGAAAATTGATGAGCTTTTTCCTTAAGATGCTATTTTCTTTCCTGTCTTGGTGAAACTTGGAAAAAAGTTCGTTTTCCTTGGTTGACTTTAAATGCTTTTAAGTGAAATTAAATGCCATTTGTTTTAGCAGCGCTAACGCTAAATCAAATGTTTATAAAATTCGCAAATTCTCTTTCTCTCTTTCTGTCTCTCTCTCTCTATTTATTTTAGTTTAGTCTTCAAATATGCGATTTTGTAAAATTCATTCGGTCTACAAACAAGCAAAACGGGGCTAAATTAGACGTACGCCAACTGTTGGAGTCCCCCTCATCATTAACCACTTTCACAAGTTTGAAGCAAGCATCCAAATACAATTTTAAGTATTAATGATACTAATTCAGCCTGTTGAACTTTTTGAAGTTGTAGGCCAATGTATCGATTTGCCCATTTTAAGTAGGGGATACCATGTACCAAGTATCAGCTCAATATTTCAAAATTTGTTGAAAAGCTGCGGGTGCAAAGTTTAGAACGCCATTGTGAGCGTATCCTTTACCCGATTTTATCGAATTGCAACAGAAAACTTTAGAAAATTTCAAAAATTGCGGGTTCAAAATTTCAGCTCGATATCTCAATTTTTACAATCGTGAGAGTTCCAAGAAAAATGTGTACAAATTCACACGGATACATGGAGAGATTGTTGAGCTACATCGTCTTTTCTTTTGATACTGATCAAGAATATATAAACCTCTGGGGGGAATATATAAACCCGCCCGCTTCTGGTACTTACAGACGTCTGAACAAAAAACAATATACCTACAAATCTTTATGATGATGGGTATAAAATGTTCTGAGCAATTTTCTCGTTTGACATTTATAGTTTCGTGGTATGTTGCAGACAATAAATGGTCTTTCTCTTTCTCTCCTTCTTGCCAATAAATGAATTATGGGCTTTATGGCAATTTTAGGTTAATATATTCTAAAACAATAATAATAACAACAACAACTAAACACTCATACACTCAGGCGTCATAGCAAAAAATATTCTAGTAGCTGTAGCTCGAGGCGTTAAGTTTAAGTTAGGCTATGTTATTATGGATATTTATACCCTGCACCACTTGTGCCAAACGGTATATTAAGTTTGTTTGATGTTTCGTTGAAATTTGATACAAGAACGTGTATTAGCCCAGAGAGGAATCCTATTGTAAGTGGAAGATTTTTTATGGCCAAAAATTGCAATTCTTAATATTTTTGGATAAAATTTAATGAAGAATAGTTAATTAACTAAATAATTGATGGAGTCAACCACTTTCTACACTCTCCCTATTTTATGTACTCACTTATGCGACATTTATTAAGCGTCCTTGCGTTTACTGATACAACGTAAAGTAATTGTAGAATAAATTGTGGAACTAGGTGGTGTAGGGCATTAAATGGTCGATTATGACCGACTATAGCATTTTCACTTGTTTTCCTTTCGGGTTTGAAGAAAGCTTCTCCATAATTAGAACGGCGGTAGTGTTGGTAGTAGTAGTGGAATGTGTTCACAGTGAGTAATGTCGGTAATTACCACATCAATGTGATGATGAATTATGAATGCAATATATCAATATTAAATAGAAGAAACGACTAACGACTACTGGGAGCACGCCAAAAATATTACTTTCCTGAGAAATATAACCAAAACTGAAAATTAACGATTCCTGTTAAAAAATAATGTTGTAAAAATGTAAAAGAAAACATATTTTATACTCGACACCGTCATACACACACCCATCGGTGCAGTAGCTGTAAACATTGTTTTTGTTGTATTATATGTGAGCCAAACGTTTGTGAAACCCTTAAATCTTCGTCGTTAGACGCCATTATTTCTTGCGCGCTTGTCTCTAGGTCCATAAAACACTTTAATAGTTTTCTTTAATTTCTTCAATTCTATTCTCAAACATACACACCAACAACCATTTTTCTATGGTTTTCAGTTGCGGGTATTATGTGATTTTCCTCACCTCCACTCCCCACACTTTTTATCTACAATTTCGCACAAAAACGTCTTATGCAATTGCCAAAGTAAGAATTATGGCATTGTAGTGTTGGTGAATGGGAAGTGGGCAAATTCACTGATACCCGGTGATATAGATTTTTCCAGAAAAAAATTTAATTCTTATCATTGATGAGATCACTACAAATGCTTAAAATGTAATCTTGCTCAATTCTTTTTCGAAGGAATAAATTGATTCAATTTGAAATCGATTTTCTTCATTCATAAACTTTTAGAATATTTAAAAAAAAAGAAACTTGGAGAATTATAAACCGAAATAGCTAAAAAAAAAAACTAAACTTAGCTTTGGCTAAATCTTAAGTACACGCACACGTCTTTTTTATGGACTAATTACATATAAATAGTAACCTAGCGACATGGATTTTGCGATCGTCGGAAGTTCTACGCATATACACGGACATGCGGACATGGGCGTTAAAAGTATAGGTCGCATTTTTTGAAACATTTTGATGAAGTTTGGTACATGTTTTGACCTAAAGAGAAACTCTATTGAAAGAGAACCGAGTCGGACCATTTTTAGGACCGCTTTTCACATAATAATGGAAACTTATCATATGTGGCAATGCCGCGCGTGTATTAATACAGAATTTTTAGTAGAACCTAGTGGTGTAGGGTATTAAATGGTCAGACTTGACCGACTTTTTATATATAAAACTTATTATAAACCCATAAACAAATCGCAGTAACAAATCAAGCCATACGCGTTGTTAGTTTAGTAAAATATAAGAAATTTTGATTAAGTAATGTTTTGGGAAAATTTTTCATCAATTTTTGACACCTCATGCTTAAAAAAATACTATCTACCCTTAGTAGTGTTATATGAAATGATGATCTATTTAAAAAAAAATCTTTGGTGTGGTAAGTAATCTCTGTGTTGGAGTGTAACAAATACTTTAAGTAAAAGTAAACCCTTGTTGTGGGTTAGGTTTGGGCGTTAATGGACTATAAAAGAAAGCACAACGCGATCGCAACCGAATTACGACTCACTTCACTTGTGGCAATAAACGCGAGTTATTGTCGTGATTTCGTGAACATAGCACTATAAGGAAAGTGGGCCGATCGAGTCCACAAACGGCATAGCCACTTAACTATGGTTAAATAAATTCACAAAATGATTCTTAATCGATTGGTATAGTTGAAGGTGGATGCGGCACTTGTCGTTTAGGCGTTACAAACATCCGCACAAGCGGTGTAGGGTATAAAATTTGATGGAAAAATGTACCAAAGTGGTGAGTATTCATATTTACTTGATGTAATTGCTTTTTCAATTTTTTTTTCAATTTTCTTTAAATTTTTTTCAAATTTCAACACTAAAGTCGGTAATGACGTGCCATTGTTTGTTTGCGGTAAGCTTAATCTGCAATATAATGATGCTTATCACGTTTATTACATGCATGCATTTATCGCATATATATGTACATGTCTGTATGTCTGTATGTGTGTGTGTGTATGTGTGTATGTTGTCTATGAGTTGATTGCAAGGTGTAAAATGCATTTATATGGATGTGTAAATTGCCACATTTAGTCAAGTATAGTGTTGTATATGAACAACATTATACGTGCTTTTTCGTCTTTCATTGTATTTAGTTGTAGTGATTATTGTTATCGTTGTTGTTATTTTATTATTATCATTTTAATATTCTTTTATGACTATGTTTTCATTTTTTCCCAATGCATGCTATTTGCTCTATTTTCTTTACATATGAATTTGTTTTTATTTTTTTTATTTTTTTTTATTCCAAACGTTTAGTGGTTGTTGCACATACATACATGTATGTATGGGTATAGAGTATTGGCTTAGCTGTCATTTTATTTGGTTGTATGTTTACATAACATACACATGCGTTGATAATATTTGGTGTTATGTCATAATAAATTTATGAATTTCACATTATTCCATGAAAATAAAAAAAAAATCAAGTTATTAAAGCTTGTATACCCTACACATAAGATGGGGGGGGGGGGGGGGGTATAATACGTTCACTGATTTGTTTGTAATATTTAGAAGGAAGCATCCGAAGCCCTATACTTGATCAGTAAGTTTAAACTGAGTTGACTTGGGCGCATATGTCCGTGTGTCCGTAATCGTAAATCGTAAATATTCGTAATTTCTGCACGCCCATCATTATTTAGATTGAGCAAAATCAATCAAAACCACGCCTTTAATCGACAAAAATCTATTTATTTTATTTGAAAAAAAATGAGCTATTCAGCGATTTGCCAAAAACGGACCTGATAGGCTAGTCAATACGTCAACAATTTTCAAAAAACCATTCTCAGCGTAAAACTTAACTTGCAAGCTGATACGTTATGTTGGAATTATGTACCTGCCCACTGTTTATGTATAGATGTGTAGGGTATTTAAGATTTGGCATAAGCCAAATGTATCTTTTTTTTACTTGTTTTTTTTTTGTTGTTTTTGCCTAAACTGTAACAATAAAATCCATGTCCAAGTGCCTGAAACGCTCATGCCAGCAAATCGGATGGCAGCCACACCCACAATTGGCAAAAACCTCTTACAGCTACAAAGTACAAATATTGTATGTGAACGCTCTCCAACAACGTGCTGAGAGTGATCAACTTTTTTTCTTATTTTTTTTATCATGAATATTTTTTTTTTTTTTTTTTTTGAATATTGTAGAAATATTGGTGATAGATGCACATAGTTTTTATAAATGAATGTGCATGCATGTGTGTTTGTTTTTGATTTTATTTATATTAGTAAACTATGGTGATGATGAAAAATGTTGTGTTTACATCCCTTGTATGGCAGTGCTTGCACATACCACCATACAATATCGCCAATATTGAAAATACCAAACAAAGTATTCATTGTTGAAATATTTTTACATGTTTGTAATAATATGCCACCGAAGGTGTAAAATCCATTAAACATTAGTGCATAATTCAATTGCCATAATAAATTCATAAATTGTTAAGTTAATAAAACACGCATACGTGCACACTGTTTGGTATTTTTAAACTCGCATTATTAATATTTCACAAATGCATTATACAAATACGTATTTTGCTAATTGTTTTTTGTTTGGTCGTTCAAATGGTGTTCCGAAAAGATTTATGAATTAACAGTTTACCCGCTAAACCAGTATCCCGTACAGGCGTTGACATTAAATGTGTGTGAGTGAAATTTCATTGTATGTGAGTGAGACCACAAGTGTTTATTGTGCTCGTGAATACAGTATTTACATTTCACTACAACACCTTCCAACACAATTAATAATGTATTGGGAAAGATTTGAACGATATTACAAAGCAATAGAAGTATAAGAGACGTAACGTGGTGCACTGTTATATAATGTTTGGTATAAAATGTTATGTAGGAGCCATATATACATTAAGCCAGCCATGATTATATAGATTCTAGTTGTGTTTCATTACTAGAGTATACAAATTTTTTCAAAAGAAACTTTCTTAAGTGCATGCAATTCAATTTATCTGCCAGTTGGTAAAAATTCCTTTGCATCACATTCAGTTAAACACATGTCTCTGTTAAAATTTATTTCAGTTAATCATTAAATGATGCCCACAAAGTGAAGTAGGAAACACACACACCCGATAATATTAAAAAATTGCCAAATAAAGGAAAAATTTTAATCGCAATGGCCGCATGATGCATTGATGAAAACCAAGTTATGGCTATTAAAAAATCTGCTCATTAGTAAACTCTAAACAAAAAGTATAAGTTTGCCATTTTGTAAGCAAATAGCAGAAGATAGCATCAAACATCCCATACTCGATCAGAAATAAAATCTGAGTTAATATAGTCATGTTCGCCGTGTGCCTGTATTTTTGTTTCTGAAGTTGTTAAAAGAAAACCATTTTGTCCTAAACCACCTATATTTTACTTCTTTAAAATGGCGATTGAAACCTTAAATACTTGCTGAAGAAATGTGAATGATGTGAGCAATCAAAAATCAAACTTTTTCCTTTTTTTTTTTCAACATATATATTCTGGATGTTAAAAACGGAATAGAAAACTTAGCATACCTACTTATACTTAGGTGAAGGATATAATAAAAGAATTTCATTCGATTCCATGCATCCACAATGGGCATGGTCAGGGGTATGGGTAACAGACACGCCAATAATTTTCACAAAACCGTTCTCAGCGTAAAGTTTGACATGTTAGCGGATACGTATTACATATACGATCATGTACCTGCCACGCCTACTGCTTACTATCTCTAAGTAGATGTGGAGAGTATTTTAGATTTGACTTAAGTCAAATTTAGTTTTTTTTTTATTTGCTTTAATTTATCTACAAACAGATATTTATTCATGCATGCTGTAATGTTTGCGTTCAACATATTTCAATGCAATCTTTTTATTTACTTGTGTATAATTAAGAAGATGGATATTGAAAAAAGTATTTAAGGAGTTGCACTCAGTTTAGTATTCATTCCTAATTCAAGTTCTTCCAACTTCTTCCATTTTCAATTAAAAACTCTCTCACTTTCCATTAAAAATTGTGTTGCAAATACCACAATTTTCCCAAACATTTATTTACATAACTAATCATAATTATAAATATAAATCATTTCATGTATTACATAAAATTTTCTACAGCAAATCATAGGCTTTCGTAAAAAAGTTATTGAATGTTAACATTTTACCGACGGCAAAAAATTTGTGCAGCCGCATAATCTATGTTCACTCAAACACATTATGAAACACGTTCTCTTACCAACAACAATTTAGCTAAACAAGTAGAAATAGTGGCATAGTGGGTCAAGCTTCACCATTTAATTTCCTACACCGCTTACTTATAAAATTCATTTTTTCTTAAAATTTTGTACAAGTCACCTTGTGAGAGGTTTTTACAGGGAGGGAGGTGGTTATAAATAGTGTTCCAATCAGTACAAAGTTGGAACATTAGATTAAATTTTATTATTTAATTAATAAAAAAAAATTTACGAGAAATCAATTGACTGCGTTTTACAAAGTTTTGTCAGCAATTGTAGAGTTTTGCAAACGTTCCTCATATTAAGACTTATTTTAAATGAGGACGTTTCTTAAGGAGGGGCCCCAAAAATTTCCCAATTTAAAGCATTATTGGGTGAAGAAATGTTGGAGTTCTAAATTTCATCGAAATATGTTACAAATTTACTTAAACAGACAGACGGACAGATTTGCTCAACTTAATTTTATCGCATCTGGTGTAGGGTATATCTCGTAATAAACAACACCACACACACATGCAACCATACAAACATTTCCAGCTCATATAACTTTAAAAGTTAAAAGACATACACACACACACACATGTATATATCTAAATACACTTACACATAATGCCTTAAAAAGTTCAAGCCAAACAACTTTGCATGCACAAGCAATAAATCAATACAAAACAATTGATTAGTACAGACAGAAAAGCGGAGAAAAAGATTGAGACGCTGGGGCATAGAGACAGAAAGGGAAAGAGAATAAGCAGGGAAAGAAAAACATGTCATTTGCAGTGAAATGCAAACAAACAAAATATTGAATCTATACGTTAAACTTATACCTTTTATATAAAACAAGGTGAATATAATCCGGCATACACACACACACACACACACACACGCACAAGCATGCAACCATACTAACTACAATACAGTATAAATTCACTAAACGATAAACTCTTAGCACACCCAAGCACACACACATTTATATATATTTTAATAAATTACGGCAAATGTGACATAGGAAGAAGAAGAAGAAGACGTATAGTTGTTGATGTTGTTGCTTTTCGTTGCTGTTTACCAATGCAATTTTTATAATATAATAAATTATAACGCAAACGATTGCTTTTTGAGTGTTGGGTAATATAAATTAAAGCAGAAAGAAAGCGAAAATATGTAAAACAATTGACAGATGGCGGCCAAAGAACACAACTACATATTCTTCCCTATAATAATTACACAGCCCACTACAACCAACTGATATATAAATACACTGCAACATAGAGAATTAATATTAGATTATTATGCACAATAATGATAAAAGAAAGCGCCACCGTAACCCCACCATCTATAACCTCCTCCAAGCAGAACCAGTACCAAGGTAACTCGAAATGAAGGAATGATCTGTACGAAATTTAAGGTGTACTAAGACCTGGTTCCGCAGTAACAAGAAATAACTTTCAAGTAGAATTTTACACCTTTGGGGGTGTGCATCACACCCCCTTCTGGTACTTACAAGGGCTTAAACGAACGAATATCATTATGATGGTATACAAAAAGGAAAAGTCTGAAGAGTTAAGTAACTTCTACTCACCCTTAAAATGTTCCATAGATGTGTAGCGCACGCGATATATACAATTCAAACACACGTACACTCATATATGTGACAACTAAACAACAACTGTCCAAAGAGATTTATTATGAATGAAAAATTTCAAACAACAAAAAATAAACGTCAAACGTTTGTATGGACAGACAGACAGCTTACCATATCCCTACCCACACAAGTGGAAGTGAGAAAGATATGATAACCAACCATCACGAGATTGATACAATTGCAAAAGTGAAACAGAGATGAAAGGTAAATTTTGTATAAAAAGTCAAAAACACGAAAATCACTATTTGCTTAGAGCCATCAAGAGTGAATAGGTAAGAAAGAAATAGTTGTGCACTTGTAAGGGGAAAGGAGCTTTTTAAGAGTTGCTTTTGCAACAATTTCATTAAAACAATCTCTTATTATTAAAGGGGAACGAAGCTACTGTACTCTTTGCGGCCATACGTATAAAGTAAAATCCATTGAAGAGGCATACAAGTGAAGCTTAATTCTCGGGGAATGTGACTTGACACGTAAAAAAGTACGTGCATGGTTAGTTCAGTTTTTCAAAATTCTCAACTTCGACCATTCAGAGAGTAATTAAAGTGTTGAAGGTTCGGTCCTATCACAAAATAGAATTGTGCTCTGTAGTACCATGTCTTTCTATATGCACACAGCAGAGACTATCTATGCACGAGTGTGTGTTATAAGTGTCTGGGCTACAGGTGGATTGTATATTTAGAGAGAGAGAGAGAGAGAAAGAGAGGTAACGTTAGAAACATGTAAACATTTTCTACTCATTTAGATACTCTCTTAAAACTATTTTCTGTAACTGTTCCGGTGGAACATTCAATCAAAAGTGTATGCAATTATGTAAGAGTGGCCTGCATTCATATCTCTTCAAATTACAACAATGCCGGCTTTTTTAAATAGTTGTTGTTGCTGTTGCTGTTGTTTGTTATTACATTTATACAAACACAAGCATTTGATTGAAGATGCACATACACAGCCAACCCTTGCAGAATACTCAACATTTTACCTCAAGCACAACAATACACTCACCGTGTAAGACTCTTATCCGAAAGCAATAATTTTCAATTTCAAAACAAAGAGCAATAAATTATGTAAAAGTTTATTTATAACAGAGTAGTTGGCGAATGTGTGTGCTTATGTGTGTATAAAGATATTGGAAGACATCACACTACACAGCGTTACATACCAACGAACGCCTAAACGTTTAAACGCACACACAAGACAATTTCGCCGAGACAAAAAATATCTATAGGAATGTTATTTATATGCATAGAGTGGCTGGTAATTCGTAGCCGTTGTTGTTATTGTGGGATTTTGCTAAAATTTTAACATGGTCGTTAAAAGAGACCAACGAGTCCGTGACTTCTCCGTTGACTTATGTTTTTCGGTTAGTTGCGAGTGCAAAGTTCCAAGCAAAAGGTGACGACAAAGTTTGTGTTGCGTTAATTTTAAAATAGATGAAAGTACTGTAAAAAGAAATATCGTTGAAAAGTCAAGTTAGGCGCGTTCACATATACAAACCCACAAATGTGATATTTTGTACTATTGCATATATATTGGAATACGGCATAGTGTGTAAGATGAGCTTTTCATCATCTAACGGCCTGATTGTAAAAGTGATTGACAAGTGCTGGTTTAACTTGATTGGCAGCTGCTTCAAATTTTTAATATACGTTCTAAAAATCATTACAACCATAAGGCAAACTAGAAACGTTCCCGTCTCATTATTTTCAGTGAATTAGCAAAAGCTCTCTTTAAGAACACTTTTCCTTACACTAAATTGCTTTAATAATTATTTCAATCCTGCCTACCCATACAACCCACACAACGTTCTCTGCATTTTCCATATGTACACACGACAATGTTATATTTTGTTTTTTTTTTATTCACTTCCATTTATTCTCTTCCTTGGTGTTTACATGTGCTGTTACTCTCCGCCATTCAAACACATATTCTGCAAACAGACTGTTAGACTCTTAGCATATTGTTGATTCTTATAAGAACTCTGTTAAGTGTAAAATGTGTAGAGTTCGTATGCGTAGGTGATTGAGACAAAGAGCGTGAGCAGAGAACGGAGAACGGAGAACAAACCGACACGTTTCGGCTTTGCTTTATTTATTGATAAAATGTAAATAAAGGAAGTGGTCTTTGTTGTATTGTTGTAGTTGTTAGTGTTTGTGTTTTTCTTTCTTTTTATTCTCACTTACAATTTAATTGTTTTACAATATGATTTTAATGTAAAGTGATGTTATGATACGACAGTATGCAGCGTGAATGGTCGCAACTGTTAATATTTAAAAAAACAATGAGCAATTTAAAGTAACAAGAAGAAGAAGTGAGCATTTATTGAACCATACCATGCAACATTTCAATCGTGCATAAAAAGACTGGTAAGTGATTTTCATATAAGATTTATATCCAAGACTCAAACCAAATTGTACGTATCAGCGGTAGAGAGAATCCTTAAATAATATTTAAAGCCGTTGTGCATTAAAGTGGTGTAAATCTTCTTGTTTTCATTTTGAGATTTTTAAGGCGGTAAACATCTGGGTAAGCTCTAGCTGGCAACTTTTATATATATTTTGGGGTCACAAATAATGAAAGTTGATTATCTAATAGTTTTCAAAGCTAACAGTAATAACGGTATTCTTATTCCCGAATGGACTTGCATTTAATTTATTACAAAATCGTTTAGTAAACGTTGGAGAAAATACATTTTTTTTAGTGCTAAATATTTTAGAAGAGATTTTGTATATAATATAAATATTTTGGATGCTAAATTTGAATCACTTTTTCTTCATCAGCTCTACTCTTTTTGTATCATAGGCATTGAAAATGAAATTTTGGCAAATTTTCTCAAAAACTATACAAGATAGAAAAACTAAGCTTGCATTTAGAATCAAGACATCAAAATATTTGTTGTCTTTCACAAAATAATGCACATGCCTCCCTTTCCATCTTACTTTTTGCCCAATTTTTTGGGCATAAGTTCTTCACATATACTCGTACATAAAATGATTAATTGCTTATATTCGAAGTCAAACTTTATAAAAGTTTTGAATGCATAAAAATCTAACGTAACATCACCAGATCGTTTCGGACATAAAGTAAATTCTGTTATTTCTAAACTTCAACTTTTTCTAGTTTTCTCACCTTAATGAAGAATATATGGGAGTGGTTTATATGAAATTTCCAAATATTTATAGAAAAATTTATCTTTAAATCGTTTTTGATTTCTATGAAATCAATACATATCCATACGAAAGATATAAATCGACTGCAAGTTCGTTGCTAATCAATCTATATACGTATAGTCTGTCCCAGATACGATGAGATTGGTTCCATGAAAATTCTTAGCACAGCGACATCTATGAGTGAATGACGGTAAACGAATGTTTTACCCTTCATCTACTTAACCAGCAAACTTGAGTGAATTCTGTTGATATTTTTATGTAAAGTCACTTTGTGTACGTCGATCGTAAAAGCAACATGGAACAAAGAGCGGATAATAAATTTTATTTTAAGTAAATTGGGTAAAAGTGGTGCAGAAACGTATGAAACGTGATGAATGGATGTCCCGTGATTCCGTGACGGTTGTGAGGACCTTGCAGAGAATGACTGAACACTACCTTCAATGAAGAAAACATCGAGAAAGAAAAAAAATTCTTCGTAGCGACTGCTGTGTGCCTGCGAGACTCATCGAAGGGACACTGGGTTACCAAAAAGCACAGTTCATCGAATTTTAACTGAAATTTTCAATACACACATGCCTTCCATCTGCGTTATATTTTTTAAATATTTGAACAAACTCACATTGTTTCACGTTATTTGTTCTTGCAAATTGTGCAGAAAATTGCACAAAGTTTGGTAACTGAGAAGGTCCCAGGGACCATCAGGATTTATATAAAGTTGGAACTCCCCTTAACCATTTGTGTCCTTTTATTGAACAAAAGACTTAAGCAAAAAACTTTGCACTACGTACAATATGTAGTAATATGTGTAGGGTGTCCTACGGTATACTACACGGATCATCCTAAATCATCAAGTTTGTTGTTTAAGTATTTTCCAAATGAAATGTTTCATTTTTTCTGCGTTGTTGGAGTGAATTTTCTATATTCACCTTTTCTATCTTATTATTATTAATTGTTATGTAACTTAAAGAAATAATATATTTTAAATAAACCCTTAATACAGTTACATATGTTCTGTGAAGTGGCAAAATAAGGGACTAGGAAAGAAGACCAGAAATTACACAAAATCATTGAAAATAATATAGTGCATGGACCTCGTGGTACTTTACAGCACAAAAGATAATAAATGCAGTAAAAAGGCTACCCAAACGGAGAGGAGAGCTACGCACAGCACAGGAGAAGAGCACCAAGTGATGTAGATTTTACTGTAACATTTTAGGGCTTAATCCTAGATAATCGCTGGCAACCACCCTTACCTGTGCAATTTAGTAAAATCAATTAAATGCGTCAGGAAAGACTCTGATCAGTCAACATTTGCGATGGAATGGAAAATGGGACAGATAATATCAATATCGAAGGAAGTGTGAAGAATTTTAGCTTTTCCAATTCAGGAAATGTACCCATTCATCTGTCCATCTTGAAAATGATATGCTAGATCGACTCAGTATTCGATGGCAATTCAGAATAAATATACTTTGTCGGGTTTTCGGCGTTTGACAATGTGACATATAACTCCATACATAATACATGTACGCTTTAATGAATCAATTTGTACAAAAGTTAAGCTTTTATAATATGGCGTACATACATGCACACATTCGTACAAATAACGTTGTAGTGCAACCCAACATGTTAATCGTCAATTTTAAATTAAATCATTATTTGTTGTTTTTTACGCACTTGCCACACATCTGTCCAATACTTTGAGTGTACAGCGGCCGCTTCTGGCATTTCACTTGTCTTCCATGTTCATTCAATTCAAATTATGTCGTTTTGTACGGTTAAGAGACATTGGGAGGCGAACTTTATACGGTATACACGCGTACATACATATACGCATATATGATTGTGGTGTGTAAATGGCCCGCTACTGAATGTATATATATATATACATAGGACTCTACATTATGCAATATAAAATTCCCAATTCGATGCAAATTAAATCCATGGAAATGTCAAACACACACTTTAGCGGTATCGCGTGAATATGACCTTATTATTAATGTTGTTATTGTTATTGGCAGTTGTCACAGTACGTAATGTGTATGTGTGAGTGTTCACCAATTTAATTGATCACCACTCCATTGCAGCAAAGAATTTTGGATAACCTGGATAATTTAAAAGGAAATAATTCAAACATTCTGCCATTGAAAAAAGTCCGGTTGACATTTGTCCAGAAAAAAAAAGAAAAAAAAGAAAAAAACTCGCCGACAACTTATTTGTATTAACAAATATTATAATTATTATATGCAACATTACAATTTACCTTTACACTCAAATAATATGTGCATCAATTATGCACACATGCACATACGCATGCACCCACACGCCTCACGCATGTACACGTTGTTACATTTAAACTTATAGTTTATTGTAAAATTTATAGCTTTCCATGGATCATCTGGTCGTTTAACGGTGTACATTATAAAAATTCCCTCTTAAGCCATAAAGATTCCATTTGATGAATTTGTATTGTGAAGCCATCCGCATATACTTATACAGGCAATATTATATACGGACCTATCTATAAGATAAGATGGATGGTATGCTAAGTTTGCTATACCGCTTGCAACACCATAATACAAAGCATATATATTCTTGATCAGCATCATGCATCGAGTCGATCCAGGTGTGTTTTTTTGTGTTTTTGTGCGCAAACTTCTATTTAAATTGGGCAAAATCGTTGCGAGCCACGCCCTCAATTGACGATTTATGGACCTCAAAGCTACGATGTTGAAATTTGGTACACATAGTTATAATCAGTGTATCCACCGATTTGACAAAAATTTACAAAAAACGCTTTTTTCTGCAGAATGCGACGTCAAAAGTTTGTATACAGATGTGGAGGGTGTTAAAGATTTGGCCCAAGCCAAATTACATACATTTTTTTTACTTCTTCTTATTAAAATCTTTGCTTTAAAAGTTGAAACTCTAACAATATTATCCCTTTACCTTTACCAGTGTAAAGCTTTAGCCATTGCTCAGACCAAATCAATTTTATGGAACAACTTTAGTTAATCTCATTCCTCAAAGGTTATTTGAATGTGTGAAGTGTATTTAAGACTCTACCTGAGTCAACTGAATATTTTTCTTCACGTTCAGTTTTTCATCATTTCATTTATTATACATAAATATAATATTTCGGTTTTGCATGAAACCTTACATACAATTCACACAAAGCGCTGTAGATGATGTTTGTGTATAAAATATATGCCAATATATGTAAATTATGTACAACAACAAGAGCCGTAAATGCTTTTAAACATATATACGTACAAGGTGACCATCAAGCAGTTAAAATATTGTTAATGAAAAAGTCCCCCTTTTTTTTTCGTTTTTAATCGTGTTCATCTAGTTTTTAAGCAACATATTGTTGACTAAATGGATGGCACTCTAGAAGTGGGCGATTTTAGACGGTGGAATTAAGTGGTTTAAGCTATTAAATAATCGGGGAGAATCGACCTTTCACTTGTCATTTTTTCATTAATGAACGTGCGCAAGAAAATACAATTTTATACACATCGGAAGGATCAGATTTTCAATATCAGCGCGCTAAAGTGTTTAATGATAAAGTGATGAAAATGTGAACAAGTTATCTGTCAATCGATTTCAACACTTGCTCAAAACTACCAGCTGTACACCCTAAATGCTTTATAAACTTGATGTAAAATTCGGCCTAACTAGGATTAGACGTATTTTCATTTAACTGTGTATACAATCATTGTGGAATTGCCACAGTCGGGTGGGTAGAAGTTCGATTATCTGACATGTCGCACGATTACGGTTCATGGTTATTCAGCCAGCCTTTCAATGGTCACCCTGTACGTATACACGTAGTAGATTTATGTACTTAAAGGCACAGAGGGAAAGTTTAATTGGAGCTTTCGAAACATTCGTAATGCAATGAGGCATTTGACGAATGTCATATGATGCGCTTTAGAGCTCGTATCAATACGCACACATTTATATTGTATATGAATACAATCGAGCAATATTATTATAATTATTGCTATTTATTGTTGATATAGCACGAGACAGGAAGAGGGAGGAAGAAAGAGAAAAGTAAATTATCGCTCTCGTTCTCACATATAATTTTGTGATTAACAAGTAAAAGAACTGAACTTGGCTAAGGCCAAATCTTAAATACCCTCCACATTTGTGCATAAGCAGTGGTAGTGGTGGTTACAAAATGAAGCCCCTTAATACCAATAATAAGTAATAATAATAAGTAGTATTACTTACTAAGTAAGTAATAAGAAGAACAAAGAGACAGACGGACGGACATGCCTTTATTAATTCATACTTATCAAGAATACATGTGTTTGTAGTGTTCCTGACGTCCACTTGCGGGTGTTGCAAATGGAGTAACAAATTTAACAGACCCACCACTTATCTTATGTAGAGGATATAAAAGGAATTTTTCTGCTCGTTTGTATGTTATCTCATCACTTTTTTATGTATTATTATTATTTCAATGGATGAGGTATGCTGGCTATGTATGCTGTTTACTAACAAGGATATACGTGAGTACGTCATGCATATGCAGTATGCAGAGATGAAGGTATTGCCGGTTATATTTCGTAATTAAAATTTATTGTTGAAAAATCAAATGAAATTATCAACTGTCCACATATTACACCACCACCGCAAACACACGCCTCCGGTTAATTTGTGACGACATTTAATTTGGCGCGATACTGCATTATCAATACCACTAAGAATATAAAATAAAAAGATAATGTACAACTTAAATGAAGAAATGTTTATTTAATCATGTTAATTGTGTGTATGGCTGCACGGTTACACAACATTACATAACGTTACTATGTTATAGAATTTCAAATGGTTTCGCTTAAGCGTGCACATGGAATCATCACAAATTCAACGTGAAGACAACTAAACAAATAACAGCAGCAGTTAATAAAATATTAAATATTTCACTTGTAAATTATTTAAAGTGGCGCCAACACGCCAACCACAGCAACAAATGATTACTTGCAGTCGCAAGGCTTTTACTTGCACATTTCACACTGCAACCCCCGCATCGAAACAAATATTCAATATAAACGAGAGAAAACGAGTAAAAAAAACTATGTTTGGTTTGGGACAAATATCAAGTACCCTGCATCTCCATGTACAAACAGTGGACGCCCTGCAACTTACACGTCAAATTCTGCACCAAAGAAGTTCTGTGAGCGTATGCCTAATACGACCGCACCCATTTTTGGTACTTCGGTGGATGCTATATGTATACATATGTGGTATTTCGGGGGTATAAGAAATTTTTTTACATTTTTGGGCGTGGCACGTGATCGATTTTACCGAATATAATGGAAACCCCAAGTATAAGTTCTAGAAATATTTGTATAAAGTTTCACCTCGATGCTGATCAAGAACAAAGAGTGTCTGAGGTTTTTTTCTGGGTGTTGAAACTATATGAGAAACTTAGTATACCCTCATGACTAAGTTGGAGGATATAAAACAGCACACACACACACACACACACACACACACATTTTATATTTATATTCGCTGCTTACAAATCTTGAACAAATCTCTGGCAATAGTCAGCACTAACAGTATAAGTAAGAACAGGCGCTTACAATCCAAAACATATCCATGTGTCTGCGTACACACATACACACACAAATGTGTGGTGTTTGTTATGTAAAATCAATATGAATTTATTCATACGTTAACATAATATGTTTGAAATTTGTTTTTTGTGCATTATCTGTGATTTTTGCATATTTTATTCTTTTGCGGTTGAAATGCCTTTATTTTCGTTTTTATATCCTCCACCTTGGTGTTGATGTTCCTTTTGCAAAATCTATTATGATCAGCTGAACGCTTCAAATTTCTCAAACCATGACTTCATTTTTCTAACCTACAACTTTGCACTGATAAAGCGCACTTACAGGGACTACAAAAGTGTGGACCTTAACGAAGTAGGACATGTGCAGTAACAAGAATTGATTGAGATGGGATTGGGTTCTTGTCCGACAGCGAAAGCAAAATAAACCTCTTCAACCACTATGTCAGCTCGGTGTATGATAGCCAAATTCCCGTGAAGATTAAAAACTCTGGCTCGAACGAACGTCCGTGGTTCAATCAACGCATCTTAATATTGATTGAAGCAAGGGATGTAGCATATAAAAAATGGAAACGATCTCGCACGACACAAAATTGTGAACTTTTCAAACTACTGCGGCGAGGCGTTTCCTATGCAATAAGGCGAGCCTTAAACCAATTATTATGAATGCTAGTTCACTTCTGCTTTCCGATTTGCTGGACAACACTCTAAAGTAATTCCGATTCCTAAATCAAATGGAGAATACAGACCAATTGCCATCCTACCGTTTCTTCGAAAGAATTATTCAAAATAAATTAGCAGCTACATTCAAGCAAATGCTTTGATGTCCGACTTCCAATTTGGTTTCCGATAAAATAAAAATTGTCCGAAAATTGGACAACCATTGTCACTCCTAGGTCAAATAAGCTTTAGAGTGGAAAGCTTTTTATACTGTAGATCCCGTATTACTAATCGTTTAATTAAGTAATCTCGTCGATTTTCATCCTCTTTCTGCAAGACTTCTCGAATCGTATTTAACACACCGTCATCAAAGTGTTTGCCGTATAACTCGATTTTCAAGCTGATACGTAGAAGGGCGTAATCATATCTGTGTCACGCTATGTCATCACCAATGTAGATGTGGAGGGTATTTAAGATTTGGCCTAAGCCAAATTTCGTTTTCTTACTTGTTTTCGCTTGTTTTCATTTAAATGTATGATTTAAATAAATTACACACTGTTTTGAATAGAATGAAATAAAAACGGACGTATGGACACGTATCAAATACATATCTTTTTAATTTGTTTTTTTCTCCATATAAGCACTGATTAATAAATTTAAAAATTGTGATTTCCAATTGTAGAGAGATTCCATAAGTAAATAATTATGTTAGAGAGTTTCGAGAAAGAATCAAAGTTAAATGATTAAATGTTCTGAATATATATTCTAACTGCGATACAAGAAGAATATGAGGATAGATATATAACGATCGATGTGTTTCAAAAGTGGATTTGCACCAAAACCAACACAGCAACAACAGCGATTGCTCAGTTTTAACAAATTTTATCAAATATTTATTAAATTCAATAAATATTAATTACGGTTAAATCGGTTGTTACAGTTGTATGTGCATTCAGCTGCATTGCTAATGCAAATGTTTGTGTTTGGCTATGTGCACCACACACAGTACACGTTCGCGATATCAATATTTATTTTATTAAATAAATGCATGCGTTTTGTGAATTTTTAATTAAAATAAATCAATTCGTATAAAAAAGTAATTTTTCAATTTTATCAAATTGTCATTATGCGTAATTAATTAATATTGTATGCATGTGCTGTCTCATTCACACACTCAAAACAAATTTAGAAATTTCGTTATTATTATTGTTGGTTGTTGTTGGATTTTTTTTTGTTTTTTTTGTTTTTTTTTTTATTCGTGGTATTATGATTTTGACGTGGTGAAGGTGTGTGCGTGTGGGTGTGAGGGTGAGCATGCAACCGCATTTTATTTAAATATATATAATAGTTAGTGTGTTGAAGTGTGAGTAAGAGCTTTACTCGTTTAAACATTATGATTTGATGCTTCTGGTAGGGTGTGTAGGAGAATGTGCTTTTACATTGTCAAATAAGAGCATAGCACGGTTTCATTATTATGCATTTTTGTTATATATTTGCTTGCCGGATAACAGATCGAATAAAAAGGCACACATGCACACATACACACATTAACACAATCCCGTTTTTTGTAAACAAACAAAACGAAACAAATAACAAATTTATAAAACATCAAGTATTGTTATTGTTGTTAATGTGTGTGTGTGTGTGTGTGTGTGTGTGTGTGTGTATGGATATAATACAGAGAGAGAATGCGTGCATGAGGTGGTAATCATTTGAATGATAAAAGCTCTAGATTTTAATGCCGCATTAAACCTCGACACAATAGAATGCATAATTAATTTTTATTTTCATGACAGTTACAAACGAATATACATATACGCACATTAATTTCATATTAGAATTAGGACTCTTTTTATGTGTGAAGTGGTGAAGGTTGCAGCCAACAACAGCCAGAGGAATAGCTCATCATTACCTCAAACTGAACGTAAAAAGTTTCAGGTTAAACATAAATTAACCTCATGTGACAGCATATAACCAACAAAAACAACAACAATAACAACAACAACAAAACAAATTATATAATTTGTTTAATAAATTGTATTCAATGCAAACTTGAATGCATTATTTGGTCATTCATTCGTACATATATTATTATTTATTTGTTATTATATATTATACACATATATACATATATTTATTATTTGTCTAAAATATAGAAAGGGACTCGCAGTACACGGTAAACAAAGTTTCCATATAAGATTGAAAGGTATACTTAGTTTGTTATTCCATTTGCAACACCCAGATGAAGAGACACTGCAGCAGTATATATATTTTTGATTAGCATCAAAAACTGAGTCGATTTAGATATGTTTGTCCATGTGTCCGTCTGTTGTTGGCACACTCATGATCGCAAATTTTAGGCAAAATGGGGAAGAGTCCTAAAAGTTGTCCAATTTAAACAATCTCCAAAAAAATATATATTTTTGATCAGCATAGAAGAGTCGATTAGGCCCATCTGTTTGTTGTATGTCTGTGTGAATTTCTATGCATTTTATTTGGAACTCCTATGGCCTCAAAAATTAAGCAATCGCTCTGAAATTTTCAACCCGTTATCTTCGAGTTTCACTCTCATAGACGTTTGATGTATAGCATGCGTTGCTACATTTCATTCATGCCCGAAAATTTCTACTAATACTCGTTTTCGATTGAAAACGTGCAATTTTAATGTTTAGTAATAAACACACAGGTGGCAACTATAAAAACACTTATCGACTTATCACTTTTCATTTAAATACCACCAGTAAGATCTTTCTAGAATTTAGTTATAAAGTTGTAATAATTTTGAATAGAAAATATTGAGTTCCGTTGAATAAAAAAAAACGAAAAAAACAGAAAAAATATTCAACTTTATCAAGGCACTAAGCATATATACGCACGTGGTTGTAATGGGCTTAAGAAAGACAGAGATAGACTATTTTTTATATGCTTCATTAATAAAATTTAAAATCGCCTGCGATTAGAAAGGACTTTTCCGTTTGTACATTCATTTTATAGAATGTGGCACAAAATACATTTTTCGCAAAAATTGCTAATTAAATATTTTATCCAAATTTAGAATCAGTTATGTGAGCACATACATACGTTTGCATATATTTATATGCGGGAAGTTTCACTACAAGGAGAACGCTGTTTCCCAATTTCTGAACAAAATTATTATTGTGTAGTTTTTGGAAAAATATTCGACTACAATTCAAAAACCCAACAAAGTATGGTTTCATTAAAATATACGGTATACGACTAAAAAGGAATATAGTTCCGTAACGTACGTTAAAGAAAAAAAAAAAACACCAAGAAGTTCCTTCAAAACTAAATTGTTGAAGAAATAGTTGGACGAGATATTTAAGCAATCAGTAGGCAGAATTACTTACTTTTAAGCTACCACATAGTTTGATTTGAAGCAACTTAATGTAAAAGTAAACCAAACCAAACGTATGTTGAAAATTTCTTCAAATCTTCTTCAATGTCTCCGTTGACGGGCATCTTCCCCTGTTTATTTTTATTCTATGTTAATTGATTTGCTTTTTTAAAATCGTACATGTACGTACGTACGAGTGTGTGCATTATTACCAAAACTGAAAATTTTTATTCTTGCATTAATTTCATTTGTATTTATTGTACATTTGTTCGTAATAGTTATGTTTTTGTTGGTCGGTTTGTGTGTGTGCGTGAATTGTTATTTGCATAAAATTTATATTTAATTAATTATTATATTATTGTATATTTATTTATATATTTGTGCATGTGTTTAGTGTATTCCGTTTATATTCAAACTTTATTATTATTATTGTTCGATTGTATATATATATGGATGCATATGTATTTGTTCTGAAGCTTAGCGTTACACTTGATATTAAAAATAAATATGAAAATAAATAATTATAACAATAATAATTGCAATAAAAAAATAATGGACAAGAAACAACAGTAAACTAAACAATTTTTCTAATCGCAAAAATATAATAATCCATTAGTTTTGTCATTTTAATTTCAAATGTAATTTAAATAATATTAAATAAACACAGCAGCACTTTTTTCTCTCCTGTAAATACATACACATACACATACACATACACGTACACATATATTAAAGTTATTGGAAAATACGAATTTGCATAATTTATGGGATTAAACGTTGAGATTCGATGCACATATTTATAAGTACCCTATCCATTGTATGTCGAAAATAGGCGCGGTCAGATAACAAACGCGCTCACAATTTACAAGAAAAAAGGTTTTTACAATTCGACATGTTAGTTGAGAGAGTAATCAGATGGTCGATGCCAACCGAACTGTCCATATGTGGAGGTTTTTACTTGTTTAGAATAATTAAGTTTCCTAAATATTTGTAAGCTGAAGTTAGGAATTTTTATCCTTTGCATCATTTGTAGCAAAAGGTATATTAAGTTTGAAAGATGTTTGTAACTCATAAACAGAATATGCCACACCCACCTTTAATAATACCCATGAATTCAGAATCATTCGTCTGTACGTCCATGTAAAATTGTTCACTATGTACTTTTGGAGATTTTCAATGAAATTTGGTACAAGCTGGGTACATACTTTCACTTTAAAAGGAACCGTATTTGTTCCCAAAGGGACTACCTTTAGAACCTTATGTAATATTCTACAATAGAGGAAGTCTATACTGTGTCAAATTTGAACCATATCAAACCATTTTTTGTACCTCATCATATAATCGTATTTCCTTTAGTAACGGATACGATAATGCTTTCAACTTACTGATAGTTATAACACAATTTGTGATTTGTAGAATATTAAATGTTCGGGTATGACTGACTATAACATATTCATTTGAATAATATTCACGTAAGTATAGTACAGTATATATATATATTTGATCAATGATTTTATACAATTTTTTATTTAATTTTCTTATATAATAAGCAATATTCTCATTTAATCCGTAATAATAATACAGCAAATGACCCTTAAATGAGTAACGATGATATGCCAAATGGTTATGTTTAGCTTCTTGTCACTTTTAAGAATATTTAAGACATCATAAACTTAAAAGCTGAGTCTATATAGACAACTAACAAAATCTATCCATCTGCCACAAGAATTTATCTATGAAATTGAAGTTTGATGCATACTGCTTGATTTACAGAGCTTGATACAGAGCTGCTTTTGAGTGGAAGACTCACAGTATTGATTCATTTAAAAGCCTCCATGATTTATTAAATATAAGAATTTGCACCTTAAGTGGGTTAAAAATGATCACAACATGGACCCTATACTGAAATTTACTTCAAAAATTTATATAAAATGTAAATTGTGGGCATATATGTTATTGGACTCTGACCACTTCTAGAGTTAGAGTCAAATTTTAGCTCAACATCGAAATGTTTAAAGTCGTAAGTGCTTCAAAATAACAAAAATTGGGACGCACAGACGGAAAAAATTCAATCATCTCTAATTTTGTTTATGATCAGGTAATTTTGTAGATGTTTTGTGTATTGGGCCACATCGCAACCGGGCCGCCTCTTGGCCACTCATGATACAAATGATTTGAGAAAATTAGAATATTGTGATATGGGCGATTTATTAACTTTTATTTTAATAAGTTATATGAGTTTTCACACTCATTACACCAAATTAATGGTAGATGTTTCTTTAACAATATTTACATCTAGTCCGTAAGCATGCTTGAGAAACTGTTTGACAATATGTTTAACCTGAAAGGTAGTCCTGCTGTTAAAAATCTGGATTCCTTGTACGATTCTATTTGATGACAAATGCTGGTCATGCTTACTTCTTTTTGCTCCTTTTTGCTCCTTTTGTGTGCTCATATTTTTTGTGTTTCGTTTCGATAATATGACACCTATGGCGTCCTCTGTATAATAGCTGTACACTTTAAACCTCAATCACGCGGTCAATCAATACCAACTCTCCTCGGCTGCAGTTGTGATGAGATGCAAATTTTAAATTTCTAGGATGTTTTGTTTGTTTGTGTAAATGTGCGTGTGTGTGAGTTTTGGAAATTTGAAAAGTTTATGTTATTGTCACTGCCAGAGTTTATTTTTTTTGTTTTTTGTTTTTTGTTTTTTTTTTTTTTTGTAAAAATTAACATTTTTGTTGTAAAACTTTAACAATTTATTATTACTATTATTGGTATAATTTGTGTTATTATACACATACGTACATACGTACGTATGTCGCTGTTGTGGTTTCAGAAACGTTGATGTAATGAAAGGCCATCATTGTGGTTGGGATTCTAATGTGAATAATTTTTAATATTTGCAATTTTAAATATTATGTGTGCAATAACAAAAGCGTCATACATTTTTCACATCCAAACGTCCCAAAACAGGGCCATTCAGAGCAATCACATCTTTGATTCTACTTTGGCTGCAAAGCTCTTTAATGTACGACAATGCTGCCCCTACGGTTAGAACAGGGAAAGCAAGAAAAAAAAAATAATTTTAAAAGGGATCTATCTGAAGAACTTTTAGTTTTTGATACAATTTATAATCAATTAATTATAAAAATATTTTCGTAATAAAAATTTTCAAATTCAAAAAAATTCGAAACCATAAAGAAAAGATCTTGTATCTTATCGATGACATTGATATCGTCGTCAGTCACAACCACTTATACCTTTAGTCGGTTTATAGCATCAAATGTACGACATCTACATTTCTCCTCTATTATGCATGTACATACACTCGTACAGCTGCTCTGAGAACGCAAGAGTCAATCAAATAACCATCTGTCATATGACAAATGATGATTTAAAAATCACTTTAGATGACAATAATTGTGTTGCCCATGATGAAGATGCTGATGGTGATGATGAAGATGAAGATGACTCGGTGAAGTGTTAAAGTGCAAGACGAAAGTACTTGTTGTACACAAACATAACTACACTTCACTTACTATGTATATTGTTCATGTAATTCAACTTATCAAATACACATATAAATACACAAACGCACACAGGAATATTGAAAGGCGCTTAAGCACTTAGCATACACATTCAACAACAACAACACTCACTCAATTCATCATTGAAGCAGCAAAGTTATGATTAAAACCTATGATAACAAGCACAACAAGAGAACGAGGAGTATATGTTATAAATTTAAAAAATATGTACATTTTTTATACCTTCCACATTAACTTATAAGGTTGGAATTTAGTTTTCATATTTATAATTGTCCCATTCACTGACATGCCAAAAATGGGCACGCTCGGATAACAGACACTCCTATAATTTACAGAAATCTTACTAAGCGTTAAACTCGACTTGCTAGCTGATATGTAATGTAGCCATAATTAGGGGACAGAATAATTCCCTATGACAGGGTGGGCGTGTGTGGAGGGTATTTAAGATGTGTCCTAAAGCAAATTTAGTTTTTTTTTTACTTGTTTCTTGTATTTCGGAATACGGGAAACAGACACTTTAAATGCCACATTGATATTGACAACCAAAGTTCAATATTCAGCAATAAATTATTGGCAATGCCATGTCATATACAAGTAGATAAAATGTTCATTCGTAGTATTTACTCATATGCTATGTTAACATACATTTGTACATACCACAAGGTGTATTTTATCATAACAAACACAACGAGTAGATTCGATTATCTATCGTTCTCAGTTCTTTTGAAAGCATTCGATTCTGTTGACCATGTCCTTCTGTTCTTTGTAATCTAGTCCATTTATTCGCATCTACAGTGTAGATGCCAATGTGTCCTTGTTAATGACGTCTATTCCAAGTCTCGTGTTATGTTCAAAATTTATAAAGTATACAACTTTTTAGATGCATTTGAACATGTTCATGTTATACGTATAACATGCTTATTGCTGCCATATTTACTACAAGAGGTGCAAGAGGGCCGCTATTTTTTCAAATAATCATAAATCTATTGATTTACGAGTGTTGACCATTTTTTGACAATTTACATTTAATTGTGTTTATTCATGAGTATTAGAATAACTAAATAGTTTATAGCAATGCACTCGTATACAAGATAATAAATATATAATTGGCTTAAATTTGTATACTTGTGGTATGCTGCATAAGTAGAAGAGACATGTGCTTATATGTTCTATTATTGTTGTTCGTTGTTGTTGTAATTGGATAAACGTATTCCATTTTATTTTTCAATACATTTTCTGTTGTTCTATACATTTTATTATAATTACATGCAATTACAATGGAAACGATTCAAATGAATTAAATAAAATGTTGTCATATCCTATTGTCTGTCTGTCTGCAATTCTACTTTTCGAATAATAATGTTGGCGCTTAACAAAAAAAAAAAAAACAAAAAAAAAAAAACAACAACAACATATTTTGGTGATGTACAATGTTTACTGAATACACAAAACTCCTCCTCTTCGATATGTTTTTTATTGGTTTTTTATACCCACCATCATACGTACATGGGGGTATATGTCACTTTGTCAAAACGTTTGTAACGCCTGCAACGAGGCGACGGAGATCCCATAACAAATATATATATTCTGCATGAGCTTTAATTATTGAGTCCATCTAGCCATCTAGCCATGTCCGGCTAGCTCACTATCCATGTACGCGAGTGTTTTGCTAATCATTCCGCTGTCATCTCCTCTATGTATCGATTCTAAATTTTGGTCGTAGCTTTCGTACGCATCTTGATACTGAAGTTGCGCAAAATCGATCAAGCTACACGACTACAGTGCTAAAAAGTACAACAGAAGCTATTTTCTTAACGAATTTGTTTACAATTTCCTCCCTAAAGTATGAAACTTATATTGGCATATACACTGATTAGAAAGGGCCTTTGATGCCTAAATGGTGGGTATTCAAGATTAGACGTTAGTCAAATATAGTTTTTTTACTTGTTTGTATTTAGTTTGTTTGGTTTTATACATAACTCTCAAAAAATAAATAAATTATAATAATTTTTCGTTGCTTTGTCATGTATAAGTATTTATGTACCTATGTACACATGTGTGGTTTTATTTGTTAATATTAGTTTTTATGTTGTAATGTATTGTCCAAATATTTATAATGTTTTAATGCAAATTATTGCATATATGTGTGTGTAGGTATGTATATTAGGGTGGGTCGAAAAATGCCTTTTCGTTTTTCAATTTGTAAAACCTCGGAAACGGTTAATATCTCTTGATCGCGAAAGAGCGCTTAAGTTGAAAGAATTTTTGAAAAGTGTCGAAAAATTGTCATTTTTATATCCTTTACATAAGATGGAGGGCAATCTATGTTTTTAGTGCCCTTACCTACATCCATTAGGAGTCATTAGGGACCATAAAAGGTTTATTTTTTTCATTAGTATCAAAATTATAGTTAAATGAACCACACGTTCTTTCTTCCGACTATGCAGAAATGTCGCTATTTAAAATTAAGAAGAAAGTTTATATAAAATGTAATTTGTGGGCGCACATGTTCTCCAAACTCGCCTATTTTTAGATAGGATCGATGGACAGGATAAACTTTAGCTTTTGTAACCATTAGTGTTTCAAATTAACAAATCTGGACGTACAGATGGGATAAAGAACACATGGGACAAAAACACTCCATCTACGTTTTTTATGAAAATTTTACGTTATAGTTTTTCACGAATTTTTCGCAATGGGAAGATACACATATGGACCAATTTTGTTTTTTCTAAAACTTTTCAGCACATTACAACTTGAAAAGGGAAAAGTTGGTTTTCGGCTCACCCTAATATATTTATTAAATAAACGAATGCGTGTTATTTATCTATAATTATTTATATTGTTATGTACATACGAAATATATGAATGTGTTGGTATATACAATATGTTGATTAAGGCTAAAAAAAAATTTAAATTTTTATGCCTGTTTTTGATATTTTAATTTTGTTGTCACATTCGATCATTAAGCACATTCGTGACCAAGCGAGGATTAGATTAATAATGGCACACATTTACATCAACACATATATAGGGTTTGCCTCACACCAACACCACCACTACTTATTGCTTGATGACGCTAATGACAATTGTTGATGACAATTGTTAAAAGCTACTCTCCCGTACCTGATATAAATCGAACTTGCTTACTAAACTGAACTAATCCTCGTAGTACTACATAGCATGTATGTATACAATACACAATAAAACTACAACACATTGGTCACAAATGATAACACATAATAACATTTGCATAGAGAAACCATTAATTTGTTACATTTAAACCTGAAGTATCGCTAAACCTATGAGGATATAATCAAATCTATAGAACGGCAAGTAACCTTTCAAAATTGTTGAAATTATGAAAACAAGCAAGTCGAGCATATGCGATGAAGATTTGTTTAAAATACACCAAGAACAACATAACAACTATTACATCGAAGCTATGTTCATCTTTTCAAAATTAACTCTTAATTGGTTAGATTACAATTTCGAAGCCATTTCTTTTATTATCTAACTTTTGGCCATATGGATTTTCTATTGTATTTATGATGACAACGGACTTTTCAGCTAATTGTGATGAAGGTATTAAGTTTGTTCTTCCGTTTGCAACCACCAGAAGAAAGCATCAGAGATTCTAAAAAGTATATAAATTCTTGATCAGCATCAAAAATTGAATCGATTTAGGTCCATGTCCATGTATCTGTCTGTTGTTGCTATTCTCACGGGCGTACATTTTGAGATATTGAGCTGAAATTTTGTATAGGCAATTTAGAGGACGCAATTTATATATATATTTGCCACGCCTACTGTTTTGGATATGGAAGGTATTTAAAATTTGGCTTAAGCTAAATTTAGTTTTATTACTTGTTTTTAATTAAATTTTGTACAAACTTACGCAAATATGCGCCGTTTATATTTAAATGAATTTTATGTATAATTTATAATTATAAGAATTATACGAATAATTAATATATATAAACATGTAAAAATATTACAGTTAGTTCTGCCACTTAGTTCACTTCACTATTTATACATAATCAATTATGTGAACGCATATAAAGTCACTTCGCAAACAAGTCATATATGGGGAGGGGTCCTAAAGTGATCGTCCTTGATCCAAAATATATTCCTGTATTAAATTTTAACAAAAAAATTTCCAGTTGTTATTGTAAGGCGATCGCTATATATAAAGTGTAATATTGACATTCGCATTTGATGTTTATGAGTTAAAAATATTCATTTTGTGTTAAAAATAATAAAATAAAACAAAACAATAACCAAACTAGATAGTCAAGCACAATGCGTGTCCACAATAATCGAAAATAATTAAAATGATAATAAACACGTAAAATAACTAAATTTGGCTTAGACTAAATCTTAAACACCAAATCTATATAAAGGGTTTTAATAAGGACATAACAATTTTGTATTTAATTAAAACGTAAAATAATTGGGATAATGAGCTGATATTTATTTCACGTACAGTACACATGTTACATTTAACTACGGATCAAAACAATATAGTCCAATCACATCTCCGGCATGAAATCCGCATCACGCTTCAAATGATCAGGGGGCTTTATTAGTTCTTCAAATAATTTGATTTGATAAGGTAGTAGGCTAAGATTTTAATGCAAATTTTGCCACAATATGGTTTAAAAGCTTTTCATATCCTATGAACGGCGTGAAATCGATTGATTTGGTACATTTTGGAGTGAAGCACTGCAATATTTTTGGTACTTCGGCTGGTGCATCTCGAATTTATCCACTATAGCACGCACGCCCTGTCTGTTGGGACAATTATTGTGAACGGGCGTTCTTATTCAAATATAAAATTGTTAAATCCCTACCCAAAAACGCGTTACAAGATCTGGGCATGCAGTTATCTAATTAAATAATTTCGCCCTTTAGTAGTTCATATGTAACAAATCAAATAAGACGTCGGTAGTGCGCTGTTTGCATTTCAATATTACAATAATTGATGTACAATGGTAACAAAAAACGATATAAACCTCAAAAATTATATATACATATATATATAAACTAAAGTTGGCTTAAGCCGAATACCTCCTGAATACTGTATAATTTGACGGCCGATTTTTAAGGTTCTATCACTTCAGATCAATATCTCAATTGTTGGGACCGTCAGTGTGAGTGATTTTAAACACGGACATATGAACAGACAGACAGCTAAATATGTGAATATTCATATAAATATATATTCTTACTCAGTATCGAATTCTGACTAGTTTTAGCTGTCTGTCTGTCCGTACGTCCGAGTTTAAATATTATATATATACAATATGAATATTCATATATATAAATATTCAGGAAACCAATGTGCGGTACATACCCCATATCATCATAAGCACAAGTAAAAAAGGGCTAGATTAGGCGTATGCCAAATTTTGGATACCCGCTGTGTACGCCTACGTTAACCGATCGCGACCATATTCGCAAGCGTACATAAGGGAAAAATGTTCATTCTAAATTTCAGATCTGTTTAGGGTCACCAACGACAAATATTCCAACACTCACAATAAGTCCACTAAAGGAAAGCGTGGTTGATTTCACATTTTCAAATAAATACATAATTAACGATTTTTTTAATATTCTTATGAACTTTTGGTTTGTCTGTAGGGGAAAAAAAACAACCCAAAAAACGATATATTTTGTGAAATTGTCGGAAGGCATGTGCACTCAAATAAATTTAAGGTATTTTTGTATTCTTTGGAGAAGTGTTACATACAGTGGTGGTGTATTTTGCAAGAAGGTAATGATGGTAGATGTGGCGTATGCCTAATATAGCCTTTTTTACTTATTTTATGCGTTAACACAACTTTCTACCTATTTATTAACTTTCCGCAATGATAAATAAATCACATCCGTTACATTTCATAACTAAAATTATTTTATAAATTATAGGTTTTCTCTCTAATTCACCGAAGAGAAAAAATATTATATTGAATCATGCAATAATAATCTAAACCAATAAATAAAATGCGGGTCAGAGGTATTAGTTGAAATTCTATTGTAAGCTGATACACATTACGTTTGAATGTGTTGGTTGTTATATGCTTTTTTACGCTTTGGTTTATCGAATTTAATGTATAAAATTTTGTATTCAAACGGGAGAGAGAAATTCATAAATTATAATAAAATTTTTGAACTTGGCTTCCGTTTCCGTTCGGTATGCATAGTTTTGTTTAATATACGTCAGATTTTGTTATTAGTGTGATTTTTAGAAATTTTCGCAAGAACTCTTTTTTTATACCCTCCATATAAGACGGGGGTATACTAAGTTTGTCATTCCGTTTGCAACATTTAAAAGGAGACGTCAGAAGTATATATATTTTTGATCAGGATAAAAGACTAACTCGATGTATACATGCGTGTCCGTGTTACTATCTGTTGAGGGCATTCTCACGATCGCAAATTTTTTTTTAGATGTTGAGCTGAGAAATTTTGTACAAATACTTTTAGTTTCTACACTCAAAACGATCTTTAAAATAAGTAAAATCGGTCAAGAGTCACGCCCACAATCGATATAAATCTATATATCTATAGGATAGGGGAGATATCCTGGGAATTTATTAATGAGATTGATCTTCAAATGCCACCCCTTCCCTTTCGTTGATTATGAGATATTTTTTGACGGTATAATATGATCTTGGTGTGAATCAATTTAACATTATCTATAATTGTAATAGATACGATTTAGTGGACGTTAACATGTCGGTTATACTAGGTCGGTATTCTAGAGTTCTTACCTGAAGATTCCTATCATTCGTCGATTTGTGCATCGTTTATCCTTTCTCATCCTATTGGTCAATTTCCATTTATAGAATTGACTAATTATTCATATTCACGCTAATAAAAAATGCAATTCCGACCGCCTACGATGGCTACAATAAGATGAAAAGTAATCTTATAACAAGTAAGAAAACTAAATCTTAAATACCCTTCACTTGTAAACATAAATATTGGGTGTGGCAAGTACATAATTACGGCCTTTAATAGCGTACGTATTACGTATAAGCTTGCAAGTCAAAGTTTTTTGTAAATCATTAACGCATCTGTTATCCCTCCATGCCCATTTTTGGCAAATTTCAAATTTCACAGTTCTATTTTTGTGGGAGGTAAATAGACTTTTGTCGATTTAGGTCATGGTTCCTAATCAATTTGTCTCAATTTGTACAAAATTTCACAATTTACGACCGCGAGAATGGCGAAAACAAACAGAAGTACAAAATTGACCTATGAAGTTGCCCAAAATGGGCATGGTCGGATATCGGACACGCGCACAATTTACGAAAAACCACACTCAGCGTAAAACACGACCGGCAAGCTAGTACGTAATGCTTACACTGTTGAAGGGCGCAATTGCCGCGCCCCTCCGCTTGTAAGTAGATGTGGTGGGTATTTGAGAATAGGCCAAAGCCAAATTGAGTTTTGTTTTTCTTGCTGTATGTTTTGTTTTTTGTACAATAACACCAATCACAAGAATTTAGTTAATACGAGAGCTGTAAGTTAGTTTTAAACCAGGCAAGCCGTCACATAAACCTGTCACTTTATGACTATATAAGCAAGTGAGTGACAGTATAACTGAAAAGTTCTTATACAGGCTGCTATGTGTGCGTTATCTGACATATACTTAGTTTTTTTTTTTTTTTTTTTTTTTTATGTATTCAGTTTTATTTGCTTTTATTTAAAACATCATGTAAACCATGAAATTGTGGTGCTGTTCGTATATATTGTACAACATATGTATGCAGGCGCAAAAAGATTTGATGACCAATAAATTGCAGTCATAACGAGATCCATTTACTTTATGTCACACATCTGTAGATGTTTACGATTATTACTTACCATGCATTTGCCATCTTTTTTACGTTTGTTTCCGCATTTGTTGTTGTACTTTTGTCTTTTGACACTTTTAGTACATATATTCAAAATTGTCCCCGCGTTCATGTGTACCCATGTGCTTATGCGTTTAAAGTTTGTTTATCCTTTTCTTTTTATGACTCATCATGAGTTATTTATTTATAAGAGGCAGAAATGCGTTGTGTTTTGTGATTTTACGACCCATCACTTTGAAGCAGGTTAAAGTAATTTAAATTCCAATTTTATCCAGATGAAATATTTGCTTGTGATTGATACAAATTCGTAACTTTTAACGTTTATGAGCGTGGACGAGGATTATATGTGGTATATATTTATGATGCTAAAGTTGTGATGTTAAAAAAATGGACACCAATGCGCTCGTTACGTATCTTATAACGTAGTTAAAATTTAATTTACAGTGATAAAATCTTATTTATCGCTTTCTAAAAAGCAAAGGCAGCGAACAAGAAAAGTGAACGGTTCGCTCTAGAGCGTGCCCTTCACTACCCACTGCGTTCATCTTTGCCATAAGTTTGTCCGTACGCAATTACCAGAAAACGGCTTCAACGACCCCACAAAGTATATATGTATAAATTTTTGATTAGCTTCAAAATCTGACTCGTCTTAACGATGTACACGCGCCTATTTCAAACGACAGCCGCAATTGACAAACAATTGATAAATGTCTCTCACAAACAGAGAGATATTTATAATTTTTTTGTTTTCTTTAAAGTCTAATAACATTTTGCAAAAACATTTATTTTATATTCTTTGTTAATGCTGGAACAACATTGACAGGGAAAATGTGAAGATAGCGCAGGATATCCAATGCATATACCATATCTAAGACAACCGAATTGTGGGCTACATTTTCTGGGCTAACTTCACGCCAGTCATTCCCGCACTTTCCACACACAAGCCCACACACTATCGCATACGAGTACAATAATAAATGAAATTGTTAATGACTCGTATAACAAATTCACAGACCATACACAAACACCACATAAACCGGCTGTTTAGAGACAAATATTACACATACCACTCATACATAGCAAGCTAACATTTTATCAGCTGGTATGAGTTAGTTGGCTGTTCGCTTGTTATTTAATATGTTATTTTATTGTTATATGCGAGACTCAATTATGTAAATTGAGTATTACTCTGTAATTACTTGGATATGTGTTGCTGGATATGCAAGCACATATATGTATATGTATAAATATTGTACAATATGTACATGTATGTATACTTGCATATGTGCATTTTCATGCAGTACTACTAACCAGAATTCAGGGCAGTCATAGAGAGTGTGAAGTATTGAGTTTTAATACCATAAACTACAGTTTATCTAAAATATATTTAATACTCTTTGCCAATATGCGTCCGTGTTTGTGTGTATACATATTTAACAAATTATTTTATTAAATCCCATAAGAGATATCATTCGTATAAATATGTTATTGTTGCCACAAAACACCCGTGTCTGGTTTATATTGTTAATAAGAGTTATGGAATAAAATTTAGGAAAATTAGAGACACTATTTAAATCATAAAAGAGAGGGAAAAAGCAAGGCATATATATACATATATATCTTTAAATATGTGAATATATTGAATTACAGATTATTAATAACTAGCTGCTTCGATTCCTGCTCTACACGGGTCTGTTTTATAAGAAAAGTGCCAATTTTACAAATTAGTCGAAATGGAAAATTTTATAAGGGAATATAGGCGCCGCGTAACGAGATTTTTACTCACTACATAAAACCATCGTTTATTTAAACACATTCCTTAATATAACAACAACATGGTTTACTACTGGCCACGACCATACAAGCGTGAGCGGCTTGCGCCGTTCTGGTATGGATTGATGGATCGATGTAAAATTTGATACTGTTTTTATTTTATTTTTTTTTATTAATTTATTCATTTAGTAATAATGGTAAAACAGGGCTTAGCAATATGTAATAATTAGTATATACTCGTATAACGCCCAAAAATGACTTGCTTTACATTATAGAATATGATTACATCGTTCACCATATTTAATTTAATATATTCAAGGTTATGAAAAACTCCTTTGCCGTTATTGTTATTGTTGTGTTTGAGTTGTTGACGAAAACTAATAAAACACCTTCGCTGCTGCAGTCATTGATTTACCCGTTTATGCAAATGCAACGTCAATGAAGATGAAAGGTGACATCAAACAACAACAATACACTAACACATATATAATATAAGACCGATAACTATTCCAAAAATAAATTTAATATTTCGATAAAAATTTTGAGTGAAAGTAACACGAAAATACGTGTACTGACACATAAACACATATTAAGTGTATGCAGTAGTCATCAAACACACACACACACACACACGTACATACATATTATGAAATGATAGTTTTACTGTACAGTAGCAATAAACATGTACACTTGGAAAGAAAAAGTGCATTTAGAGTAAAAGTTATTCCAGTTGCAGAACCATGTTTAGAAATGGTAGCAGAAAAGAAGGCGGCGTGGTAACGTAATTATAGTAGAATCGAAAATATTTAAAAGAGGCCATAAAGCCACGTGGGAGGTTGTACCACATATACATACAAGGAAGTGGGGTGACATAAGTTTAAATAAAATGCAAGTCAGTCAACACCACCACCACCACCACCACCACCACCATGCACACCACTTATAAACGCACACCTACCCATGATAAGTTAAGATTCTGCTGCTAAATAGAAATGTATTTGTATAGAAGAAGAAACTTGCTCAAAGTATAAGCGTGATTATCCTAGATGTATATACAGAAGACACAGACACAGAAGAGAGAACGAGAGACAGTGACTACTCTCCAATATAATAATAGTAGTATTAAGAAATGGTATTCATTCGTAAAACTGAAAATGTGCGCTGGTGGTAGTTGGCTTGTACGTGTACGTGTAAATGTATGTAAATGTATATATATATATATATATATATATATATATGTGTGTGTGTGTGTTTTTGTCGTTCTCTTTAAAAGCTGTCAGTCATTGTGTCGTATGTCGGTGTCTTTCCATCTGTCTGTCAAGTGCACATCTACGTGACATCTTTCTGGAACATTTTCTTGAAAACTATTGCAAACGAAGGATAAATTTTTAGATTTACACACACAAGTTTTCCTTTTTCTTACAGTTCTTAGAGTCAAGTATATGTGTTACTTACATAGTGTGCTCTATAAAGCTCATGTACGGTTAAATGTATTTGTGATGGAATATGAATTTACTATAAAATTGGTTTGTTGCTGTCTTGTGTGTGTGTGTTGCCGACTACATATACTTTTTTATATAGGACTCTATATACGTTTTGTGTATGTGTGTGTGTGTGTGTGTGTGCAGTTGGAGAGATGGGGGGGTTATACAAAAGATTAGTTAGACATTTTAACAAAAACACTATAGTATTGGCAAGTAAACGTAGTAGTATCAGTTGCAGTAGTAGTTAAACCCATTCCCTAAGCACATAATAGCAACACCAACAAAAATTGTATGCGTGCTTTTAGGCATGCATGGTTACATGTTTTTTAAGAAATTTGTTGTGTATGATGATATCTAGAGAGAGAGAGAGAGAGAGAGAGAGAGAGAGAGAGAGGGAGAGAGAGTAAAGTAGTAAAGTCAGTTCATTTCATTGCAACTCAACTTCAGCGTCAGTTTCAGTTTCATCTATAGTTCAACTCAACTCATCTCCATCCAATCTCCTGGTGCCTCATTCACTTTATCAGGAAGTTTGTCGAGCTGTGTATTTTGTCTACTCATGTCTTGTCTTGTCTTTTATTATTATTTCAACTATTGTTTTATTTTATTTTATCCCTCTCCGCACGCACACGTACCAACACAGTTTTCTTCGATTTTCTGCTTTTCCTGTTCCTTTCCCTCTCTGTTTTCTACAAAACTCTTTTTTTTTATAAGTGTGTACGGTACGATTTAAATGATTTTACTGAACTGGTGTACGAGTTAGTGTCTTAAATTTATGTGTTTCTGACATTGACAATTTTAAAATGAAAAAAAAAAACATGAAAAACCCTACAGAATGAGTGACAACTTGTGCAGATACTGAACTGAAACTGGCATTTACAAGATTTAAATTATAACAAGTAAAAAGTATGTTTGGTTGGTGCAAAATCTTGAGCACCCACCACCGGTGGATGACAGCTTCCCGAGGAGTATATATTTCAATATATCTTCATAATGGGGACAATGTTCAGTTTCTCTGCATTGTGGGCATGTTTCTTGACCCATCTGGTCCAATTTCAATACTAAATAATCACGTGAAACAACCCCCGGTGATGGGTATAGAAACAAAACAATTGCACAAAAGTTCATCAATGGATGTGAAATAAATTTCCATATATTGGTTATGTACAAAGGTGGCGGATATTTAAGACTGGGTCCATAAAGTGTTTTTTTATATCATTTCACAGATTGCCTTCCAAAAATTATGAGTGTAGTGTAGTAGTTGGTGTTCCATCACATTAAGTTAGCTGTTGCTTTTATTGTCGTTATTATTGTTTCCTTTTAAAGTGGTCTCGGTCCATTATCTCGTCATGTTTGTTAGAAATTTAATTACTCACATCATTATTTTTTTAAATTTTGTTGTGTGATCATATTTTACCACATTTTTGTTTTTTTTTGTTTTGTTTGTTTGTTTATTCTTGTCCGACTTACATATATATATAAACATTAAAAAAGTAATGTAAAGGAATTAAAAATAAATGTTATGCTTCCACTTCATACTTGCTTTCATGCTGTCGCTGTTTATTCCATCAAACTCCATGCAAGAATAATGAAACAAAGGACACTTAATGTTATACGCACACCAGCACGCTGGATATTTGTTCTTGCCTCCGCTTCACGTTTTATACCCTCCACCGTAGCGATGTACATATGCTAAGTTCTCTATTCGGTTTGCAACACACAGAAAGAAGCCTCAGAGGCCCTACATAGTAATATGTATCTTCTTGACCAGCATCAAATCTAGACATGTCCGTCCGCGCCTTCTATTGGAAATAAGAAATTTATATTATGTATGAAATTTTGCAAAAATATTTCTAGTAGTTGTACGTAGGTTTTTATTTAAATTGAACAAAATCATTCAAGTGCCACGCCTACAATCGATAAAAATTAACCCATGAAGTTGAAATTTTCTACATATATTTTTAATTAGGACATAGTAATTAGAACATGTAAAAAAAAGGCGTAGTTGAACACGCCCACACATTAACGATGTCCCCTTTTTGGTGAAGAATCTGACGTATTACTATTGGCACGTATTACCTACCCTATTGCAAAGCTTAATCAGTAGCTTGCCACGCCCACTGTTTATATTTGAAACCGCAAAGTGGGTATTCCAGATTTGGCCTAAGCCAAAATTAGTTTTTTTGGCTTGTTTATGTTAACTTTTCTAGCCATCATTACCATTCATCTTCCTATATTATTATTATACTCTGTTTTCCTTCTCTTTTATAATGATGCTAAAGAAGCGGTTCGAAGTGTTAATAGCGCATCATTAAGTATATTTTTTTTATACCCTCCGCATACGTTAGGGGGTATACTACGACTGTCATTCCATTTTCAACAAACAAACCTAGCAAAGTATATAAATTCTTGATCAGTTTAAAAAATTAAACGGATTCTGTGCGTCCGTCTGTTATTTGCATTCTCACGGTCGTAAAATTTAAGATATTGAGCTGAAATTATGTACAGGTTTTAGGTTCTGCACGCAGATAGCTATTCAAATGGAGTACAATCGGTCAAGAGGGACAAAAATCAAAAATTGATAAAGTTGAAATTTAGGTCACTTGGTGACAATTATGTTATCCATCGATGTTCTAGTAAATATGCAATGCATACATTATAACGACCACGCCCACTGATTGAAGGTGCATATGGAGGGTATTTTAGATTTGGAACAAGCCACATTTACTTCTTTACTTGTTTTGGACTAACTTTCAACACTCAAACATATGCACGATAAAGATATGTTTCTCAATGTGTTTGTTATCCATTTTCTTTTATTTCTTTATTATCGTAATTTATAGCGGATCATATGAAATCATGTCTGCACACTTATAGCACGATATATATCATATGCTTCTCAAATGCATATGAAAAACATATGACTCCATAACATATGATTTTTCTAATCAAAGCTCTGCAGAAAATTGGAAAAAGGGAGTAAAATATGAGAAGTAATCCATAGGCACCATCACTCAATGACAGCTCATTCGTCAGCTTTGGGAACACGACGAAGTTGCTATAACCATTGAGTGTGTGTGTGTTTTCTTCTCTTATATGTATTATGTTGTTGTACCTTTTGCCACTTATTCAACATGCTATCCTTGCCCTGCATTTTCTGCCTGATATGTGTTGTAAAATTGATGGGTGATATCTTTATATTTTATGTAGTGCTATGAGTGTTGTATGGTCTTTGAGGGGGTACCTTTCCTACAAATATTATCAGCCATAAATACATGGCGAGGACTTTTTCTGCGATAAGAAAACAATAACCATCAAACTCCTCTAAATAAATGGATATCCATCACAACTCTAGATGTATTATATTAGACACAAGACGTATGTTTTGCATTAGGTAGTGCATTGCTCCATTACTGCAGTGTACCAAAGATCTAAAACATATATCTTGAATTCCAATGCTGCTTTAAAATCATCCCTTGATGCCTTGTAACGTGTAAACAAAAAATCGCATGTTTGATTGTTTTCTTGCCAATGAGGAATAAAATTACATTCATTTCTCCAGCGATTGCATTGATTTAATCATAAATTGGCGTAAGCATATCGATCCAAACCAAATTTCAACTTTAAAGCTAAATTTTTGTGGTTGATAAACAGATTTTTGTCGATTGTGGGCGTGGCTGTTGACCGATTTTTGCCCGTTTTGTGTTATGAAACTAGAAATGTTTGAACAAAGTTTCATCTAAATTTCCCAAAATATTCAACTATGAAAGACGCGGACCGACGACCGATGATGGACCGACTCAAACTCAGTTTTTGATGCTGATCGAGAGTATATGTATATATACTTTATACTTTACACAAACATATGATCGTATCCATAAAAAAAAAATTTAAATAAAAAAAAATTATAAAATTCTAGTTAAAAGATATAATATTTGTCTACAGATATTGCACTAATTTGCACTAACATATTAGCGGGAATTAGAACAAGAACAATGAAAAACAAGTAAGAAAGGACTAAAGTATAGGCGTACGCCAAATCTAGCATACCTACCTCTTGCTTTGAACCAAATGTTTACAGATCTTTAATTTTACAGATCTATTCATATTAGTAACGTTTATATTTGAAATTGTCTTGCGATTGACCACGGTTCTTCTGAGGTCCTCAAATTTTACTTGAAAGTTACTTTCGTATTAGTCCTGTAGATCTTAAATTCATTTGTTTATATTTAGGTATCTTGGTACTGAAAATGTGTTAAATCGGACCAGAGATCTTTCTACAGTTTTACAAAATGTATTGTTTTTAAGGATTTCCTTTATTACAGACAAACCATAAATGATAGATAAACAAACATTTCCAGAATATTAACGAATTATTAATAATTTATATATTTGAAAAAGTAAAATTAACCACGACCTCCTAAAGTGGACTTTATTTAGATGTTAGTATGTTTTAGGGGTTTATTTAGAATATTTAACTAAGGGTGCCCCATATAAATATAAAATTTACTAAGGTCCTTCCTCCTTTATGTCCGGAACAAACTTGTTGTGAACGAAGGTGTGATCGCGGTTAACGTACGTGGACGCCGTATTGCGTTTTACCTGAGTTCAAAGAAATTTGAGATATTATTTCCTAACTATTTGGACGAGGTTAATGATGATGGGTATCCTTGGTTTGACATACTCTTATATAGCCCCGTTTTACTTGTACTTATTAATTATGTTGTACGCACCATCATTTAAATAAATTTGACGTATTTTTTGGTGATGGTGGTGGGTATCTTAGATTTGGTGTATGCCTAACGTATCCGTTTTTACTTGTTACTTATTATTATTCTAACCTTCTGTTATCATCCTTTTTCCATCCCTGGCCGAGAATCTTTTTTCTTAGAATTTGATATATGACCTTATGTCTTGAACTGTAAGCAATGGACGAAGAGTATCAGACATCAATATATTCGGTTTTTTGGTCGTTAGTTTAGTTTCCTTTGCAATACATGGATATTAACTTATATATGTGGGTGAGCATAAATGTATGTATTGAATATCACACTGGTGCCAGTTTTCGTCAATATTTTTTCAAACAGATACATAAAGTAAAAGAAAAACAAGTAAAGACAAGTAAGAAGAATAAAATTAGTTTAGGCCAAATGTTAAATTCCCTCCATAGCTATATAAAAAGAGTGGGCGTGACATGTACCTATTTACGTATAGTTTTGTGCTATATATTCAAAGTTCATGTGAATTCAGTACGTGATGGTTTTCTTGTAAATTGTGAATGCTCGCATGGGCGGGCATGTCTATATCGACGCAGAGCTCCATGCTGTTTAACAATACATATGACTACGTAGGGTCTATGACGTCTCCTTCTGTATGTTGCAAACGGAATGACCTACTTAGTATACCCTCATTACGGAGGTGGCGTATATAACAACGAACTTTAGCAAACTCGTCAATTTTTCCTTGTGGATCCTAGAATTATATCTGTTTTTTCAATACACAAGTGAATGTGTATGCAATTTCAGCACCTATAATACGTGTCTTCAATACGTTCATTAATATATAAAAATTTATCACAACAGCCAGCCATCTTATTTATTATATTTGATGTATGTGTCTGTGCTAGAATATGGAGAATAGAGCTTATACGTATAGTTTTATTGAGTAAAATGAAGTATGCTGAACGTTCATGAAGAGTTTTGTGAAAAGGTCAATATAGTGGATACGTTTAGACTTATATAGAGAAGAAGTTTTAAAAAAATGTATTCAAAAATGAAAAATTGCATAATTTTTTATAATAAATAAATTGTTACGTTGCCAAAATTGTTACAAACTTAAGAAGTTCAAAGTAATAATATTATTAAGCAAGGAAGAAAACTAAATGTGGCTTAGGCCAAATCTTAAATACCCTTTACATTTACATACAAACGGTGGGCGTGGCAAGTACATGATTTTAATAGTGTATGTATTACGTAAAGCTTTCAAGTCGAGTTTTACGCTAAGTACGGTTTCTGTATGTTATGGACGTGTTATCCGACCACCATACTTTTGACACATCAACGAAAAGACAACATGTCTATATCGATATATATATATATATGTATTGACGGCTCCTTCTAGGTGTGGTAAACGGAATAACAAACTCCCCCTCCTTCCTCTTTGTGGAGGATATGTGTCCTTACCTACGCTGAAAGAAGTGAAGTTCCTTACTTGGACGTATTAGGTTATAGGTCAAATCGTAAAATGCTAATTGTTATCTTCTGTATGTAGGAGTTTTGAAAATGATGCTCTAAAGTAAACAATTATTAAATTACGTAACAAACGCAAAGTGTAGAATTTCCCACAAACGTGACCACTTGCAGACAATCCATTTATAAAATGTGGTCAAATTATTAAAATTAATGCTTTTTTTTTTTTTTTTTGCAAAGCGCGATTAAAGTGAAACTGATTGTTACATATGTGCGTATGTGTGAAACTCAATTTAGTTTATCAAAACTGTCATAGAATAGAAAATTAATTGCAAAACAATCAACGCATTTTTTTGTAAAGATTTTTTTGCTTAATTCAAATAAAGTTTTATCAATTTTGTAACCGCATTTGAACATATCTCTGCTACGCATTAATTATAATTGTAATACAATTAAAACAAGTAAGAAAGGACTGTATTGGGCATACGCCAAATCTATGCTACCCTCGATCCGTGCACTGTCTGAAATTTAAATCTATTCTGCGCTAAACATGTTAAAGTGTTCCTTAATGTACATTGTTGGTGGATCTTTAGTCCCACTTTTCCCATTTATATATAAAAATTATTTATACTAAATTTCAGAACAATATCTTGTATTTTGTGACCGTGATAGTGCAGCCAAGGGAAAAATAGGGCAGAAAAGTGAATGACTTTGTGTTTTATTAGTATTGAGGGTGTGGCCTTAGAGCCGATTTTTCCCATTCAAAATCCTAAAATATTCACTCGTACGAAAATAGTTCATAACAAATTTCAGCCCATTATATTAACTTTTGGGTCCGTGAGAGTGCCGCAGACAAACTCGTACAGACACACGGACAAACTGATGAGCTAAATCGACCCAGCTATTGTTACTGATCAAGAATATATATAATTTTTGGGTAGTGGTATGCGACCTCCTGGGTGTTACAAGCGTTTACACAAAACCATTATACCCTCATATCTTTACGATGATGGGTGTAAAAAAACAAATATTTTCAAATAATTATAATAAAAATAATAATTATAAAACTAACGCTTTAATTGAATTTGACATAATTCAAAAGCAACCTGTCACACAGCAAAGTTTGTGAAAAACCACCCAACCTACACTCCACTGGTGTCTCTACTCCTACTCCCATATTTTAAGTTACAATCAATTTCCACATTTCATACAATTTATTCATTCATTCAAATGGTCATCTGTCTGTTCAGCCGTTTGGAAAATATTTAATTAATTTTTTGTCAATTCGGATTCATATACACATACATACAAATAAATGTTCAATATTCACAAAGTTGGAAAAGCTGTACGAGCAGCATGAGAAGAAACATAAAATAAAGTGCGCACACATCCATTCACCGCTCACAGGTCGCACTATTGCCACTCCCACCCAATTTTCCTGTTTGCTATTAAATAAGTTGTATGCCACAAATTGTAACATTTTGTTTTATATCAATTTTTAAAAATGTTTATTCCTACGGGTACTTATTGTACATATCAAACTCGTTCATATATTAGCACAGTTGGCCACCATCACGTAATATTGATATATGAACGCCACGTCATCATAAATTCTGTGATTTTTTATTGTTACCTTTGATAAGAGCCTAACTTACCTTAAAGGTTGCCATGGGCATATCCAACGGACGTGACAAACGTAAGACTTTGAAGCTGCATGTCTCAGAAAGTAAGCAACTGATTTTAATGATGTATCGCTTAAAGTATCTCATGTATCAAAGAGTAGTCGCCTCGAACGATTTACTGGCGATTTATTAGCCTACCTAACGGAAAAGTGGTATCGAGCTATTTGCCACTTTGGCGAAGAGGTACACCATCTTCTTTGCCATTCAAGCATACTAATCTCCCAGGCAACATTGTGTGCGCGATCACATTGATCGATTATAAGTTTATTATTATAATAAGAAGATCGATGGGGATCATTCCTGCAATAACGCAGGTTGCTGAAATTGTTGGTCTGTCTGATGCCAATTCATGAGTATACAATAACTGAAGCAATTTTTATGAAATCGGTTGTGGTACTCTCGCGTTCGTAAAAATTGATATATTGGTGCTGAAATTTGATACATGTGTTATATCAAAAGGGCAACATAGGTCTACGGACACACCCACAATAACGGAACATAAATAAATCCCTTTTGAGCCCACGTTTGCAAACATTGATTTATCGAGTTGTAATTTGGTACACACAACCACCAACAGGGTTTACGGTTCGATATGGAAAATGGGTAACATCGGTTCACAGCGCGCCCGTATTTTAACATAGTTCAACGTATTATATAAGTGTGGGATTTTCCATGAGAAAACGCCAGTGGTGGTTTTCGTGGGGCCTCTGTCTATGCTGGTGTTGTGGTTGTCAACGGTATGAATACTTTCTGTGGACACCTTTGTACTCGCTGGTTGTGGCGGAGCCAATGATGGCAGTGATGCCACTGTCGTTTGCGGTGCTTTGGAATGAAGCCGCCTGCGATTTCTCGCGAATCACCTGTTCCGAGCATCTTGTACCTTCGGCTATGATGTCACTGATGATGTTGCGAAAAGATTGCTGATTGTTGGCATTAGGAAGGGTGACTTTTGTGGTGGTAACACGATGGTGACACATTCAATTATTTTGCATTTGGCCTTCCCCTTTGCTGCCGGTGCTGCTTTTACTTTTTTTATGTCATTTACCGGCTTCATAGGTTGAGTAGGTTTTCTCTCCATGATTGATTGAGCAAGACTGTTGGAGTTTGCTGGAATTTTTCCTTTTTTATTTATTTAGTGAATAATTCGTTATTCTTCGTGTAGGAAGTCATCGGTCATCTACTACTACTTCAATCTTTAAATAATCTTAGAATATTTACCCCATTGTTGAGTTTAAATTTAAATACAAGTTATAATAATAATTAGGTTAAGGACGAATAGACACAAAAATTAAGAAAGTCAGTAAAAATTGTCTCCCAAAAAATATGCTTCACTTTATGTATGAACTATAAATATTAACCACAAGATCACAATCTATTAAGAAAAGAAACTTCCAACGGTATAGAAAAGGGAAATAAAAAAAATTCTGAAGAGGAAGAGTCTTAAACAACAAGTGGTGAAAAATGATTCCCATACGTTGCGTGACGCAACTTGGATGTGTTTAAACAAATTTATCTGAGAAAGCTTGAAATGTTTATAAACGGAAGAAAAAAGAAAAGTGAAAATATTATAGTCGGTGCTACTCGACCATTCAGTGCCTTACACCACATAGTTCCCCAGTTATGCTATAATTAGTTGAGTTTTATCAATAAATCGTGACATTATCATATTAGTCGATTCGTGAAAAATAGTTATATGGAAAGGAATTCTAAAAATGGTGCGATCGGCTCCAAATTTGATAGGACCAATTAACTATTTTCCACCAAATTCATCAAAAAAAAAAATTATCAAAAATTGCCTAAAAATATATATGGACAAATAGACGGTCCACTTACTATCACATAGCACTTTGTGGTATAGGGTATAAAAATGACAAAGAAAATTTCGAGAAGAACAGTATTTCAATTATTTCACATTATTCGTATTTTTGTTACTAAAAAACTAAAAAACAAATATGAAAAAAACCAAATACTAAAACAAACAAGACTTAAAAATCCTTAAAAACAGTTTCCTTTTTACTGTGAGCTTCCTTGCAATCTCCCTTTTATGAACGTTCTCCATGTACGGGTTAGTATAAAAATTTATCCCAAAGCCATCAACGTCACAAATTGTTTACTTACTTGGTTGGTGGTTGTCAGAAACTTTTGTTGTTGTTGGTGTTGGTGTTGGTGTTGGTGTTGGTATTGCCGTTATTGTTGAGTGTTTATATGTATATGGCAAAGAAATAAAAACTTATGTGGACACTGAGGAACCATCAACAATATGAGAGCCATCCACAAACATAATGTGACAGTGCACTTTTGCAACACCAAGTAATTTGCAGGACGAAACTTTATTATTGTTGCCGTTATTGTTGTTTTTATTGTTGTTGTTGTTGTTGATATTAAAAGAAGACTTTGAATATCAAGCAAGTGTTCCTTTAGTAGTTGTTGTTTTCGTTTAGTATAAAAGTTCGAGCAACGACAAAGTGTCCTACGTACATAGGAGGGTTGACGACAGCAGAGCGAAGTGAAATAAACCTTTAAACGCAAAACTTAATAATGTACAAACACTTTTGCTTCGATATGTGAGTAAAAAATTGTGTAAGTGTGGAAGCTGCATTTCCTCTTAATTTTTTTTTTTAAAGTTTGTTCACTGTGACAATTATTAAAACTAAGAATTATTTGAGTCGTTCACTGCACAAACCGTTTAACTTCAATTTTTGATAAATCTTAAATTTAAGTGTCAAATTACTTGGTACAGTCATAACTTTGCTTTCACACTTAAATTTAAGATTTTTCAAAAAGTGGACTTGATCGAATCGTGCAGTGAACAGCTGATTTATTAACGATTATAAACGTATCAACCGAAAATAAAACATGTAAGAAAACTAAATTTGGCTTCCGCCAAATCTTAAACACCCTCCACATCCACAATGGTGGGCGTGGCAATTATGTTTTGATGTGTGTATGTATATATTACGTATCAGCTTGCAAGTCGACCATGCCCATTTTTCGAACATCAATGGAAGGGATAACTATAGATATGCGTGCCAAATAACAAATAATTAGAAGAGAAACATACTCAGTGTTGTAGTGCTTTGGATGATAAATTATAGAGACTGATGACTAATAATCACACGGATTTCATAAATATGGTTCTGTAGTATCTTTAAGAAAAATATTGTAGTATTTTCGTCAATGGAGGTCCTTTGACTTTATGCAGCAAATTTTTATTGAACGTCAATCTTCGGGTTCTGTGTTAAATTTTCTTTCAATGAACGTACGGACAATAAATTATTCTTTCACGTGTGAGTTCTGGGTAAACTACAAAACCCTACTCCCAGTCATTCACCGCTCCTATCTTCTTTAACTCCTATTTCTACTTCATCAAGACGAAAAAAAAAATTAAAGAACTTTATTTGATTCGAATATTTATCAGAAGCAAGCAGTTGAATAATATTTTTCCAAATTTATTGACCAATTTTATTGGTCTGTTGTCTCCATAAACTACTCGTACTCGTAATTATCTTTCTTTCGTCCTGTTTAGGCAAAGTTTTCGTTTCAAAGATAAACGACAATTTATGCATTTTACGTAGACAAGTATGTGAAAAGTTCATTCTAAGTATTTTATACTCTTTGGCAACACATACACACAATACATATATAAAATACAATAATAATAATAATAATAATAACAACAATAACAAGGACGAAAGTATTGATGGACAGTTACATAAATAAAAACATAGACATGTGACATTTAAGAATTTTGAAACGACAGCAACAACGAGTAATTTAAATTGAATAAAATATAGCAGCAGGGGCTGGTGCTACAACGAACTGGTGCATGTAGAATAAATGACGAAAATTACTAAAAATTAGTAACTAAAACAATAACAAGTAAGAAAGCGAAATTTGGTTTAAGCCAAATTTTGAATACCCTCCACATGTACAATGGTGGGCGTTGATTACGTTCTCTAATAGTGTATGTATTACAGATCAAGATGAATAAATTTTTGTCGATTGTATACTAAGAGTGTCTGTACAAAAATTTTATGACCGTAAGAATGCCAACACCTCATAGGCAGTTGGACACACTGACAAACATATCTAGATTGAGTCAGATTTTGATGCTGCTCCAGAATATATATACTTTGTAGGGTCTCTGATGCCTCTCTCTGGGTGTGGCAAATGGAATGACAAACTTAGTATACCCCCCATAGTATGTGGAGGGTATAACTGTAGTGTGCCTTCATTGTACAATTTATACAAAAACTATACGTAAAATTCTTTTCGAGCTTATCCAGTGCTACAATTACTAAGGCATTCAGCAATTACATGAACTTGTGTACGTGCATGCATATGTGTAATATTGAAAGTCAGACACGAGACAAGTCAACAGTTTTCTTTAGGACAGGATATGAAGTGTTAGAACAACAGAGTTGTGTTTTATGTAAGTAGAGATGGATGGATGAATGTTTTGAAGTATTTAAGTCTGACCATCCGTCTGTTTGTAATAATGACGCTGAAACGGTTTTTTTTACTCTTCTTTCCCAACCAGGATGTACTGGGAAAATCTCAAAATAATATACTTGCGTAAAATGTAAAATAACAGACTTACTAAATAAAAGAGACACTCAGAAGGCTACCCCTATAATACTTGCCTACATCAAAGCCATATTTACACACGTTCAATACTATTCTATAATGCAATATAACATGAACTGTGTATGGGAAAAGTTTTTGGAACTAAGTTCAAATATAAACTGTGTACGGTACTGTACAGTATTTTAGACGTAGGTGTGTACACTTGTGTTTTTAAGAAAACACGAACATAAAACATGAAAGATGGAACGTACCAACGTACATCATTGAGGATGGACATGTTGTAAAGAGCCTCATCGGCTGACTGAATGAATAAGCAATTGAATAGTTGAAGAACTAAACACATATATCTCATACATACATCCACACACACACAGACAACTGACTAACTGCCCAACTGATTGACTGGATGACTTGCTTGCAAAGACCAAAGCAATTAGATGTTAAGATGAATAGACACAATGGACAGTAGGCAAACATTAGTTTTGCAATAAATGAAGCCATGGCTAAGATGTAACAAGTACAAGTAGAATGGAAATAAAATGGTGTGTTTATGTACTACAATCTAAACTGACTGATGGACTATATTTGTTAGCTGAGCTCTTATTAGTAGAGTAAGTTGGTCTAGGACAAGTCTAATCTGACAAGACGTTGAATGCTTAAATAAATAATAGAGTAACGTTTTCGTTTGAATGTGTCTATTTTTTAAAACAATACACAATAGGGGAACATAAATGGCAAAAAATAATAAAAATAGTTCTTTGCTGCACTCTTATATAAAAGTTGTTCATCATTAGATGATGCAGTCGTCTATGCAAACAATTATTCGTTCATTCATTATGCCCTCCACCTCACTGATGATTATATACCAAGTTTGCTATCGATATGAAATTTTGTACAAATATTTGTAGTAGTTGTACGTAGGTTACTATTTAAATTGCACAAAATCGTCCAAGGGCTCAAATATAAAGGTACCTAACTTTTTTTCACAAAATTTTCTCAAAAAATATTAAGAAATGCAATTTTTTGCCATATAAAGACTTTCAATATAATAGCACTTTATATGGGGAGGGGTTTTAAAAAAGAGTTGGATCCATTTTGTAAAACTTTATATCGTCCGAGTTTTACGCCATTACTATTCCACAGTTTCGGATAAATGAATCTTCATTCAAAGATGCGTCTCTATAACAATAAAGCAAGGAATTAGAATATATTTGAAAATTATCGTAATTTATTTACTCACTATATAGCCTCCACATAAAATATGGGGTATGCCAAGTTTGTCATTCCATTTGCAACATCCAGAACGAGGCGTCAGGGGCCCTTTAAAGTATATATATTTTTGATCAGCATAAAAAACGGAGTTAACATAGACGTGTGTCTGTCTGTTGTTGGCATTTCTCATTTGAGATATTGAGCTGAAATTTTAGACGCCAGACAGACGCCGTCTGCATTCAGAAACTAAAAATGGGCAAAATCGGTCAAGAGCTGCGCAGTCAATTGACAAAAATGATCCATGAAAAATGGGCATGGACGGATAACAGATACACGCACAAGTTACCAAAAAAACGTTTTCAGCGTAAAACTCGATTTGCAAGCACACAATTAGATCATGTACATGCCACGCCCACCGTTTGTGTGTAGATGTGGAGCATATTTAAGATATGGCCTGAGCCAAATTAAATTGTTTACTCGTTCTATTTATTTCTCATTAAGGAAACTAAGTCCTCAACTACCGTATATTTTTGTAGGAACACATTCAAGCGAAAAATTGCGCAGAGACAGAGAAAAAACAAAAAGCTTTAAAATCAATTTAAAAAACATCATAAACAGATTATCTTGTTATATTTGCATACACGCACATGCATATGTGCATGTACATTTGTATGTATGCATATCATTTTGGGAACTATATTTTTCTGATAATAAGAATACTTATACAATATATTATATAATACATAGATGACTACTAAGTAATTTCATTCGAGCAACTGTCCAAGTCAAAAAAAAATTTATGCATAAAAGAAGAAGACACGATAACACAAAATGCAAAAAAAAATATATAAATATATGTATATTTGCAATAGAAGTATTTGAAGAAAAATCACTGACGCATGCAATTCCTTCAATGGGTAATCTTTAGTAATCATGTGACCAATCTACTCAACTGTACCAGCCAACAGAGGTCATCTCTTCACTCGTATACATACGTATGCATATACATATGTATGCATATACTATCTGTAAATTAAATGCAGACATATTGTCCAGAATTCATTCATTGTAGCCTTATATCAATTGGCCCTTTACATTCAAATTTTTAGAAGAAACCGAAAAAAATTTAAACAAATTCTGACAGAATGTGCAATAAAACTTGTAAGAATTATATGGACGCATATCTAATATACGAGTATGTTTAGGTTTGGTGTGTATGGTTGTGCTGGTTGGTGTATGTCAAGATATTCCCAAAAGAATCAAGTTCAATAATATGAAATACAAAATATACGACCATACAACTAAATATACAGACAAAAGTTCCTTTAGCTATAGTGAAACCAGTATTTTTTTGGCAAACATTTAAATTTGATATTTGACTAAAACAAGAAGGAAACCAATACGACATAATATTCGGTTCATTCCTTTAACAAATGATAGACAATCGTTTGTCAGATTTCTTCTCCCTCTTATAATAGAAAAAGAAGAATAGACAGAGAAGGGTGGAGTAAACTCCATTTATAAGTTTAACTCATCTGCACATAATCATCACGTAAAAATAAATTCAGTGCATAATTGTTTTTTTTTTTTTTGTTTATACTATAAAAAGTATAATAATTGTACCAAGTAAGCAGACCCTTTCGAATTTCGACGAATAATGCTTTTGGAAAAGTTAAAACGTTGTTGAAATTGAGGGAGCTCCGCAGAAGGAAAGGACACACAGTTGCCTTGAAAGCGAAGCCTGCGAATATACTTCCTCTTCTGTGCTCTATTCTAATCTTTCAGCCATCCATGAAGACCGTTACGTCATAGACACTCACAGTGTCAGACTTCCAGTCTTCTCCGAATGGCATCATTACTCGCAAAGTTTTGTCGATGTCATATCTCTCCACCGTATATTCATTCTTTTCATCGAGCTGTTATAAGATGGGAGAAAGCCCTGCACAGTTCTGCATCAACAATCTATGAAAACCGCCTACTTTACTGGAACCTGAATATATAGGCTAGCCTAGCACGTTAAACTTTCTGAAATTGTGCAGTGAAATGTGCGACGATTTTATACATTTACAAAAGGTTGAACACATTTGTAAAAAATTACGATAAGTTTTCCAATAAAAAAATATTATTTTATATTACGCTATATCAAGTTTTTTAACTTTAATCATGCCACTCCAGTCCACCTACCTCTGAGAGCGTATAATTTTTACTCATTTTATTTTAATCAAATTATATTTCACTAAAACACATGTAGCGCTTGATGGGGTAAGAATCGAAAATTTACAAACTTCCTCTTGCTCTTATTTATTATAATTCAGTTAAGAAATAAAAAATATTTTTCACCACTAAGCACATCATGTTATAGAAAATAATTTTCTTAAAAATGAAAAATAAAAACGTTAAATACAGTACTTCCTGCCACATACATTTACACATACTCTGTTATAGTTAAGAAAAAAAAAGAGAGTCCAACAACAATAAATGTCATTTTGTGTTACACACCCACAAACACATTGACATAAACATCACCTGAAAGTTTCAACTTCTTCATTATTTACAGTGTCCCTTAAATATGGTATACGATTGTTGTTATTGTAGTTGCTTTATTATATACATAAATAAGTTAGTTGTCCCTTCCAAGTGATAAGTGTGATGTGTCCAACTGTTTATTTATGAGCATTGCAAAGGCAACGGACAGAATACTTCTTAGAAAATTTAGTTCTCACTATAAATAGTATAACAGGACATTATTCCTATTTAATATGATAATAATACGTATTAAGGAGGAGGAGGTGTCACAGACCCTACAATCAGCATCATAATCTGAGTCGATCTAGATATGTAAAATTGGAAATCGGTTGAAAGCCGATTCATAATGAAGTTGAAAGAGCAGCAATGCCGTGGCACACCCGTAAAAGTATACTTATTCTTAAATAGTATCCATAGCCGAGTCTATTAACTCACGGTTGCAAAAATTAAGAAATTTAGTATAAATTAGTTTTTATTTATTGTATATGTAGATAGTTAGGTATTAAAAAGGGCCTATAACGGACTAAGGATCCACCTACCATGCTACAAACAATACAAAATAGTTTTTGGGTTTTTTCCATTATAACAGATTAACAATACAAATAAATACTGAAATGAAAATTTTAAATAATATTAAGAAAGATTTGGGAAAATAATTTTAACCACACCCGCACCCGCTTTTAGTGAACTGGTTAAAAACTTCAATTGCGTTTTTCTTGTGTGTTGTAAGGCATTGTTCATAGATCTATGTACTACCGTTTTTGATAGATTTGTACTTTTTGATGTGTTTTTGGATAAAACACGCCTATCGAAATGAAGCACACCGTTACGTAAGAAATGAAACTAAGAATATGTATAAAATTAGCTCAAATGGGCGTGTCCATGACTGTCTATTTATTTCGATTTATATGATTGAAAAATTCAACCTTTGTTAAAGTGATTGGATAAGAATTCTCTACTTGGATGTTTATTCAAATAAATTTCAGGTATTTCTTCCTTATTCGGTACTAGAATGGGGTTCTATTTTGAAAGTGTGTATTAGTAGGGCTTTGGGATTTGGCCATTGCCCAATACAACGTTTTTACTTGTTTAATATTATGTACGTGTACTACTAGGATGTACCCTCAACCCTATGTCAAATGTTTTCTGAAGGGATAAAGCACATATGAAATAATTTATGTTAATAAATGCAGCAAATTTGACGTGTCAACCAGACTCAACAATTAGAAGGAACGTAATATGTAAATGTATTTAGACTCCAATATGTCTGTATGTACAATATATTTGTTATATATTTGTATTATTTGTTTGAGTTTCAATATATTCAGTCAGGCAGTCATCAAAGTGTTGTCACTGTCAGTGCAAATGTCACAGATATGCGAAGGGTTAAAGCGACAAGCGACTTTTAACTGTCATTAGACATAGTAAACGACTGAATAATCATACAAACCAAGCGAACAATAATAACAACAACAACAACAACAACAATAATAATAACAGTAATAACTGATGAAGGACATTAAGGAAGAGTTAAATTTTGCCCTTGTAAGGAGACCGTTTTAATTCCAAGCTTTCTACTTATTTATTGTCTTGTGGCACAAATGTTTGTATGAGAGGAAACGTAATCGCTATTAAGTATATTGTACGGGAGAGGTTGACAAATATCCTTCCAGTCTTGTTTGTTATGTATGCAAGTGACTGTTTTAATAAGTTGCTGATATGGTCTATCTAACGGTCTGTCAGTCGGTCTTTGGCAAACCGGGCATATTCGTCTGTATTGCAATTTGTCTCTGGTACGTCAATCTGACCTCGTTGATTGTGTAAAGGCTTTTTCACTGTATCCAACTAAGTGTGTGTAAGTTTATGTTCGCTATGTGCTTTGGGTCTTTTGTACCACACAATAAGATAAATTATTATACATGCTCACATACACGCACATAGATATGTATGTATAAATATAGGATGTGCAGGAATGGAATGAGAGTTGCTTACATTTTACCTACTAAGCATTATTTGCATACTTGTGTTTATGTAGATATGTGTGAGTACGTTAGAATCATCAAACAGTTAGAGAGTCGACCCATTTCGTCATTATTTAAGCCACACATTTTATATGTGTCATCGTCATCCTTGTCATCTTAGTCCTTTTGCATGTCATTTACTCTGTCACTTTCATCGCTTGTGCCTTTGTCATATTTGCCGCTCATCGTCGTGATATTATTATCATTACATACATATATATATATACATATATGTGGGTATGTACTAGTTTATATTTGTTTATTAGGTTTCACGTTCCGTTTGCAGCACCTAGAAGGAAGCTCAAGTGACCGCACAAAATATTTTGCATATGTTCAAATCACTCGATCTAGGTATTTTCCAACCATGCCCGTTTGTCTGTCTACTTTTTAAAGCGTTCACTGTCGCAAAAATTAAAGAATAACTGAAATTTTATAAAATCTACCGTCAGCTTTAATTCAATTGACACAATTACCTCACGTCCTTAGAAAAAGGCTACAAAGTTGAAATCTGGCACACAGATAAATATTTCTTTAACCCATTGCCTTCTATACGACCATTTACTACAAAAATCTTATTTGAAGCAGAATTCGACCGTTAAGGTTAAGTGAAACAAATATTTCAATAATGTTTAAAAGAAGACGCACGCAGGGTATCCAAAAATTATCTTAAGCCGAATATACTTTTGAGCTGTTTGTTTATATTTTTGTTGTCAGCCTTTTGGAGTTTATGTCATACGCATTATGGAATCATTAAAAAACCTGCATTGTACATTTGGTGGGTGCTTTAGCCTTCAGGTTGCAAAATGTTAATCATCATTACGCTAATTGTTTAGTAAATGAAATAAATTTTCGTTAAAACTGTGAGTCTGTCCTAGAATGATAAGTATGTAAAAGTAATATTTATAAAGTGGCAAGTATTGTAAAACTGAAATATATTTTTATAGAATCGTATACGTATAGGTTCAGTTCAGTAGAGCGATAAGTCCACTTTTTTTTTATTATTAACAGAACAGTTCAATAATTGTACAATGGTCGAATTTTGATCGATTTCCACTTTGGCGTATCAAAGCTTCGTCATCAGAAAGCCAACACAAACACTACAACTACTTTTTATACTACGAATATGGATACGTGTCAAGCTGTACATAGCAATGACCACATGTAACCAAAATTAATATTTATAAACGAAAATTCATGTACGACACATGTCTCATAGGATTAACACAAGTGACCACAAAATCGTCAACATCATCATCAGCAAAATAGTTACGATCAAACCCATACAAAAGTATGTGTAGATGTACCCTAAACATGCTTAAGGCACGGCACGTAAAAACGTATGAAAGAAAATCAAATATAAAAGTTATTTATGGCGAAGACCACATCCTTGATACCTACCGTTTAGGATGTATGACTGAGACTGTTAAGGACGATTATAAATTGTGCGCCTTATTGCAAAATTTTATGTAAATAAATATAAGTAGCTCAAGCAAGTTTGGAATCGTTATCTAAACTTTTAATTTATACTTATTTAGACGTACAAACGGGGAGTAACTGAATCAATTGAGATTAAGGATGGGATCCACGGGTCCTCTTTCCAAGCGTTGCATACTTATTGACAAAGTTAATATATTAGCTGGTCGATATAAAAACGAAAGGAGTCAAAATTGAAACACACATTCATAATCCACCGCACACACGCACATACAACACACTTCCGAAACTTATATAATAGACAAAGTTACATACACAAACAGAAACACAAACACATATTCAAAGTTATTTGTATGTATGGATTTATAGTAAGATTTTCGGGCTCACTTTTATACCCTCCACCTAAGATGGGTTGTATACTAAGTTAGTCGTTACGTTTGTAACACAAAAGGCATCAAAAGTTGAGTCGATCTAGACATGGCCTTGTGTTGTCATTCTCGGTCAAGAGTAAAAATTGTGTTAAAATCGGTCATGAACCACGCCCACAATCAACTAAAATGTATTTGTCTGCCACAAAAATTGATCTGTTTAATTTAAATTTGGAACATACCGCTTTCGGTGATAAATAATAGACACGCCCACAATTTAGAGAAACCCGCAATCAGCTTAAAACTCGACTTGAAAACTGATACATTATGTGTATATGCACTATTGTAGGACGTAAACATGATTACGTGCCACGCCTACCGATGGTAGGTAGAGATGGAGGGTATGTAAGATTTGGCCAAAATCAAATTTAGTTTAGTATTCAAGCAACAACAGCAACAACACAATTTTTACTTTATGAATTTTTATACAGAAGGAAGATTTTGTGACAACTTGGAAAAGTGAAAAACGAAACAGAAATAAGTGAGGAGAGAAAGAAACGGAAGATAAAATTAAAAAACGATATAAAAATTTATTGTATAGAAAATTCGGTTTTCACACTCTGCTCCCAAGGCATTGGACATCAACTGGACATTAAGCTTATATGTGGGTATATGTGTATGACAAGTCAGACACCAAAACACTTACACTGCTCCGCACTTGATTTTGGATGAGTGCGAAATAAGTGTAAGTTGGGTTGGTTTATTATTAATGTCAGCGCTGGAATGTGTCCAACAAATGGGGCAACAAATAAGAGAAAACTTATGAAATGTGTCAAAAGTCACTAGGAAACTTGTGATGAGCTCATATGTGTATGTATGTGTGTGTGTGTGTTATTCTTACTTTGAAAATATATGTGCTTGTAAGTAAAGCAACTAACTTTCCTACCCCGCGCATCTATGCGGTGGCCAGCCTTCTTTTAGCTACTATTAATATACGTGTGACTTATGAAATCAATGAAATCATGATTGCCGCAGCAAATATATGTAACAAATATATTATGGGTGTAACTATTATCCGATTTGTACCATTTTAAACAGGTAACCATCTATAAACACTAGGAGTGTCTGCATCTTAAAATATATCAAATAAACTACAGTAATATTTAATGCAAATTAATAATTAAACATAACTAAGCCAAGAATAGTAACAGAAGCAAATAAATAAGTAAGTAAATAAATATATTTATATACATACATATAAATATCATGCGTATGGTCAGAGTATTGATTGCCGAGACCATGGCGCACGTACACATAAATCTGGACAGCCTGGCAATACTCATTTATTATATTTAAGGACAATGCATTTGAATGTAGTTTTACAAACTTAACGCGATTATATGGCTCGATAATGAAAAGAGATAATAATAATCGTTAAAACTCTTACGAGCGGATGGAATAATTTACAATTGGAACCGCAGAATGGAAGGGAAGGTTAATAGGTTTAAAATGGCGAGGCGGCCTAATTGGAACATTAAGGTCAATTTCAGTACGTAAAAGGGGTGAACTAATTTTACCTTTTTTATTATTATTATTCAAGGACAAGAAACTACTTCTTAACAGATTTAATTAGGTCGATATATGATAACAATTATAAGAAGCTGCCATTACTACAGACGCTTTCCAAGAATGGCTTTAACTAAGGCGGTAAAACGACCTTGGTATCGAAAATATATTAAATTGGACCATGGACCATGCCTACTATAGCACCGTTTTTCTAGTTTGTCCTTATCTTGTTCTTGTATTTAACAAATTAATTACATATTTACCATTGGAGGTTAATATGAACCTAAATCATACATTAGGCTGCCATTAGGTTTAGTTGCGTCTGGTAATACTGATTGTCATAGCAGCGGTGTAGTGACATCGTTTCCAATAATAGTTGAATTTCTAACAGAGATTAGTCCTCGTGTACAAAGCATTTACAAACTCCCTTTGCCTTGAGCAGTCGTCAAATTTACATTACAAAGTCTCTTGCATTGTAGCAGTCGTGGAGTTAACATCAAGCCACCAACGAGTCTAAGTTATATACAACGTCAGAGTTTAAACAAACACTAGTTTAAAGGCACTTGTCCGAGTCTAGAGAATTTTACAAAGCTAAGTGCAACGATCCAACTAACACGGTGACAACAGCTGATAGAGTAGAGCAGCTGATAGAGTAGCTTCGAAATATTTCCATTACATGATGATAAAAATGGGTAGAATTTCCTTCCCAGAGGCTTTTATATTATGTGATGGATTCTTCGGTATTTGTAAGTATCATAACCAAGGTATGGAAAAGTAAATCATTCAAGAAAGTGAGGTACAATTATTAAAAAATATATGACATGCCCTCATTACAAATTTGAGTGCCAGACATGTTTGTAAACCGACGGTCTAATCCCAGCTATAGAATAAGTTTCGTTACAAGGTTACATATACATATGGAGGGTGTCCAATATTTGGCCAAAGCCAACTAAAGTTTACATTTGTTTTTGTTTGGTGCTTCATCCACAAAGGGTTTATTTCTTTAGGTGTAATCGTGTTTCCGGTTTTATATCGTATTTTTTGTAACGCTTTACTCGGGGGTAACATTATATTATCTCATGTGTGGGCGAGTGTGTGTGTTTGCTAATTTATTTTATCTTCATCATTGCAATAGACTGAAATTACATTTCATTGTCATTACGATTTATGCCATTCACAGAAATATGCATGCGTGTCTATCTATCTGTCTGTCTCTCTTTAAAGGTAAATTTATGAGTGAAAATTTCCTTTGATGTTCTGTACAAAGCCTATTACCGTTAAAATAATAAATAATAATAATAAAACCAACAACAGTTTACACAACTGATTATATAGAGTGGTGGTGATACAATGCACACATGTAGTCGCTTGTAGTACAACATTCCTTTTTATATAATGATCATATAATCATAAATTTTCTTTATTGTTATTAAGGCTTAGACATTAAGTTTATACCCTGAATTTATACCGGCAAAGGGTGTATTAAGATTGTGCGAATGTTTGTAACTGCCAACTGCAAATATTGGCCGTTTTAAATTTGTATCCGATCGGCCTATATTTACAACCATATTTCACAGAGTGACAATGTCTAGCGTTCATTTATACAACTAAACGAATTTGTGTAACTTCATGGTGTAGGGTATTAAATGGTCGTGTACAACCGTTTATAAAATTGACACTTGTTTTCTTTGTTATCTTTTCTGTAGTTACATATATATAGTAAATGGTACGTGAGTACCATAAACATTTTTGACGGAAATGTGTCATAAATTGTCACGAGCTGGTTGTGTCATAAAGTTCGAATAAAAGTTGACAATTGGAATTTAACAGCCAACTAACCAGTCAGTCAGTCCGCAACATTTATATTATAACCTACCTGCCTACTAAATCAAAGCACACAGACACACATGGTGCTACTAAATATATGTTTCATGAGAGAGAATATAATTCTCATAACAATTTCTTTGTTCCCTATTTAGCACCAAATGTTAGTGTAAAAATGTACACACGGATATGTCATCATGTAATTTTATACGTACCATCACATGGGCTCTGTTCAAACGTTTCTAATTTCCGGAAAAAGGCGTGACAAACCTCAAAAAATATACAAATTCTTGCTTAGCGTTGAATTATGAGCCAATGTAGCTCTTGTGCCTGTCTGTGAATTTCTGAGCGGCACTCTTATGGAGACGAAAATTCCGCCTATAAGACTGGATAAAGTAGAAAATATTTCGTGCCCATCCGTTTCTTTCCGGAGCTCTCAGTATGGTGCAAATAATTTCTATTTATGTAGGTACGCTGGATATTGAATCGGTTTATGGGTCTTCTTACAATGTTACAAAACAAAATTTATAATAGTTGGTGCTTTTCTTCCATAGCACAAATACCTTGAGAGTTATAAAGGTAAAATTTTGCAAGAATACTTCGACGTATATACATGTGAAGGGTGTTTAAAATATAGTCTAAGACAAATTCAGTTTTTTGCTTATACTCTAAACTTCTGTAACTCTTAAAGAGTGCATGCAATACCTTCAAGTAGACCGATCGATTCAGGATCAAAATCTATATCGATTTAACCATACCCGTCAACAGACTCTGGGTGTCCTTGCAACTTTGTGCTCAAGCCACACGTTGCATTTTTTTCAAATATTTCCATGAAATTTGGTACCAGAACACAAATTGGTTCAGAAATGCACCCTATTTGAAAATGGAACGAATCGGACCATTTTTAGAATCCCTCTCCATATATAGATATTTCACAGTGCCTTGCATATGCAGATGCAACTAAACTAATAGTACAGTAGCATAATTTAAGCCAATTGGGTGTAACCGAGTAGAACACTTTCAGTTTTTAATAAATTTCGGAACTACTACTAAATTACTAAGCAGAACATTGTAAAATTTGGCAAAACTCTTTACTTAACTCCTAAGCCATATGACCTCTAGATCTGAAATTTGGTGCAATATAATCTTGAGTAAAAGAACTTTTATTTTTAGTGCATTTTATTTATAAAAGTTATTTACTTTAAAAGTTTTTTAATATCTCTTATCCCCGTTTGGAGAGGTATTGGGTTGGCAACTAAGTGATTGCGGATTTTGTAACACATTGGTGCTCTGGGCCCCTAATGCAGTATCCTTCTTTCGGGTCACTCTATTTATGCGTATATGCGTCATATTCACAATTCATTTACAAGTTTTACGAGGTTGTCTATGCGTACTTAAGATTTTTTCTTGACCTCTTGCTTAATGCACACTATGCCATGTTTTACTATCTTACACAATAAAGTTACTCAACTCATTCCCTTGTACGATATACATACTCCACTTGTTCGAGTAGTTCCGGCAGTAATAACAACCACGACAACAACTATAATATTAATTTAAACTTTGTATTAAATATTATGTGAGTGTCTGTCTCTCTGTCTGTCTGTCTATCTGTCCGTCTAAATGTCGACTCTCTTGTAAGATGGATTTATATACATATTCGTGCGTAGTGCACGAATTACATAACATTAAACATTAAATGTGTTCGGTGGCTTGTTTTACTAATAAAGTCAATTTCATATATTTATGTCGGCACAAATTGCCAACAACAAAATTGAATTTATATAAACACCACAAACACCGAAAGAAAGATATACAATGCGTAAGTGTGTTCACGTCTATACGATTCGAGGCAATGATTGCAACCATTAGCACATTAGCACGAACTAAGTTTGCACTCACATGGTTGTATCATAATTTTTGGCCAAATTACTGTTAAAGTGTTGCAATATTTTTACTCAGCATTGGTTAGAGAAGGCTACACAATAGCAACGCCATGAGAGAGACATTTTAACTGAGTTATGCTTATCTAATTAAGGTGGCTCTTAAGCATTGCCGCCCGTAATAATTCACAGTTTGTCTCCATTCATCATATTAAAGCGAATTCGACCTTATTAGAATTTGTGCGACATTGCAAGATCGTGCTTGTTTCGTGTTGTGTGCAGGTGCAAGGTATCAAAAAACATTTAGGCTGAAATTTTTGGTCCCAACTTGAACTTATTTATACAACCCATTACCCACACATTTAGACTGTGAACCTGCACGTTTAATATTTTGGCGGCAGTAGCAAATGCGACTCACTCTCTCTGTGTGTGTTGCATACTTTATGCTGCACATGTATGACGTGCTCAACTTTAACACAAATCATATTTACTTACCAACTACGCTATTAGTAGCACTTTTATTACATTGTAGCGCAGCCACCTTCTCTCTGCACGCAGTTGCATATCTCGTATTCTTCCAATAAACTAACAAACTTGTACGTGTTATGAGTGTTTTAGGGGGGGGGTTGAGGAGAAAATTCTTTCATATACATTTTATGGGCCACCACAGTGGTGTATGCCACATGTGTTGTTTATATGAAGAATGTTATACGTTGCCAAATATTGTAGCAGATATATTAACAACACGTGTGTGTGTGTGTGTGTATGAGTGGGGATTATAATTTGGTAAAAGGAACAAACAATACACAAAGCTCGCATCTCGTAATTTTTCAGTGTTTATGTTTTTGAGATGTGGTGCTTTCTTTAGGAATTCGAAATATACGCTCTCAGTGGTGTTGTTGTTGGTGCGTATGTGTAATCTTTATTAATAGATATAAGAAAGTTAAAGCTAAAATTTTTTCAAACGTAACGTAAGTGTGCTTCGCACATAACTCAACCGGGCGCCTTTTGAGCCAGTTGTAATACATCCCACGTAAGATGGCTAAACCGTTTGCAACACCCAGAAGAAGGCGTCAGAGATCCTACAAAGTATACGAATATCATTGATCAGCCTTAAAATCGACATGTTCATTCACTCTCACGGTTGTAAATTTTAAGATATTGAGCTAAACAGACATTTCAAAATTCTATACGCAGCTCAATAATTACATGGGACAGCCGTGCCCACAATTGCCATAAATCCATCTATTAATCATAGAAATTCAGTTATAAAGTTGAATTTCAGGAAAACAGACACACCCACAATTTACACAAATCGTGGAAGCGTGGAAGCGTGCGTTGACGCCCACATTTTGTACATAAAATGGCAAGGCATTTAGTTCAATTATCAAGTGAAGTCATTTTGAAATGTGCTCAGAGGTGCATAAACCGCATATTCTGTGAATCTCATATAAAATCCAATCATAAACGAATGGTACGAATGGCACGACGGTAATGGAGGTGTTATAAGACGATCGTGGATGATCATGAATATCCCAATACTTGATCCGTTGACCCATCACTCTTACATAAGCTTGAGCTTCCATTATTTTTAAGGTGTAGCTTAACGCACAATGCACATGCCAAGAATGAAATCGTTATCTGGTTATATAACACCAAATAAAAGTTGAAGGCAGCATTTCCACCACTCTCTCATCGCATAGTTATGGGCAATGAAAGACTGGTTTGGGTTTATCTAATAATCTAATCCACTTTTATTAAGCCATTGGAGTCTTGCTAAACGGTTCAAGTAAATGAGGGAAGCTTTGTCCACTTCTCCCCCCCCATTCACTCGCTCACTTTGTTAGTATTTACGTTCACTCGTGCTTTGTGCTTATCGGGTCGTTTATGTTAGATGTGAGTGGTAGGTGCGGTGGTTGGGTGTCAGGCAATGTTGCATAAACTATGGCAAATTTTCCAAACACATTTCATGTGGTTTACGATTATTTGATATTTCTTCACATTTGCTCTTTCACTCACACACGCGTACGCCCTCTAAAATCAAAACTATACGCACATCTACTCGTAATACACTTCCGCCAAAATATTGGCAAAAATGAATAAAAAATAATAATGAGAACAAACAAACAAGCAGTGTCTGTGTAGAAGTATTCTTCAAGACCATAATCATAAACTCAACCAGTACACACGCTACCACTTTCACAATATATATGCATTTTGTTTTTGTTGTATAATAGCTGCAGGGTTTGCTTTCTTTCATTCTAACTTAAATGCATTTGTATGTACGTGTGTGTGTATGTGTGTGTGTGTGTGTGTGTGTGTTCTCTTTGAGGGGGTGAATGTTGTACAGATTTATTGTCATTGCGAATAGCATTTTCATAGTATTGCAATGCCAGTGTGCATATATTGTACAATATTTTGTATGTGAGCGCTGTTGTGTGAGTTTGACTATGTTCAGACTTTCCGTCTCATCATCATCACCATCGTCATACCATTTACTCACACACAAGTAAATATGTATTTATGAATGCCAACATGTATGCGTATGTGTGTGTGTGTGTGTGTTATATAAGCTATTGGAATGACTGCCTTAAATTTTTCTTATATTCGTGGTAATGGGTAATGTGTACGTAAATGTGGAAAAGTTGTGTCTTGGAAAATGTCTATAATTATTTTTAATGTTGTTTGCTAAGCGTACAATTGATGACGCTAATAATCAGCCCGTGAGAGACGACTATTTGCATTTGAAATTTTACGATAACGTTGCAACGCTGACTGCATTTCCAATTTTATGTTTACTATTATTATTGTTGTGTGCAGCAGAGAAAGAGGGAGAGAGAGAGACATTTTCGCAATATTAAATTGAAAATATGTATGATTTCTTTTTTTTGTAAATTAAGAAAATATTTTGGATTTACATATACATACATACGTACAGCTATCTATTAATATTTCTTCTTTCAATTTTTTTCATTAGACATCTTTTCAACATTAACTCAGAGATGATTGTGAACATTTTTAAGGAAAGAAAAACAGATTCTGTTGAAATATAATACACTTAGTATTAAGTGAAACTTCAAACCATTCAAATATGTGCTGAACTTTGCCTCAATTCTGCAACAAATAAAGCATAAACTAATAACGTGTGGACCAAATTTCAGCTCAATTTCTCAATTATTGTTGCCGGGAACGTTTTATATGATCGGACACACGGACATACGGACATTGCTAAATCGATAGATTTTAATGCTGATCTAAAATATATATACATTGTAGGGTCTCGGAGGCCTCCTCCTGGATGTTTTAAACGGAATGACAAACTTAGTATACCCCCCATCTTATGTGGAGGGTACAAAAAAAATCTGTATTTATATCAGTATTTGAACGACATGTCCGGCTATCTTGGTGATATAGTGTTGTGATGCGTGTCCACCACCTTTCAAAAACTCGAATCGAATTGAATCCAATATGAAAAATGTCAGAATAACTACATGAGCAACTAATTAAGCGCAACTTATCAGATGGAAAACAAATTGCAACAATACACAGTTATACGAACATACGTTCGTACACATGTGAATGAATAAATAGACAGGAACACAGGAAGGCTGGTAGGCAGGCAGGTATGAATCCAACCTATAAGAGAGATATTAGTGAATCCATACCTCCATACAAACGCTTTATGTGGTAAAAGGAAGAAACTCGTAAAAGATAAGTCTATAAGCAAATCGTGAAAAACAAAATAACAACAAACAGTTAAAAAGTGACAAACTGTCAATAACAACTATATAACAACAACAATAACAATTTAGGCGAAACAAGTAAAAGCATGAAATTTGGCTTAGACCTAATCTTAAATACCCTATACATGGAGGGCGTGGCAGGTACATGATTACGCCGTCCAATACAGATTGTGTGTCAATTTCCAAATCGAGTCTTACGATTTGTAAGGTTTTTTTTTATAAATTGTGGGCGTGTCTGCTAACCACGTCTATTTTGGGCACATCCCTAGACGGGTAATTATGAATAATTATGTGTGACCATGTAACTGCATGGATCAATTTTTGTTGCAGACAAATACGTTTTAGTCGATTGTGGAGATCGAGACTCTTGATCGATTTTGGGCCAATCGAAATAGCGATCTGTGTGCAAAAAGTGTTTGTATAATAATTCAGCTGCATGTCAAAAAGATGACAACCATGAGAGTGTCAGGAACGGACAGACTCACGGACAAGTATGTTCAGACCGACTCAGTTCTTGAAACTGATCAAGAATATACACACTTTTTGCGGTCACTGACGCCTTTTTCTGGGTGTTGTAAAGGGATTGACAAACTTAGTATATCGCCCACCTTTTGTGGAGGGTAAAAAAATAAGCACCAACAAGCTTAAGAAATGGCAACAACATGTACATACAAACAACAATTTCAATAAGAAATCAAACAGCAACAAAATATCTAAAATAACAACAACAACAAACCAATAAACAAACAAACAAACAAACAAACAAATACACTATTCCGCAACAGTTGCGATAGTGATCTGTCAGTCAGTTTTACGTACTTTGTGGTTGTTGCTGTTCTTACTTTCAAATATACGCTGGCTGGCAAAGTTTACTGTTGCTTTAGCTTGTTGAGCAAACGGCGGTTATTGATTGTGGTAGTGGTTACGGTGGTTGGAGTAGCACGGCCCGCTTAAATTTATTAATGCAACACTTGACACATTTGGCAATACTGATGTCGCCTGTCAGGCAAGTGTCATGTGAGCGCAAATTTTCACCACATCAACAAACACAAAATGTTATAAACGTGTTCCTGTGTTGTTTTGTGCATATAAATATAGGAACCCCCTTCCCCATGGCACAGCTACTCTGCTTGTGGCCAATTTTTTAAAGTATTGTTGTTGTTATTGTTATTGTTTGTTAGTTTAAACGTTCTTACACCTTATGTTTGGGGACATTCACCAATCATTCACTTATGGGCATCCTAGTGGAATTGTTCAACAACGAATCTCGTACGTAACCTGTTTTTAATAGTGTTTGGCCCACCGTTGCTAAATTTAAGTAGACATTAATAAACCTAGAAAGTGTTTCTTCAAATATTTTGGCCATAAGTCGTCTAATGCAGGAATTGCTGGAATGCACGAATGCAGTTTTTGGGAAAATAATTGCACGACTCTTCGTGGTCTTCAGTTTTTTGTACATGGACAAGCCAGCAGTGTGTTGAACATGGCTTAATGTAAGTAAATACAGAGTGGAACTGGACCGACTCTGTAACATTTTCACTTGTTTCATTTACCCCATGCTTTTACACATGTACGCGAATGGCAACAAGTACGCTTGCTTGTAAGTTTCAAGCTGTGTGTGTGAATTTCGCTTTTGTCAGCCGCTGTTGGGTAAGAAAATTCTTCTTCTATAGGCGACAAGAAAAATCAATTAGTGACTGACACGTGACGATAAAACACTAAATCGATCTTTCTTTAAAATATCGGTTGATGTTGTGAGAACCTTAATTGTGGAAGGTTTCTTCCATATTCTTTGTTTATTTTTAATTTCGGTATTTACTTTTCTTTCATCATGTTAACCCAATCATGCCTTCTATTCATTCAACGTTGCATTCATACAACTTGGAGATATTTTGTTACGACTCCTAATTACTTGACTAAGTGCAAGGCAAGGCAAAAGCTTTACGCCTTTGGCTTTGCAAAAATAGTTGACAGACACGCCCATAATAAAAGCACTGTTTGTTTGTGGAGATGGAGAGTATTTCAGATTTTTTTTGTATATCTGCATAACATAAACTAATTTTGCCTAATTACAATACCAAGCACCGCACAGAGACTCTTTACACCTCTGCCCAGTTTACAATCGATATATCGGTTCATGTGATCAGGTGAATAAAATCCACACAGAGGCATACAAAGGGACGCGTAAACAGGGCAAATTCGACTCAATGTTCAACGTATTGCAAATATTTGAAGTAGTGAAAACGTGCACCAACACTCTATAGAAGCAAAAATACAGTGCAGTTGAGCCGTGGCCTTAAAATCCCTAACAACACGTCACGTTTTCTCTCATTCTTTATGATGGCTAATCATCATTCCTATCAGCAGGTTTTAATCTTATATAAGCAAAGCTTTATGTGCATATGTTCAGCAATACAACAACATCACCTTCACCCAATCAACAACGCAGCAACAACATATTATCAATAGTTTTGTGTCAACAACGAATGACTTATGTTACCTGCTGCTGCTGCTGCTGTTGCTGTTGCTGATGTTCTATGCAGTTCTCCATCTATCATGTCTCCATGATGTATTTATGTGTTTGCCAAAAATATATATGTATTGATTTATATAAATATCTAGTTTACAACTTTGTGCTTGCAATGCCCCAACTTTCAAGAGAGTGAATAAACATATTATATGAGCATAATAAATTATGTGAGCAAAAAACACATTATACGAGCATTTGTCAAAATAATTTTCAATTTTTTTCGTACCAAATACGAGAAGAATTCAAAATATGTAAAATACCTACATTCAGCTGCATTCACACTGACGTTAGCGTAGCGTAGCGCAGTTATTTGTGCATTTGTTTGAATCGAACATTTATACCGAAGCCCTGTTACGATATGATTTTTATAACATTGAGTAATTATGCCGCAAACCCATAAGAATAAATATATTCAAATATGCATGCCCCTGTATCGCCGTCGCCGTCGCCATCACCATCACCGTCGCCATTTTCATGTGGAACTCCCAAAATGTGTACGACTCGAATTTGTTATTTATGATTTGTGTAGAAATTTCTTGTCGTATATCAAAGTCATTATGTGACATGAACTATTGATGATTATCAATAATTTACATCACACAGCCATACACGCTTCAACTCTTTCAGTTTCTTGCTGTTTCTGCAGAGATGCCAGCCAACAACGTCTTGTGTAATGCTGTGTTGGAATGTATCAGATTATTGTAGTTTATGGGTATATTTATATGGAGCAAGTGCAAGGAAGGATGGCAGGAAAGAAGGACATTTCCACTAGACCTCTCTCCTTATAAGCTGATATGATTTATGTTTAGTGTTCATTAAGTTGTTGTATCAATATAAATGCAGCTGGAGTGCAGCCAAGATATATTATATATTTTATAAATAACACATACACACAAACAAGCATAGGGGATACTTGCCACATGAATATCCAAAAATGTTCATAAGAATATTCTGCAGGTTAACACAAAAAAAGTTTCGAGCCAACATCATAATTAATTTCTTAAAACGTTTGCAGAAATGTACGGAAATATTTTGTGATGGAAAGTAAAAAGTTATGAAGGTTAGCATTAATTCCACTCTAGTGCCCATGAAGGCTTATTTTTTACAGTTTACATTCACCTCGCATCGCACATTAGCCCGCTAGCTATAATAGAACTCCTACACGGTTAGCATTCATTTTGCGGAGAGGACAGTCAAAGATCTCATTAAGTACATAAATTCTTAATCATCCTTCCAATCTGAGTCGATTTAGACATATCTCTGTGTCAGTGTGTTTGTTAGTATGTAGAGAAAGGCTCATAGCCTTTTTTCAATTCAGCGATTGGTTCATACAAAAGAATTTAATATGAACCACTCAGTTGATTTTATAAAACTAATCGCTTTTTCAAACGAGAAGTCCACAGTTTGATTTAACCCATTTACAGTACTTGGATATAAAGGAATTTGAGAGAGGAATTTGTATTTGGCGTAGTAGTTAGTAATTGTATAAATTTACACGAACACAAGGACGGGCGGATGGATTAATTCGACTTTTCTGATCAGGAATACATATACTTTTGGGAGTACGGCTCGCTCGCTCGCTTCTGGTACTTACAAACGTTTAAACAAAGATCAATATACCCCCATATCATTAAGATGATGGGTAAAAAAGAATGGCTAATACTCGTCATATAATCAGGTGCTTTATAATTGGCCATTATAGGTGAAGGGATTCCAAAAATGTTCAAATTTTGTTCAGTTTCATTTCATTTTCCCTTTTTCTTTCATTTCATTCTTTTTTCATTTGTCTTTGGGCCAAAGAAGTCTTTGTACCAAATATCATTAAATGATCTGAAAAAGTGCGACTTGTAGCTTGCGCACAATAAACACGAACACTCACATAGACATGGTTAAGTTATATGTGAAGGTCTGGTATTTTCAGTTTAGGAGTTACAAACATACGCACAAAAATGAATTTATCTTCTTACTACGAGTGGTTCAGGGCATAAAATCTATAAAATAATGCGAAAAATAACAATGATACGCAATATCGGACTACTTTTGAAAAAGCTTCTTAATTGATAAAATATTTTTATACACTCCATAGGTGGTTGGTATACTTAGTTGCGTTTGTTCTTCGTTTGAAGGAGGCGTCAAAGTATCTGTATTCTTGAATAGCATGAAAATAGACCAATAAAACAACAACAATAAAATTAAGCCAAAATATTGGTAAAGTGTCCAATTCATTTTTGCATCGATGTATCGAATAACATCCACACCCATAATTTACCATAAACCTTATTTGGTGTGGAAAACGAATGACGAATAAGATGGTCGTCCACACAACCCCCTCCCTATCAACTGTTCAAGAGGTTCTTTTATATAAAAATTATGCCTAAGGTATGTAGGGTATTATGTGACCGCCTATAATATATTCACTTGTTTTTGTGACAAAAAGATTCTTTGCTGCAAAAACGTTTATTTTAAAACTGTGTGGAACTCACTTGTGAACATTAATCCACTGCATCGTACAGAAAGTTGCCAGGCAGGTTAAAAATTTATTTTTACATAACAAACCTACACACACATATACACATACACAGTCATACTCAGGCATGTGTATGTGTATATATGCATATGTATGTGTATACATAGACATTTGTGACATTTGACATTTCCCTTGACATTCATTCAGTTAAATAACGTAAATTAAGTGATTACACGAAAAAAATTATGACATTTGACAATTAACGTGTACAATGCAACAAATACATACACACACATATAGGCATACACATCCAATACGTACACTGGCTACGGTGACATATCATTTAAAAATAATAAAATGAATGTGTCACTTACAATTAAAGGAAATTTATGAACATTTTATTATTGTTGTTGTTGTTGTCGTTGTTGTTGTTGATATTTTTGCTGTTAAGCGAAATTTTTATTAAACTGCATCTCAAAAAAAAGCTGACAATTGTAATTTTATGACCTTCCAAAAAAAAAAAAAAAAAAAAGCAAGCAAACCAAAGGAACACAATAATAATAAATAAAATAAAAGCAGATATAATTCAGTTGAAGTTCACATCCGATCTGTTGAGTTTGGTCATATAACATTTGACAAGTTGTACTGACATTTTAGCTATAATGTCACACGTAATATGCCAGAGCGTATGCTTTCTTATTCTTTTGTGTGTGATTGGCTTTGTCGTCCTATGCATTTTCCTTCAAGTTATTGTCGTACAACACTGTCACTAAAACCACAATCATTTTGCTGTAGTGCATATGAATTATAAAACAGAACGGAAACAAGTAAAAAGGCTGTATTTAGGTTTGGGCCAAATCTTGGATACTCTCCACATTTCCTTACATTACCTCAACTGTACTTTTTAGTACATCGATTAATGGGCTAATTCTAGATCTAGTTGTATGAAATTTCAAGATTTTAGTTTCACTTTTGTGGTTGCAAAGGATGTTTGTTGATTGCGGGCATGGCTAGATCGACTCAGATTTTGTGTGCTTGTGAGGAATATAAGCACAGTACTGGTGTTACAAATGCCCTGACATAGTTAGTATACCCCCATCTCTTATGGATGGGAAATAACAATAACAATAACAATAATAATAATAATAACAACACAACACAGTAGCAACAGTGACAGAAAACGGAGTTGCCATTTTTAATATCGTATAAGTCTGTATTTGAGAGTAGGGCTACCACAATGAAACAGTCTAAGAGCAAATGTAAGTAAATGGAATTTGACAGAATTGAAATAAAACTAACAAAAAGACCATAAACAACAATAACAACAACAATAACTATGTGAATAGTACACTCAGTTAAACTTGGCCAATACAAACCAAACTCGAATATCTCACAATTATTGCTTTCAGTACCGTTACTTCGATATGTTTACTGTTGCTATATATACTCGTATATATCTTATTCTGCTGTTTTCCGTTTGACATTTGGACGACATTTTACACATCGTATATTGTGTACAGATGGATGTTTCTGCACTGAGAGGGGTTTTCAGAGATTTTTATTGATAGTCACGGTATAGCATGGAGGAAGACCGACACATATAGACACAAGCACATTTGCATATTATTTAAAAACATTTGTCTACTATTGTTATTTTCATTTTGATGGCGATATGTTACATGCTGTATTTTTTCATCATTTACACTTGTGTTGGTCTTTTGTCACACACACACACACACACACACACACACACACACACACATGTATTGAAGGTTTATTGTTTTGGTTTAAACAGTGCATGTTAGCACTTTGTCAATGAGTTGATTAGACGTTTTGGTATGCAACAGAAAGAGATTTAGTATAATCGCCGTTAAAGCCATAAGGATAAGCTTCTCTGTACGATTCCTCATATAAAATCAAATTACAAAAAATGTTGTAATGTAAAATGTTGCATAAGTGTACACACTTATGCTTATACAAAATATACACCTAAAAATACAAGTGTATAAGTGTGTATATACAACAAGGTGGGCCGATTTTTCTAGTCGGAACACCGCGGAAATGTAGTGAATTGGCGAGATTATAAGCTGTCGCAAAGGTACCAATTTCTCAGTAAATTTTCGAATGGAAGATCTTGATCAATTTGAATATTCACACTATTGATGCGTGTAGATGATCGCAAGATAAGCATTAAACTAAAATTTAGCGTAAAAATTTATATGAAATGTTAATTTTGGTACATGGATGGGCAGAGCAAACATAACTACATACAATGTGTACAATTTAGATTTAGAGTATTTTAAGCACCTTAATGTAATTGTAGGGACGGGCGCAAATAAATCAACTTTACTCGCTACACGTAATAATAATAACGCCACAAAAGCTTATAAAGGCGGTCACTTTATGCTCTACTCGAGCTAAATTATGTCCGAAGTTAGAATGAGGCGTAGAAATAATGAATAAACATAATTAAATCAATCAATTTGAATATAATTGTGTAGTTTTTATAAATGTTTATGTACGAATTACATAAATGCAAGCATTTGTTACATGTTGAATGATGTACAAATAAACCTCCTCGCAAATGTGTATAGAACTTAAAAGTCTTTAAACGTATAAAATTGACAAAATATGAAGCTTCTCAGAAAAATATGTGCATACAATCATATAACTGCAGTATTAAGCCATTAATTTATAAGAATTCTACGTGGTGTAGTGGTAGAGTGATGGATTCTCAACCAGTAATTGTTGGTTTGATCCTTGTAGGGGGGGGCTTTTCGATATTTTGTCAAATTGATTTTTTATTAACTTTTTTTTATTGTAATATTGGGTAGAAAATGTTAAAAAGTAAAATAAATAAATAATAATATATAAAAAGTAGGATATTTTCATGAATTAATGAAGAGCTGGAACAGAATCTAAAAATTCCGCCAGCAAAAAGTAAAAAAGAGCGACAATACGCCTGACTCCAAACAAAAATATATTTTTTAAATTCAAATAAAAAATATATTAATAGAAAAATAGAACTTTTTAACAAGCCCCACACCATACGACTGAACAATTAGAGATTATTTATATGTTGTACGCAATATAAACCAAATAAGAATTGCTTCTTGTACAAAACTAATTCTTTGTGCGTAATATAAAAGAGACACTACATAGAACAAATTGTAAGGGAGAGTATTTTATATTAAAATATCTCTCAATATTTTATGTGATGGCACATCACAGTATAAGTAGTAATTTTTCTAATTTGAACAACAATGACGCTTTATTAATAAATATGTTGAAGATTAAGTTAATGTTTCTTCAAAGTAAATGTTAATTTTAATATGTATGTACATACGGACATCGCTTGAACAAATAAAGCAATAAATTTTGCTGACAAAATCAAGTAAAATGTTCAAACACCATGAATGTTTTTTATATATATGGACACACGAGCACATGACAAGAAAGAAGAGTGCCTTACCAATGTGTATGTGTTTCGGTATAATTATATGACAAACAGCTGACAACTGAAAAGAAGAAGATGACGATACCTTCTACTACATAGAGGCACACGCATACATTGATTATTCTCATTCGTTTTTCAACATTAAGTGCAGCAAAGTTTTAGTAATTTTTCAAGAAAATTTCTAATTACCAGGAACGGTGTAAAAATAAATTATAGAGTTAAACTAGGCATTAGCCCAGATTAGTTAAGGAAATGTTTCTCGTGCCTTCAGCTTCTAGATTTATTTATGCACATATGTATTGTAGATGAAAACATTGTGCGTATCCTCATGCACAGTAGCGTTCCATCACTTACTTTTTATTTTTTATTCACTTATATAATATGTACTCGAATCGTCGTCAAGTATATTGGTGTCAGAATTGTTTAAGTAGAAGTCCAATTAGACATTGCCACTTGTCAGCAGTTCGTCATAATTACAGAGTGACATTTATGACATCTTCTAAGTAAGAAGCCCCAATGTTGATGTCCTGTCACTTAAAAGCATGTGCCAACAATTAATTGCCCGAAATAAGCAAAATAAAGAGATTGAAAGCGAAAATCTTGCGATTCTTTTTAAGATTTATACATATGCATAGGTGTGCATTGCATTGCATGAGTATGCATCAACGAATAGATGGAAACGTCAGATTGATATTTAAGTTTACGGTTGGACAGGCCGGCGCGCTGTAATACAGTTTTTTTTTTTTACACAAAAAGTGATCCCAATTGGGCTAATACTATATTAAGTAGTCTATAAAGTATTATTCTTAAATGATTGGCAAGCATGTGGCATTTCCTTAGTTAAGAGCAAAGAAGTTTATAGCACTTGTCATATAAGGTTTATTAGATTTGTGTAGATGTTTGTTACGCCTAAATAACTTCTCGATAAATATCAAACGACTAAAACTTTACTTTTACTTTATAAATCGAATTAAACAAATCAAGATAAGTGTGTTTTCCGTCTCTTTTTATGAATGCAATGGTTTCGAAAAATATAATAATAGTAATAGAAAAATTGCATTTTTATGCAATACTATATATTGGGTTGGCAGTTGCGTAATTGCGGATTTTACATACGAATGAAAATTCAAAATTTGTGCTTTATTCAATTAGGTCCTGTCCGTTTTTGTCGATGGCATTATGCCATCGTTCAAGCAGCCTCATAATTCCACGTTCATAAAATGTTTGATCTTTGGTATCAAATTTGCTGAATTAAGTATGATTTCATATCATTCGCATCGTCGAGTTTTTTGACATAGTCAAGCTTTTTTCTTTTTCTTTTTATACATGCATGCCATACATTGAGTTTCTCTTACGAGTTAGATCGATTCGGTTTTTGATCTTGATCAAAAATATACATACTTTGTACGGTCTCTGACGCTTCCTTCTGGGTGTTGCAAACGGATGAACAAACTTAGTATACCCTCATTATCACGGTTCGTGTTTTTTAATCGTTTTTTGGATGTTAAAAATAAAAATTAATAATTTTGCCAGGACAGGATTTTATAGTTTGAATAATTCTCTTATCTTAAGTTTTAATCTAACAACTGTAAAAGCATCCCCAAACATTGTAGGTATTTCTAAAATAAATCGCTTGAATCAAATTTTAAATATTTTTGCTCCACAATATGTGCTCCATCGGCAACAGAATGCGTTCAGAAATGATTGAATGATATCTGTCATTTGGCCCCTGGTTGACTGCATAACTATTTATTTTGCTGGCCCTCTGCCTGTCATACATTACCAACAAAATAGTTTTCCTTAAAATTTTGTTTGTTTCTATTATTTTCACATATCTTGTTATTATTTCAATGGTGAGTGGTGGTGATAGTGTTGACTGTCTGTCTGAGTGCGGCTGTGTTTAGCGGTGAAGCATGCACTTGTTATTTTCGATCTACTGTAAGATGTGAAACAAACACAAATTGCTTGTGTAAAATTTGATGTGACAGCGACACTGACAATTTGCATTTGAACACACCTAATCACATTACATTACAAAGGAACAAAAACAACAATAACTCAAATAGATGTGCTTGTGTGTTTTATTAAAAGAAGCAAAAAAGGGCTATATTAGGTATATGCCAAATCTGGGATACCCACCACCACCACCCTCTTTCACATGGAACATGTCTATTTTACTGCTCCATATAATATGGAATTTATATGACCAAATATACAATTTTGGGCATGGGAACATCAATTTCATATTTTATTATATCCTCCACTTTAGTGATGAGGGTATTAGGATGTTCTCATCACTAAATGAAATGATACCATTTTCTTTTTAATATAAGTTTCGAACGGCTGGTCCAATTTCTATTATTTATATACTGTTGGAATGTACAAATAAAGGACTAATTTCGCTTTTCTTTGAAATTGAAATTTACTGTAATAAAATCGACATATATATAGCTATAATACGTTGAACTTTTTAAAGTTATAGGTCAGTCTGTGCATCGATTTTGTCCATTTTAAATAGGATACTTTTGACCTTGATGATGAATGATGCAACTGTTTAAGACGTCAATCCGGGTGCAACGTTTAAGACGTCATTGCAAGCGTGCACAATTTTGCCCATTACCCCTAAGGAATCGTAGACAAATTCGAAAATAATATTTGCCAAATTTCAGCATTTCAGTAGAAATTCGCGCAGACACAGGGACGACCAGAAAGGCTAAATTCACTTAAAATCCGAAACTGATCAAGAATACATATAGTTTTGGGGGTGTGGCTTGCCTGCTTCTGGTACTTACAAACGTTTGAACATGAACAATATACCCCCATTTTATTATGATGGTGGGTATAGAAAATCTTTTGTGCATATACATACATGTACACTTGGGCAAAATTTTACGACAGTAAAAGGCTATTTGCAAAGAAATGAGTAGTCGGGGCATGGTTGCGGATGTTTAATTCAGTAGAGATGAGAATGATTTCTTTCAAGACACTTAACGAAGGTGTCACCTTATCGTTGTAATGCTAGCGAACTCTTGTTCAATCACTTTTCATTAAAGCATACACGACAACTCTACACATTTAATGAAGTGTGCATTTTTATACCCTATACCACGACAACAGGGTATATAAAGTTTGTGCGGATGTTTGTAACTCCTAAATTGCAAATGCTACGCCAACCTTTAATATGATTAAATGGATAATTTTTAGTACTCCTCCCGCCCTTATTCGAAATAGGTCTCCTTGACGAAAATTGGCACTTTTTAATACTTTTAATAATTGTTTGTTTCATATTTGGACCCGATCGGATCATTTTTAGAACTACCCTCCATATATCGATATATGACCAACTGACTCTGATGACGTTTTCATATCAATCATCTAATATTTTTTATAAAATACAATTTTTCTATATACACTGAAACAATACTTCGTACAAAAAGATCATCTGGAAAAATCTGGATATTTGCAAAAGCTTTTTTTATATTTCCTCTACTCAAGTGTACAATGACCCCATAAGAAATGATATATACAACTTTTTTCCACTTATGTATTGAAAAAAAAAAAAAAAAAAAATTATCATTCAATATAAATATGTATTCAAATATATTAAAAGTGTATATGATGGATAAAAAGGACATCTCATTTTCTTTGCCCTCTTTCTTGTTTCTCTAAATTACATTTTCAACTCAATCAAACGTACATTCAATCATAGAAAGAACATTTCTCTAAATATGTATATCATAGAACATTTTCACAAGAACATACGAAACCAAACTTAAAGCTTTTACACAAAAATCGTCATCACTAAAAATAACAAGATAAAAGAAGAAATAAGAAAATTAAATTTGGCTTAGGACAAATCTTAAATACGCTCCACATCTACAAAGATTACTCCTTCTAATAGTGTATGTATTATGTATTAGCTTGCAGGTCGACCACGCCCACTTAAACAGACATAAACATGGACATACATGTCTAAATCGATTCAATTTTTGATGCTGATCAAGTGTATATATACTTTTTAGAATCTTTGATGCCTCCTTCTGGGTGTTGCAAACGGAAAAACAAACTTAGTATACGCAGCATATTATGTAAAGGGTATAATAAGATGCATGTCCAAACGGAAAAATGAAAAATATTGATAAAAAACAGTTTTTGTTTAGGTTGTCTCTCAACTGAGGCAGTGAACCAAACCCAAAGGGTTTGTACGAATCTGTCAAATGTTAAATTATCAAAAACTTCAATCACAAATCATAAGAATGGAAATTTTATGAATGAATGAATACAATTTAAATTCTACGAATGCAGAAGAATGAAAAGACAATGTGAAGAAGAATCTGAGGATATGAAAATAAAAACTAACACATGTGAAAAGTGAAAGGATGATTAAGATGTTATTAGGTTGACCGTAAGGGGTATAAGGTGATGAAGAAATTTATATGTAGAATGGCTTTTTTCCAATTATCATACCCGATATAATAAAATATAAAAATAATCAATAATTATGCTACTGCATAAGTAAAATTCTAATCATAGTTGCATCCTAGGCGGGTTCTACGTCATTTCACCTTTTAACTATAAACAATAAAGTTTTCCAAACTAAAAGCGCGTACCTCTAGCTGGTTCCAAACACACAAGAAAAATGGGGCTATAATAGGCGTTTGCCAAATCTAGGACACCCATCATCCGACACAAGTTTTTCACAAGTTTGTCCATAATTGAAATAAATAAAATAAAGGACCTAAACCTGAGCCAAATATTCTAAATATTTTACGTTCACTATAGGATTTTTTTTCTTAAAAGAGACCACTGGGAGAAAATTTCTATAATTGTGTGCACCATTTGATTGAATTTATCTTAAAGCAGTTGCGTTTATAATTAAAATTGTCTTTTAATTGGCCGTGCCTCCTCTGAGAGTCTTCAATTCTACTTGAAAGCTGATTTCGGAACTATGAGACCCATAGGCCCGAATTTTCGTACGATTTGATATCCCGAATTACACGAGTTAGGATGTATATTAAGTATCTGCGAACATTTGAAACTTTTAAACCGCAAATACCACACCCACCTATGAGTCGGAATCGAAATTTGAATTCGGTCATTGTCTGTCCATTAATTTTCTTTATAATTGTAACCGACTATAACTCGTTTTCATTTGTAATCATGAGAGAGAGAGAAAAATAAAATATTTAATGAATATTTTTGTAGGTTCTCTAAGCATTTTCATGTGATTTATTTAGAATATTACGTGATCCTCAATTTAGATGAATGAGTTGTCCTCCTTTATGCGCCGAGTGTTTGTTGTTATTATGTATTTTTGGATATATTTGCGTAAGATACGCCCACCGAAAAGGGCAAATGTAAATGTCAGACATTCTTTCATTGTACGTACTATAAAGTGAACTTGTAAAATTGAATAAAAATCAACTAAAATGGGCGTGCTTGTTCACTATGTACATATTGGGCATTATGTATCTTTGGAGAATGATGGACTATTTTGCAAATGGGTAATGGTGTTGGGCATTCTAGTTTTGGCCTAAGCCCAAAATAGCTTTTTTACATGTTTATATTTTTTTATTACCTTTTATTATTTTGCTTTTCATTCATTTTATTTGTTCAGCTTTGCTTCGTTTAATATTAACTTTTAAGATTATCTTCAAAATGTGGATTTAAAGAATGGTGTTGTAGATAATTTTTGGATAAATGCATAAATGCGATGTAAATATTCAGTAATATTAGCCAAAAACAAATAAAAAAAAAACTAAATTTGGTTTAGCTAAAATGTTAAACATCTTATATTGAGTCCTTCTAGGTGTTACAAATGAAAGTGTAGTGGAGTACATAAGAATTGCAAAAACACATCTTAAACATTTTAATAACATTTTTATATCTTCAATTTCGTTCAAAACATATGATTCACTCGTATACTCGTACATACTGACATTAAATACATTTATGTTTAAAGAACTTGTTTTTGTAATAAATTGCCTTGCGAGCATATGTTGATTATTTATTAATGTTTTAACAAGATATTTTCACAAACAAAGTTACTAATAATTCATTAATTTTTGATTTTTTGTTGTATTGTTTTTGTGATTTTTCATATATTAACACGCACGCCCCCATATGATTATATGAAAAATACTAATATGTAGTAATAATAATAATAAGTAAAAATGATTTATATTCTCGAAGGAGATGAGATATGTGTAATGTTTCTAAATGGGTAATTGCATGAGTATGTGTAAGAGTGATGATAAGGGAACGAAGACAGTGTTTTCAAGTAAACCAACTCATTATCATCACTGTAATCACAGCCTTCATTGTAATGACATTTGGAGTGTATGGTGAAGTGAAATCTTGCTAAACGGAACTGAAGCATCATATTACATACTACACAACTACAACAATTACAACTACAAAACAAACCTATTGCTACAGAAAATACGCAGACTTATTATACGGCTCATCATCTCTCAAGACTGCATATATTGCACACATCACAGCAGCATCATATATTTTTGCATAAGCAGACTCATACTCATATACCACAAGATATACACATACGTACGTACGTACTCGTATGACACATATAATACACATATGGAATGCTTGTAAACTTGTAATAGCATATTCATATTTAGTTGTATAATATTATGTGTATAAGATTTGTGTCACTATCATCAGATTTTAAGTTAAACTTATATACGAATGTAATAATGTTTTAAGTAGGTGCATATATAGGAGAATGGGATGAAAGAGGGATTCAAAGGAACTGCATTGCTATCATGACTCTAAAGGAATGCCTTTTAGTTCAGTTCGTTAGTTACTGTTATGTTTAGGCAGTAGATGTGTAGATGGATACACAGACAAGCACACAGACTACACGTTAAAATTTCTTCATATTACATCATCGTCAGTATCGTGGTATCATAGACATCCTTCTTGGGACTTTCATATATTCGTATAGAAATTGTCATTTCATATTTAGTTCAAATGTGTTATAATCAACAATAACAATACTATGAGTATTACCACGATGATGAAGTAATAATGCATAAGAAATTCTTATAATACTTGTCTGCACGCATAAAAAGAAAACTGAGATCATCATCTTTATGAATGTATATGTAAAAGGACAAAAACTTTAAAAGGATGGACACGACGAAATATTGAATGAAAATATTTAATAAATTGAGAATTTTTTTATTACACTTTACTGAGCTTACTCTAAACAAGAAAAATATTTCAGTCGCCTTCATCCGACCTTTTCATTTCCTACACCATCTACTTCCACAATTTATGCTATAATTAGTTCACGTGTAATAACACTCAATTCGTAAGAAAATTTTAAATGGAAAGGGGTTATAAAAATGGTCCGAAGGGGTTCAAATCAATCATCAAGTTTTATTAAAGAATATGAAGAATTATGAATTTCTCTTATATAAAGACTTATTCCAAATAAAAGCTTTCGAAAACGAAAAGTTAACCACTATTTCCGCGTACGTTTCGTGTATGAAAGGCTTTTGGACCGATTTAAACTATTTTTAATAATAAAGAACCTAGATATATAAAAAATCATTCCACTTAGTTCAAAAGTACTGCGAAATCTTTAAAAATATATTCAAATTTGTACAAAATCAAATATGCACGTATTGTGCATTGTTCATATTAATGTGAAGTTATACCAGAGTAAAAATATATTCATCTTCTTTTTCTTAAACCCTAGCCCAGCACGTTGAACTTTATAAAGTTGTGGGTCAGTCGTACCTATTTTGATCATTTTCAATTCATTTTTGATGATGAATGGGACTTGCACCACTTTGAAGCTAAACGGCTCACATGACGAAAATGACAAAATTTAGGGAAGGAGAGTTGATTCCAATAGTAACTGACTATACCAAATTTGCACTTGATCCCTTCTCATTACAACAATTTTCAAAACGAGACTTATATGTAAATTCCTCACTTTCACTGATACAACTAAATTAATTATAGCGTAATTTGTGGAACTAAATGGTGTAAGGTATGAAATGATCGGGTATAACCGACTCTAACATTTTCACTTGTTATAAATAAAAGAGAATAACACAAAGATTTTGGGTTACATTTCCTTAATTTGTTTTGGTTTTTATTGTCATGATTAAAAAATGAGTTCTTTGCAAACGATAGTAAAAATGATTGTCATGATGACTAGAATCTAAAAGTAAATCAAATAATGTATATACATACATACATATTATGCTTGTACACGTAAATTTCTATCTTATTCGTATTTGATGTTGTTCCCGTACAAAGCTGTTTTTATCAATTTATTGAAGGATGTTTATTATCTGCGTCAATGCACAGTGTGTACATATATATATATATTTGATTTTTTTCTGAAGGATTTTATTTTTATATCCTCTTCATAATATGGGTTTTACATTAAGTTTGTTATTCCATTTGCAACATCCAGAAGGAGGCGTCAGTTACCCTATAAAAGTGTTTGCAGGGCATAAAACACTTGGCCCTCCACCAGAGTTTCGGCCCGCCTCTTGCGCGACGTCCTTCCGGTTTCCTTTCAAATACCATCCTTTCATCCATACGCCCGAGATGATCTAGCCATTGCAGACATTGAATCTTTATGCGAATAATTATGTCAATGCTGGCGTAAAGCTCATACAGCTCAGGATTCATTCATATACATATACATATACATATACATATACATACGAGTATATTGTGTGTGCCCGTTACTTAATTTTCCTTCTATTTCATTTGTTTTCCTTTTTAAAGTATTTTGACAAATTGATGGACAGCATGACGAACAGATGAGATAAAATAACTTTAAGAAAATTATTTTTACAACACACACGCAAACGTGTGCATGTTCGCATACATGTTCTCTTTGTATGTATAAAAGTTGAAGTATGAATGACTTTGTTTATCAGCTTTTGATAGGTTGATGGTTTTGGGTAGTTGATGTTTGTGTGTGCGTAAGTGTACAGTAAATCCTGCTTTTCCTTTTTTTTTTTTTTTATACATATTCTCTCGTTCCAGTAGTAGTTGTCAATCATTTCTACGTGACTGTATTTGACGTTTCTTCTTATCTATATAAAATAATACTTTGAGCAGAAATTGGTTTGATGAAATTGATGATTATACCGGGTGTTGCATTTTAAATAAATAAAATAAATATATACAATGTGTACACATTGTGAACTTTAACTCCATTTTGTCTACTTCGAGGTAATGCAAAGGTCATTGCTGAGATTGCTCATACGCCTTATTCACATACATGCAATCATTTCTATTCATATCGTGCATTGCATGCAAACTGTTTTACCATTCCAAACAATTTTTTTATGAATTCTCATAATTTGAATGAATTTTCCGCAATCATCAATTAAAGTATTTTCGGTTAAAAATTAAACTAAATTATGTGACTTCCTTGAAAATTCATGTTGTGTTGAATATAGCGTTCTATGATAAATGACAGTTCCAGTGCAAATATGCGACATGTTTATTATTGTTGTTGACATCCCACAATACACACGCAAAGAACAATTTTTAATTGCAAACAGATACATTTTGTCATCATCATTGTCATAGTTGAAAATGTAGTGCAAACCATTTTCGTTTCATATATATTTTATATGTAAGTAAGTACTCATCTATGCACAGTCGGAACCATAATATTGAGAACAGTGGATCTAGTAAAAAGCGCATTAGCCAAAGGTACGGCTCTCATGTGTAATTCGGAGGATCGTAATTGTAACATTCGTTTCGAATCTGTGACAGGAAGGAGTAGGATAGGCATGGTCTCAAACTGTAATCTTTTTCAAAATTATAATAAGTGAAACAGTTATATTTGGTTTAGGTCAATTTTTGTCACCAAGTGAGGGATTTCAACACATAAACTCGTAGACAGACAAATAGTTACGTCGACTTCTCCTGGGTGTTGCAAATATTTTGACAAAGTGTCACATACTCCCAACCTTGGGTGTATGTTGATGATGATGGTGTAACTGAATATATGTTTTAAGTGAAATTCTTGGTGCCAGCTATCATCAGCTAAGCCACCACTCTGTATAGATAATATTTTCATTTTTCCCATTTTATCAATTCAATTCATTTCCCTTCCACGCCACTGTGACAGTATATTTTCTGTTAACAAGAAAATTCATTTTATAGTCAGTCGTGCTTACTCGCTGTGGCATTTCATATTAAAAGCGGAAACCACAAATGAAGTGGTGATGACTTGTGTTATGGTTTGGAACAAACTGCAACATTATCTATATTCTCTATTCGACATATTTCCAGCAACAGACCAATCATTTTATTCTCTGCATAGAACTCCAGCACACACAAACACATTCTGCATTAGTTTTGTGTTTGTGTGCGCTTTGCGTACATATAAAAATTTCATCAATGGCAAAATGATGTGACGGGATGTATACTTATCAATGATGGGTTGGGTGTGAATTGCATTTGCACAAAGTTTGTTTTATGAAATATTTGGACCATCAGTTTTCAATCATGTGGTAGTTTTTTGTTTACTGTCTTTCGGGTAATTTGTTGCACAATTTTTATAGCTTTTTCTTTCTTAATTTTTTATTAGCAAATGTTTTTATGCCAACGTACAAATTCATTCATTTGTTTAGCTATTCAGTACGCGGTACATCTTGGAATGGTTAATAGCCAAACAATTTGTTACCATCACTCAACTATACGCAATGCTGATAGAATACTTGTTGCTGCAATTAATCGTGAAATTTAGTTGAATTTAAGTCTATTGATGGAAACTCTATACTAACATACTTTTTCATAAAAACGCATCATAAACTCCTCTGTATTGAATAATGCTATATGTATATATGAATAGAGCAGTTGGACATTATAATTTATAACTAAAAACTTGGGCAGACGTATAGTCAGAGAATTTGAGTGTACTGGATGCACAAACTATTATTTAATTACTTTTAATTACAAACTTGTTCCTGCAATAAAAAACCAACCACCCATTTACAGATATCGGCAATGTCGTGGCTAAAGGATGTGATCAATTCAATATATGCACTATATTCAGATAAAGTGTCTTTGTAGAACAAACCGTGCAATAGAAAAAGAACATTTTTATATTGTTGCTTTAACATCCTCCATAAATGTCTTTTCGTGTACAATGTGTGTAATGAACATGTGAATGTTGCTGGGTTTATTATTCTTTCTTTGTAATACAAACAACAGTACTCTTGTATTCCACTCAATCAAAAGTAAGCACACAAACACATAACATAATATAAAATCATCAACTATGAACAATTTTACAAAGCGTTGTCATCGTTTCATATTAAAGTGATGAGCTACTCATGCGGAAATGTCGCGTTGAGTTAAAAAAACAAGTGTTGTTGGTGTTGTTTTTATTTCTCCTTTTTTACTCATATTGCTTTGGCCATTCTTTAGTGGTTTCGCAATTTTTTTTATCATCTTTCTTCATTTATTGAGTAATTCTTTTTATACCCCTCATTATAAGGATATGGGGGTATATTGGTTTTATTCACATGTTTGTAGGTACCAGAAGAGGGCAAGCCACACCCCCATTATTGATCAGCATCAACAGCCGAATCGATTGAGCTGTTCCGTCCGTCCGTGAATATATTTTGGTTTTTGCTCCGAGTCTCTCACGGCCGCAAACTATGACATATCGAGCTGAAATTTTGTTCACATAATCTTCCAATTTTGTCTCAAACCCTAAATCCATAGATTTATTTGTTTCATAATCGTACATATTGAGATGTGAAGCTGAAATTTGGTTATGTTCGTTATCAACCTCAAAAATTTACCTGACTAACGCTGACACGCCTACATGCTTGAGAAAGTTCAACGAAGAATGGATCAGTTACGCGGGAGATTTCGTACAAAGATAAGTATTGGCCCATAGGCCAATTTTTAAAACTCCTTCCCATATTCGATCCTATTATATTAATGGTGGTGGAGTACCTTAGATATGGCGGTTGCCTAATATAGCTCGTTTGTACTTGTGACTCTTTGATTTTGCGGTCTTTTGCTGCAGGAAAAGTCTCCGTGTGTTTAAGTTTTGACAAATTGTTGCATACTATGTCGACAAAAGCAAATTAATGAATGACAAACCGTGCAATTTGTTGAGTTGAACAATAAAAATATGCATTGAAAAAATTATATTGAAAAAGAAACGATTTACAATATTTTGTAAAGTGCTTATATGCTGCAATTGAAATAGAGCGCAATGTGAAAAATACTGTCCGTGGAAGCCAACCGCTTATTACTCTTTAACACTAAGTTCTAATTCCAGTAATGCTGATGTTGTCTTTTTAGAAACCCTTAATTAAACCCTATACATGTGGCAGAGAGTATATTAAGTTTGTGTAACTTCTATGAATTAAAAGCCTAATTAATCTTTAATTATATCCATCAGCTCATAATTAAATTCTAAACCATTTAAATATCTCCGGCCGTCTTGTCAGTGGTTTTTAAGATATTACAATAAAATTTGGTACATTCGAAAACAGAATTTGAAAATGGTTTATATTGGACAATTTTTAGGACCGCTCCCCATATAACGCCCTCATTGTCCATGCAAATTTGTGCAAAAGCTACAGGTTGCATTTTTTGAGATATTTTCAACTAATCAAAATAATTAAACGTCAGCAGCAGAAGATCAACATTCTGCAGGTCAAAGTATTTCGGAGAATATTGGAAAACTAAAATCCTTTTTGCAACATGAATGAAACAAGCGTTATGAAAAATTTTAAAATGATTGCTTCGGTAGAAGGAACAATGGCTCACAAAGGCATATTTAAAGCAATAGAAAGAACCCTAAACGGTTTATGTAATTATGATCAAATTAAGGGAGGAATAACATTAGTGATGGCTGGAGACTTCTTTCGCTCTCTCTCTATTATACGCGCTGATGATATAAATGCTTGCACCAAAACCTCATACCTAGGACCATTGATTAGGAAGTGTCTCTTAAATTCATATAAGGGGGCACACATATATACATTTAAGAGACACTGGATAAAAAGATTCGAGACTGCAATTAATATTTTTAACGGTGACGAAGCAAAAAAAAATGCATGGGTGCAGCAACGCATCAAATTGACACAAAGAACATTAAAGAGAATAATAATAAGAAGAAGCAATGCTGTAGCAATTGTTTCACACCAAGGATGGAGAAATGAAAAAAAGTCAGGCTAAAATTTATATAAATAAAATGTGGTGACAGGTGATGCTCCATCACAACGAGTGCGTAAAATGCTGTAAATTATTTTCCGAAACTCAAATTTAAGTCGGCTGACATGGTGTTGTTCAGTTACTGCAAAACACCCATTATAATCAGTGAACGGGTAAATGTTAAAGGAATTGTTGGTGAGGTGAAAGCAAACTTATACAATGTGCCATGCAGCAGAAAACCTTTGTGGTGGCGAGATGTGAAACTGAATTGGCCGAAGATATTAAGTAAACAAAGACTGGATCGTTCTTCTACATCCATGGAAAACATAACCATAATAGGTTGGGTTGTTTGTGAAACAAAACGTGCCTAAAAACGAGAATGGTGTCTTTTCATTTGCAAGGTGCTACTTTCAACAGCAAATTGCGCAAGAAAATAAACGAGTGCCCATTGACTAAAGTGGACGCCAGTGAACGGGCTACCCCATTGTAGTAGCGATTATCAAGTGGCGTTGAGTTCTGTTTCAGTAGTAGTGGTTTTTAGTACAACGCAGGTGCCACCAAATTTACACCCGGTCCACCCGGACGAATCACCCTTACTTACATTGAGTACATCAATGTAGCTTTTTTACATGTTTTATCTTTGACTATTTTAATCTCTCTCTATTTTTTTTTTTTTTTTTGAAGGAGCAGGTTCTTTATATTCATATATATGTGGGATTTTTTAAAAACGAAACCATAATATGTTGTTAAAATCACACGCTTGATTAAAAAGAGTAGACGAAATTAGACGCGCTTAAACAAAGATCACTTTTTATTATATATTTGTTTTTACTTAATTTTAAAATAATCCTTAAATAAAATTCCCATATATATATATATTGAATCTGAAGGTAATCTATTCCAAAGCATAAGCTTACCACGTTCACGTGTACCACAGATGAAAGGTGGTGGTTTCAATTACAAGAATATTACAATTTGAGAGAAATTGTAAAGAAAGGAAAAAAATATGCATCTATACATACACAGTAACGTTTATACTAATTGCCGTGCAAGACTAAATAAATACTAAAATTAGGAAACTGAAAAAAAATCCGCTTCCCCAGAAGTATAATCTAATTTCATATCATTCAACTACTAACCACCTTAACTGAAGTTCTGTTCTCCACTAAATTCCACAGAGTTTTATTTTTTAGGGCTTTTCTTTGAGCCAATACATGTCCTTCTGCCAAATTTTATAGAACATGTCAAAGAATGCGATCTATAGCAGGCGCACAAATTTTCATAAACACACAAGCAAACATGTTTAAATCGATTCTGTGTCGATCGCACAAACTTAAAAGATCCTTAGCAGTCTATAAAAATATAGCGATTCAACTTACTTATTGTGATGCGATAAGGACCGCTACCAAACTAGTTTGGCCGAGACATGCACGCGGCAATGTTGTGGTTTTCAAAACCACATGCCCTTGATTATATGACCGCGTTAACTCGCATTTTTGTGAAACCATCTTCATAATCATTTCTTAATTAATTCAATTCAACGACAATGCAATGAAAACTTTTAAAGTTTTTTTTTAACATTCCGCATATTTTACAAAAACAAATTCTTTTTAAATAGTTTATATTGACAACGCCACAGAAGAATTGAATTTATTTTAACAAATCTGTAAAATAATACACCAGCAGCAGTGTAGAGTTGTCTCCGGCAACAATAACAACGACAACATCAAAAAGGAAAAATATTATGGACAAAGTGACGTTGTCACGAATATAACAAAGGTAGAAAATTTGTACAATTCACTTACCCGTACAATATCATACACGTAGATAGATATGCATGTAGCCAAACGATTTCTCCAATATTTGAAATAAAGACAGACAGACAGACAGACAGACAGCTTCAAAAACATCACAGAACAGAAATCATACAGAAATCTATAAAATATATGAAAAAGTTTTCTTCATTTCTCAAATTACTTTTTTTTTTTTGCGAATTTCTTCTATTTTCTCTGAAAGAAAATATAAAATACATAAGTAATATAAGTATAGAAAAAAATCGACATAAAATAAAATAAAATATGTCACGTAGCAAGCAACTTCTCAAATTGCAAAAATCCTGACATTGTCGTTCAATTTTATGTGGATTGATAGAAGAAAAAGGTGTTGTTGCTTGTTGTATGTATTATGGTCGTTGTTGTTCTTATTTAACTTTTATATTGACAAAACGTCAATATTGTGCAGCAGCATCAACAACAGCAACAGCAACAGCAACAGCAATAGCAACAACAACAACATGTGATATAAATGAGCAACTAAAATAAAACGGCATGGCCAAGGAAACGTAGGACAGAGGATTTAACTTAAAAGAATGGAAGATAAAATTATCAACGTTTTATATTCTCAGCCCTGCACTAAACAAACGATATGGAGTGAAAACTTCCAGCCAAGACAAATAGCAAATGATGAGCAGTTTCGTCTATTTTTGTTGTGAAAAGTCCGTTAAGATGTATGCTTAAATGTATGTAAACTGACATCACCCATAAAAAGATTGACTGCCCCGTGCATCCTTTCATATATATATGTGTGTGTATGTGTATATCTAAATATATCAGAACTCTTCTTCTTCTTCTTCGCCTTCGTCTTCGTCTACGTCTTCGTCTTCGATTCTCATAGAATATAATTCAAACCTATGAAGTATCTATTGCTCATCTACCATCAACACCACCAACACCAACATACGCCAACAACAGCAACAACATTACCAACGTTATTATCATTATTACAAACGAACATGTTCTGCATCCAGTCCCTTATTCTTTCATTCATTGTCGTCGACAATGTTGTCAATCGTCAGATGTCTTGCTTAGAGAGATGATGTCAACTGCATCAACAATGACGACGAGCACCATTACTAGACAACGTTTACAACAACGAGGCCACTGTTCTCCTATCTCTTACTCCTACCTTCTTCTTCTTCTTCTACTTAGTATATATAGTGTTACGGTCAAAAAGGGGTTTCACTTCGACACCACTTCATCTTACCATCCACATCAACAGACACCATCGTGTCAACTTTAGTCTCCGTAAATTGTTGAAAATGTATTTTTGTCACTCAGAATGAATAGAGTGGACTTGAGAGATAAAAATGTTAAAATATGCAACAAAATAGGGATTTAAAAAATTTCCAATTTGTTGCGGCATGGATGGTGGATTCGAATATGCTCTAATAAGAACATAAAATTAATGGACTTTAAAATAAAATATTAATGAGTTTTTACCTGTCAAGCTCACTGTATTACTGATGTGGTTCTAACATATATTTCTTTTAATCTTTTGTTTTTTCTTGACGGCCATATTTTGTGAAACTTTCTTTCTATGTAAGTTTTGCCTTTCTCGTCATGACTTTTTCCTTTTATTGCATATTTCAAAGTAGGACGATTGATGGTTTCCAGGATATAATATTTACAACTTTTCTTACACTTATTCAATAGTAATGCTCACAGCAATAACATCAGTTGCAACAGCAAGAAAATGTCAAAAACAATAACAAAACACTGTAGAGGAGAAAGCACTCACACTCACACTCACACTCACTCATTCACTAACTACAAAAACCTGATGATGTCAAGGATTAGTTGTGTGATGTGAGCGTTTATTCATTTTAAACGAGCTTCAATAGATTTATAACTGTGTGTGCGCGTTTATCATGAGAGGCTGATTGTTAAAGAGTATGCTGTTGGTTGGTCAAATTCAGTCAGTCCTTGTGAAATATATCTTAACTTCAGCAGATGTTTCGGTTGGATTTATACTTTTTCCTCATTTTTATTATACAAGGTGGCACAAATGAAAAAAGACTGATTTGAAAAATTCACAATTTTTCCATCACAATAATTTTTTATGTTGTATTTTTTTTGGTTTTAGTTGGAAAAATTCCTGAAAAAAACATGACTTTTTAGCCCACCCTACACATATTTACAAAGGGCAACAGAGATTACAAATTTTTCTTTGTTTGGAGCCAAGGATTTCATAACTGATGATATATATATAAATATTTAATAAAAATTAAGGCCATATCTGCACAATTACATGAACAGCACAAAGCAGATAAAATTTTTATAGGGCATCACTTACAGCGAAACATTGACTTGAGTAGTCGTCACTTTGCATTTATGCCTGCGCACAGGACCTCATCATGAACTGTGACTTGCTTATTATTTTGCAAAGCCAACACATAAAATATCTACAACAACAACAACGGCAAATGTCAACACAACGACGTCAACGTATATGTTCAATATTTTCTAAACCAAGAATATTGAACATATCCTGACGATTTTCTTTATAACAAAAATTTGTACAATTTTTTTGCTGTTTTGTTATTTACTTTTTTTGTATACTTCTGTGTATGTGTCTTATGGATATCTCCGTGAAGAAGTTTCTTGGGGGTAAAAATTTGGCGTTTTATCTGTAATACATTAAATTTTGTTGCTGATAGAGAGAGAAGGAGGAATGTACGAATATTTGCATCCCTATAAACAGGTGATGAGCATAAAAGAAGTTAGAACCCAGAACTCAAAAGTGTAGAGAATAGAATTCTGAGCAAGTGGCAACAAGGTGGCTTATATATATATAGAGCAAGTCTTCAGCACCAGGCATATTTGTACCCAAATTGTGGGCGCGATGGAGCCCCCTTTTAAAGTAAAGTTACACACAAACTCGATTTTTACCTATTTTTGCATCAAAAACACATTCTGCACCATTTCTTCAACATTTTTAACGCAGCGATGTATACAAAAAAAAATTTAAGAACATGCACTATATGTAAATTTTTTAGTTACACCTGAATCTGTAAACTCTGTGTTATGTTTCGTCGGGTATCACAATGGGCCTTCTTATTGGCCTAAGTGAAGCGCTTTGATAAGCGCACACCCGATCAACCTAACCTAACCTACATCTGAATCACATTTAGCACAACATTTAAATTTTTGTGTGTCTTTGTTGATTCAGATCTTGATGCTGATTAGGAATACATACACTTGATGGAGTCTTTCTCCGAACTCCTCCTGACAAGTGGCAAACGGAATGGCAAACTTATTATGCCGTTATCTTGGTTTCATGCTGGTTGAAGATTGAACAACTTTTTGTATAATTAAGATTTTTATTTTCTTACATCACAATAGATGACATTCCTTGGAGCATTTTTAATATGTTTGGGTGTATCAATGAGTGTGACACTATGCTCCTAATTTAAGATGTCCTTTATTCATATGCGCCGATACTTCTTTTCATATTGTGTGATGGTTATGGTTACAGCTTCTCGCCCAATATTTAGTTTCGTTCAACTTTGTTGTTGTTGTTGTTATAGATTTTTGCTATTTCTCCTGCTATTGGTGTTAATGATAATGATGTTAGTGTTGGTCTAGTGCCAAAGTTAATGTATTTAATTGACATGATTGAGCATGTTTGTGCGTGCATATGCATACTGTGGCCTTTGTTGAGCTCTTATCCCAAACCCGAAGTCAAGCTTATTTTCACTTAATACGCGAAATATAATAAAAAATTAGTAATAATTAGATTTGTTATTTACAGTGGGCGTGTCACACAAATACATATGAAAGTACAAAATTACGCCAGAGAAACAGGTTCACAGGTTCATGAACGATCTCACAACAACGCAACTAAAACGTAATTGAAATTTTCAATCACTGTTGCGCTAACATTAATCGATCACGATTAAATACTCAGTCTAAGTTTCAAATCTATCAAATATTCTACATAAATGCATACTAATACATTTAATATGTCCATTATAGGTAAGCGTTGGATTTTGTCCACATTTATAGAAAGTTTTGCGTTAATATTCTGACAAAACTTTAATTTTGTATCTGTTATCTACAGTTTGTCTGCAGTAATGGAGAAAAATATACGTTTTGTAGGAAGGAGGAGGAAGGTCTATGGACCCCTTCAACCTATTTTCAATAACAAGATCTATATTTTAAGTAATTATTTGTACCAAGTTTCAGGTCTACATTAATACGAAATTTTTTAAAAAGTATACAAATCTGGACATAAGCAAACATGCACGTAAACGTGTGCATTATGAAATTCTTCATATTCCGAATAGCTGGCACAATTATCTTCATTCGTATACCGTTAGAATGTTTAAAAAATGACCAAAATGGAGAATCGAAATTTGCTCAACTGGCGTTGAAATAAATGAAATTTGAACAAAACCAATATATCCCCATATTATTATGATAGTGGGTACAATAAACTTGTTTTTATTAACATCAAACAATAGTGATACAAAAAACCACACTTATGCATCATTTGCAGAGTACAGTACAGAATAAAATAAGCATCAATAGCATCAACATAATAATAATAAGGTTGTCAACATTTGCGATGACATTGTCAACTGAGAAAAACGTCAAAAATTTACACATCAACAACAGAAAAATCATAAAATATATAGAACATATATATTGTATACATACATATATAGAAACAAATAAACACGTAATGGGGTAGACCATACCTCCAATGAGAACGGAATTATTTTTCATTTTTCAATTCATCATTCACTACGACTGATTTATTGTATAATGTTGTGGCTTTTAAGGAAAAAAACCTTAATATTCCTTCCTTTCTGCAAATTTTTTTAAGTCAGTTTTTAATTATATCCTGCACCTCCTGTAGCGAAGGGTATATTAAGTTTGTAACTTCTAACTTGAGACTCATCGGTACAGAATCAAAATCTGAATCGATTTAACCATGTCCGTCTGTCCGCCAGTTTGGTGTCTGTCCAATTGGTGCGCAACGTTTTCGAAACAGTACATTCGGCGCAATATGCCGTCTTATATGGTGTCTCAGAGGTACTTAATATAAAAGTTGATCCATAACCTTAAGATTATATGTTCGTATGTATGTTTTAGCAAATGTTTGACACAATACAATAAAATATCATTAAAAAAATGGGCCAAAATATCTAAAATATATGTCTGCTCGTCCTAAAACTTAGAAACTAGATTTGGTGTATGCTTAATAAAATCTTTTTACTTTTTTCATATTAAAATTATTCATATTTACGCGATTATTTCCAAAATGATTACAAACGTTCAAAAATATGATTTTTAAGAGATCTTGTTCACAGGAAAGTATCCCAATGGAAATGTATGTCAACAGTACGGGAGAAGATACTCTGATCAAATTAATAAATACATGTGTGTGCACGCAGTACGCGTACACAATTTAGAGATATATATTAAACATTCTAGAGAACAACATATTATAGTTGCTGATAAGAGCATTGACATTATCAGCAACAACAACAACAACAACAAGAACGGCAATACAAACTAGGAACCAAATTTCTCTACATATTTGATTGTTACATTAACAGAGGGACATAAATATAGACATGGGAACTACATAGACTTAAGATAACAAGAAATTTGCGTAAAGAGCGTGCGAAGGAGGCATGCAAAATCAAACAGGTTTTCAGTTAAGTACACGTAGCAAAGCAAACACCATAATACCGTAAAGGAATGTGCAGCAATAACAAAGCAGCCGCAACACAATAGTCACCTTTAAGCAAATCTCTTAGGTACACAACTTCATAGTAAGGAGAACAGATTTGTCACGCATAACTAAACGAGTTGATGCAGGCTGAGGTAATATTGTGAAGGATGTGTGGTTGGCTATATTATATTCTTATGCCCAAGAGAGAGCATTAGGCAGACATAGACGTTTAGCTGGTAGCCGATTTCGTTAATTCCTAAAGATAGCTATCTATGTAGTTGAAAAATGTCGAGCGAACTTAAAACCGAAATATGGACGTACAGACGGACGCGAAACAATCGATTTCAATTTTGATGCTGATCAAGAAAACAAAACTCATGTAGGCTCTACCATCTCCTTATGGTTCTAGCCAATGGAATATCATTCTTAATACACCTCTCCTCCTTACATGGAATATATAATCATAATACATTAAGAAAAAACGTGAATTTCAAAAACTTGTGTATTTTTTTAATCGTTTGAGGCCATCGCTAGAAGTTATCCGTTTAAGCTAAAAGCCTGCAAATATTAGTCATAACAAAATGAGGAGGTGGGAGCTAAACATTTCGAGAATTCGAAAGATAACGGCCACCCCAATATCCAACCATTGCAGCACATACATGCTTGCATTCGCTACTAATTAACATTTTAGACGTGCCAAATGCCATTTTAGACATAAAATATATTATGCATACACATACACGTACACATATAATTTTGACATAACTTAGTTCAGATTTGTCTCATATCTTCTATCACCTACTTCTACCTGTATAAGTGTATAAATAGATGAGGGTGCTTATTCAATTAACTGGCTTGTGATTTACATACGGCGACGCTATGACGATTTCACAGACATTTTTGGTTGGTGTTAAGTATTAAATATATAGGGGGTATATTGGTTTTGTTCAAAGGTTTGTAGGTATCAGCAGAGGGGCGAGCCTCACCCCCCAAAAGTACATATATACTTGATCATCACCAATAGACGAGTCGATTTAATCCTTCTGTCCGTTTCAGCAATAAGTCGCATCCAGGCGCTTTGCTGTCCGTAATTTTGCAATTATACCGATTGGATCAGAATCTAAATCTGAACCGATTTACTATCTCTATCTATCTGTCTGTCTATTTAATTTGTGGTTCCATTTTTAAATATATTTTGATGAAATTTTGTTCTTGTTTTAAAAGGAAACCCTATTGAAAATGGATTGGATGGAACCATTTTTAGAACACTTCTCCACATAACATCCAATAAAATGAAAGTCTTTATGTAGAGCTAAGTGGTGTAGGGTATTAAATTGTCGGGCTTACATTATAATACAATATAATGCGTTCGCACAATACGCATATGTCGCACGTTCGCTTATGTTTGCTACGTCAAAAGGTAGTTATGCTAAAGAGTACTCCAAAAGCAAATAGGTGCGCATAAATCTATGTACAATATACATACATGTATATACGCCATGTGCGAGATTTATCACTTTATAATCGGGGATATGTGATTAAGTTTGTAAACAATAATGTACGTTCGTACAGCTCAATTGTTCACGAATGCCTGTTGATTTAATCTCCTAAATAATTTTCAATATTACTTTTCTGTTAAATATTGATAAGTAATGCATTTATGAAAAATGTTTACGGCAACAAGAGAACATATTATAGTCATGTCAAAAAAAATTCCACGTGTAATCACTCAACAAATTTTTCATAGTTCAGAAAAATTATTGCCAGTTGAGTAAAAGCATGTATTAGCAATATACACGATGCTCAATTCCAAATAACAAACAAATAAAATAAAGGATAATTTGCGATTTTAGATAGAGGGCTCGTGGATCACCATAGACCAACACATGCATACATACGAGAATTTCGTCAAGTATTTGTTATAAGGAGAGAGATTCCACACAATAACCCATTGGATCCAAATTTATGCATAAATTTTAGGCGAAGGCTAACCGAAAGTACATACAAGCTTATTTTTGTACCCTCACAGATGAGATAAAATGGAGGGTATAAAAAGTTTGTCATGCTGTTTGCAACACCTAGAAGAAGGCATCAGACCCTACAAAGTCAAAAAGTGAATGGATGTCCGTATGTCCATGTATTCGTCTGTAGGGGCATGGTCGGAAAACAGACACAAAATCTATATAATTGTCACAAAAATTGATCTAAAAACTTTCGTAAACATATGTGTTGTTCCTAGCATCGATGTGCAAAAATGAGAATGATAGAACGTTCATAATTTTCAAAAAATCAACGTAAAACTCGACTTGTAGGCAGATCCGTAATAATACCGTATTAGAGCAGATAATCGTATACCTGTCACTATACCATAATTGCTGAAAACTCTACCTCAAATATGATTAAAATGTATCATTTTTAATGATAGATGTGATTGACAGTTGAATGATTTATTTCAGGATTCGTTTATACATATATACCTTAATGACAATTTATAAACTTAATAAAAGCTTTTACATATACATACGCAGACATACTCTACACATTTCATTATCCCAATAAACCGCCCTTTATATGACCTTACATACCTTTGTCACAGCACACATAACATCAAAATTATTATAATTTTGTATGTATTATATTCTTACACGTATTTATGTACACAAATCCACATGAGCCATATAAATGAGCAAAACGAGCAGACAACAAAATCAATAAAAGCAATTTTCGTCTCGAAATTAACGACAGTTTATGACACATACAATAGATATGTGTGCATGTAGCATGTACACATAAATATAAATCATTCACCTTTAAACTTAAATATTATTTAAAATGTGCGTGTGTGTGTGTGTGTGTGAATGTTACATACATACATACAAATATGAGACACCTGTCAAATGTATCTGTCACTCATTAATGCATTCATTTACCTTATATTTGTGTACATGCATTCACATATACATACATCATACACCAGTAGACTTATATGCGTTGGGTTGTTCTTAAACAAAATCTTCAATATGATTTATGTCGATGCGATAATTTTAAGGATATACATATTAGAATATATGTAGTGTGTAGAATAAAAACATCCATGGACACAATGACATTCAGGTAATTACAAATATTATGATTTCTCATGAATGGATGTAAAGCTGAAATTAAAATGAAATATTTTTGAAGTTCACCCGTCCACGTTGCCATCATACAAAACAAGTATTAAAACTAAATTTGACTTAAGCCTTGCAGAGCAGCACTTTAGCGAATTCGAAGAAGTTAAAAAATGACTCAATGACAGTTTCTGACTTTCTAATGGACTGAAAGGAGTAACTGTTCTATTAGAATGGCATCCATAAATTGCCTGTTAAGTTGGAAAAAATGTGTAGAATCAAATGGTTAATACTTTAACTAAATAAATTTTAACTTAAATTTTGTAAGTAACGTGTTATCGCTAGCAAAAAAAAACCGGAAAGGAATTATCGACATACCTGATAACTGCTATTAATGACTTAAAGATAAATAAAGCATCGCATGCTATAAAAGAGAATAAAATGTACAAAAAAAAACGCCAGGACTGCTACTTTCCCTTAACTGGGGCACAACGGAATATTTATTTACACATACATTTATATTTATTATATAAGGACCTGCTTTCTCTCTCTCTCCTTCTCGATTCTCAATTGACAAATTCAATTAATTCAGTGGTTTGTGCAAACGAGTATTGTGATGTATAGACAATATCTGTTACTTGGATGCTTACATACTTACACTGTATAGTGGTGATGGATTGACAGCACGCATGTGTAGTGTAGGAAATCGATTTTAATGTCTTATTTAAAATATTCAAACTGTGCTGTTGGTAATGATTTAAAATCATTTTCAGGGAATTTAAACAAATATTTCTGAAATACTTGAAAAAGTTTTTGCTGGACTTTAAGGTAACATACAAGAGTGCAATTTTTGGAGAAAAAACAATGCAATCCGAAGATGTGAGCAATGCTTATATGTACGAGTACTTGCACACGCACAACGACAAAGGTATGTATGTGTATGACTGGTGTCAATATATGCATCTGAAAACTTTGTCCGACTAATGAAATGTTAATTTTGACACATCATTAATGTATTATTTACCATATGTATATGTTGTAAGTAGTATATGTACATAGATGTATGCACATGTATGTAGATGTGTTTATGTACATGTGGCGTAATTAGTTTTGATGGCTTTTGTTTCAAAATTAATTTATTTGACGTTTCTGTTTTATTTTACGTTTAATGTTTATTGACTGACATTTATTATGGGAGAAGGAGAGACAGAGAGAGAGAGAGAGAGAGTACTTGCAACAATATAATGCAAACACTTGCACACACGCATGTAACCATTGTAACATATAAGTTTGAATGTGTGTTTCTGTTTGATTCATTTGCGTTCATGTTGGCTGGCGGGTTCATTTTCATTAAATTGCATAATTTGTTTTGTCACAAAAGTTAATTGATGTTATACAATTTTAGTCATTAGGCACAATAGCGTGGATGAACAGCCGCGATAAGTCGCACGCAATACCGATTCAAATAAAAAACTAAAATCTACTTAATGTGTACGTGCGATAAATACAGGGCCCATTATCAATGACTGGACTGAGTGACTGAGTGACTGAGTGACTGGCTGACTGATTATTAGTGGAATAGGTCATTGACTTGGAGAGGATTGTATGGTTTATTAATTGAATTAAAATTATTATAAAGTTTTAGTTTTTGCCATTTACAAACTTAAAACTCTCCTTCCGTCCTTCCTTCCTTCTTTTCTTCTTTTCTACATTCGCAGCAGAAACACAGATATAATATAAATATCATTTCGTATTTTCAACATCTTTACATTTTTACATTTTGCATTCCTTCTTCTTGAAAAGAGACATAAGGTCTATTAAGAAAGTCAATCAATGTCTATCAAATGAGATGACTTAAAGGACTAACTCAAACAACGTGTTTTGCATGAGTATTCCTGTACAGACTATGTATGTATGTTTATGTGTATGTGAATATACATTTGATGAAAACTTATACATCAGAAGGACTCTTCTTTTCATTTATTTTTCTTATTACGAACTTATACAAAGGGGGAGTGCAAGGGCGACATTTTGATTGTGAGCAACGAAGCACGCACTAGAATTTTCTCAGAATTTGAACTTATACCTTATATGTAATATAGTAGGAAAGTCTTGAAAAAGTTGACATTAGTGATGGACAGGTTGACAACTGAACTGAACTGAACTGAACCAAGTACAAACTGAACCAACTGACTGACGGATTGACTAACGCACAACTAACACAACGACTGAGAATGCCAATGCGAGTGCATCAAACCAGCTCAAGTGTGAGCTGATGGCAAATGATTGAGAGGTGTAAGGACTTTAGTTATACACATTGTTTTCCTTTCCCACCTCCTGCTTTTCGGTCGCTTTTTCTTGCAACCCACAACTGTGTGGGGTGGTGTTTTTCCTTTTAATCAGTAAAATATTTAAAGAAAAGGAATCCTTCAAGTGTGTCACCTTGTCAAAATGTAAGTGCATTTCTCTCTATTATATACGTTACTTAGAATATGACCATTTTCTATGATTTGATTGAAAGTTTTGATTGTTATACCCCCCACATCGTAGTGAGTGGGTATACTGAGTTTGTCATTCCCTATACAACTACCAGGAAGCAACTCGAGAGATCCCACAGTAGTAGCTAAAATTCTGCTTAGGTTTACTTGTATTAAATGGGTAAAATCGATTAACGGTCTCGGCCTTTGGCCTAATTCTAAACAAGCTTTCTTAATTGATTTTTCCCTTTGTTTTTCAGTGGGTTGAATATTAAAAAAATGTTTAGAGGAAATCCGTTTACTGGCTCTGAACATTTACCTGTGCAGACCATTCCTCACATCACTATCTCTTCTCTCTCTCTCTCTCTCTCTTTCCATGTAAATTATTTTTATATAGTCCTTTACACAAGCACTTATGAAACTGAATCAAATCAAATAATAGAAGAATAATAATGTGCACGCGACGATGATGATGATTATAGAACAGATAGAAAAAATTCTTGACGAAAGTTTGACAAAGTACGAAAGTTTTATAAAAGTGTCTTCAAGACGGAATTAATTAACATCAAGGACAATTTCTAGTGTAAAAAACAATAGAAAAATGGTTTCACATAAAAATAATACAATGAAAAAAATTAACAAACTTTTGATATGAAAAAAAAAAACAAAACAAGTAAAACGGGGCTATCTTAGGCGTGCGCCAAATCGAGGATACCCATCATCATGCAAGAAATAATATCTGAATTTCTTGTAAAGCGAGGGACTTGAAACGAACGTTGGTTCTCGATGTTTTGTAATATGGTGTTGTTGGACAGTCAGTGGGTCGATTTTGCCCATTTTCAACGGGATACTTGAACTATTAATGAAGAAAATCTGTACCAAATTTCAGCTGGATATATGAAAATTTGCAACTGTGAGAGTCTGAGCTGAAAGGTCCGGGTTTAAAGTTTTAGACGTCATTGTGGGCGTATCCTTTGCCCGATTTTGCCGAATTGCCATAGAAATCCTTAGAAAACCTCGAAGATTCCGTGTACCAAATTTCTTTGTGATATCTAAATTTTAGCGACTGTTGGACGGACGGACAGAGTGGCTAAATTAATTTTTCTATTAATGCTGATCAAGAATATATGTACTTATGAGGGTGTGGCTTGTTCGCTTCTAACACTTACAAACGCTTGAACAAAAACGATATACCCGCATAATAACACACGCATCCCCTCATACAATATCTTTTACGGACAACTAAACAGCCAAACAACTGATGAGTTCTGCCATCAACTCTATTTAATCATGACTTTGAAGTTCGTCAAACTTTGTCTGCTTTATACCTCATCTCTCCTCCTTTGAATTCGTCAATCAACGTGCTCTTCGAAAATGAATGACAAGCTTTTCATAGAGATTGCGATTAAAAAATGGATTTCATCACAATGAAAGACATTTAAATCTTATTTATTTAATGTATTGGTAGTAAAAAGAAAGTAAGCAAATTGAATGTATACTTTGTAGGGACCTCGCGTTGGATTGGTAACCCATCGTCAGTTGAGAATATTAGCATAAAAGTCGAGATTGGTTCGACAGGTAAATGAGCATTTAAGCTCATTTCCATGTAAATCGCATGAAAGTCGGATCCACAACAAAGAATGTCCCTCACGGTAACAAAATACATCTGACAATATTTTGGATTCGATCTACAACAGATTTAGCTATGTGTACTTGTTTATATCAATGCCTTGCATCTGAGTAACGCTCATGCTACACCTACGACACCGATCGTTTTGCCATTTTAGTAACGTTGCGGCAATTAGTTATTAGAATCTACAATAATTCCCCAAATCCTTGGGGGTTATTCATTATTCCTTCACAAGGCAATGATTTACTATTTATTTTTCTTGGTCATACAAGTAAGCCCTGAATCTGATGAATAACTATACTTTCTAATTAAAATGGCTACTTATAAGTGTATCATCATAAATAATAATCATCATCATTCATAACATTTCATTAATTAATGCAATTTATATATTATATGTGTGCACACAAGTATAATGTGTGTACTTGTGTACATTAGGGTGGGCGCTATTTTAGCAATATTCGAAAGTTTAGCTCCCACCCACCAATTTGTAATTAACAAAGCGAAGACGTTTGCAAAATTTTAGGTTAAACGGAAAACTGCTGAGGGTGCCGCAAATATCTCAAACTTTAGAAATCGCTGATATTCCCGTTTTTCATAAAAGTATTATAATTTATCTTCCACGTAAAGCTGAAGACAAACTAAGAGTGTTATACCGTTGGCTTGAATTACGGAAGGGCATTAGGGCCCACATAAGTTTCACTTTATTAATTAGCGTTAAAATTAGACTCAATAGAACCATGGTCGCAAAAATCTAGATAAATTGAAATTTTGTAAAAATATTTATTTTTAATATGAATTGTGGGCGCACCTATTAAGCCCCCTGGTTTTTCCTTGAGGGATAACATAATACGTTTCAAATTTGTATTTTTTTTTATAAAGCCATGAGATATTTTTGTTAATTGGGGGCGTGGCTGTTATTCTTAAATAGATAGGTTGTGTACAGACGGACGAGATTCAAATTAACGAAATAATAGTCTTAGTATGCCCCCCGCCTTACACCCAAATTATACGCATAATATTTCGAGAATTCGTGAAATAAAGGCCACCCTACTGTACACACGTACACGTTTCTATTGCTCTTCCATAATCTATCCATAAATAAACTTGGGTTTATGTATTATTTTGGATTTAATATGCCACAAACACAATTTATCCGACCAGAGTATGGTCACTGTTAGCATATGCGTGGTGTAGTTTTTCTTCAAGTATATAAGAGCGCTTATTAATTAATGACAACCAAACTCCTTATGAGCTTCAGCCTCAACTCTATGGTCGATTTAGGTTTCGTTTGTGCAGCCACAAATCTTGAGGTTAATAAGGAATGCTGGCGTAAATCACATCCATGTGTATTTATGTCATTGCCTAATAGAGGTGTAGAATACGAAATCTTTATATTAAACTCATTTGTTTATATTCTTTTAATATTATCATTTATTATTCGCACAAAAATTATGCCAATAAATGGATGCATAAATCATTTAACAACGTTAGTGAAGTTGTTGTCTTTGCCTAAGTCTCTGTCTTGATTAACTCTCATATGACTTAACATTAGAAACTTCTATTGATGGTTTTAATATGAAATAAATCATAATAATATGAACGAGCAAACGGTATGAAAATTTAAATCTTGAATTGGATTTAAATTAAACGCCAACGTGAAAGCGCACGTTATATTTAAACGTAATAGTATTGTTTAATAAATGTGCACATCGAGTACAGTGCTGCAACAGGAGGCAGGAATAAAGCTATTGTGAGGTTTTAGCACAAATCTGCTCACGCTACACACATTTTTTAACATATAACAGCTATAACACGGTAACGACTCATTTGCGGACCCATGTTATGTACTCACTTAGATACGGTGGAACGTATAGTAGGGCCGCTTTGTAGTATACTACCGATTTACGAGGATTACTGTTACGTTTAAATTATCACTTTTTACATTCTTTACATAAGACTTAGGATGTATATTAAATTTATTTATATGTGAATTGGAAGGAAGCGCCAAAGATCCTATACCCTTGCGTTCTTAATCACACCAGCCATCTCCGACGGTTGGAAGCTTGTGCGTCTTATCGTCTGTTGTTGGAACCCTCACGGTTAACAAAAACTCAGATATTGATTGGAAAAGTCGCAATAACAATTCTTTTGTAAGCATAAAAAAATCCCTAGAATTGATATCAGTCGATACGCTAAAAATAGGTGGGGTCGTGTACATATAGTATATAATCCAATAGCCTTTGAAAGAGAGATATGAGATAGAGCGTTATTTAACCTTTTTACTGACGTCTACGTTGTGTTGTATAATATTCAAGAAAACTCCAAACATATAGTGGTGTCTGTGTCATGTGACCATGGTGGTTGGAATAGAGCAAAAGAAAATAGTCAAAAAATTGTCAATACAGATTATATCAATATCTCTGGCGATTTCAAAATTACTATAACATCACAGGTACAAAGACGGTTAAGCAAATTAATGCTAATACTACTACTTGATTTTTAGCTGAGTATTCCAGAAATTGTAGAGTCTCCAAGGCTTTCTTATAAACGTGTTAAAAAGGAAAGAAGTGCTACCTTAACTGACCGATGAATATAGAAAGTCTGTTCATATTAAACTTATGAAAAATTGCAGTCAAACATTTAGAGTGCATTTCAACATTTTTCCACAAACAATTTGTCAAATCTTTGTCCATTTGAAGCAAAACACCAACAAACACTTTTTGAAACTTGATATTTTTCTTTTTCCAAGAGACAGAGACAACAGCTTACTCAACGTATTGGCCAGAACAATCAATTCAGTAGCGCATAAATTTCATCATTACACTAATCAAGTGTTAATGAAGACCGTTCTATTCAGTTTCTCTAAGCATGAAATGCTACGACATAATGAGAGTATAATATTTAACAAAGATACAAAACTCAATGAATGGTAATAAAAACAACAAGACCCAAAGACACCATTTACGCTTTTTTAAGTCTGCAACAATTGCCCTCCCCAGGAACGTATTCATTTCGAAAAGCAAGAAGAAAAAGTTTTGCATATGCAGCAATTGGTCGTCGGAGTCATTCATTGAACTCTTTCCACTTTTTTTTTTGTTGCTATAACATAATGAATGGTATACTAGGTTGATGAAGTGTTTTAAAGTTTTACGTATTTAGCTAAAAATTATCTAAAAAGATATAAACTGATGCTACTTCTTAACCTCAGGTAGTGCTCAGTAGACAGGTTCAAAGTTCTACTCGTTTAAACCCTACATGCGCCAAACAATTTGAAATAAATTGCAGACCATCTAAGATTTTCTTGTTGACCAGGTGATGTTCTTCTGTTAGTGGCAAATCTCACTCTGCAAAATCAATTCTTTATATACAATAGCTTATCGAAAACATCATCGGAAAGTAAAAAAACAGATGTTGTATTGACTGACTCTCTATAGTGTGGACTGATAAGGAGCAATAGAGATTTTAGTTCGTAGAAGCCTCAATTGTGAGCTCAACTTTTATTTAAAATTATATCACAGCAGAGTTAAAATGTTAACTAATGAAAAAGTCGTTTCGGACTGTGTACTAATTCCGTACCTGGTTTGACTTTTCTTTTTCTTCCTGTCATAAGTCTTCTTCTAATTAATACACATATCCACATTCCACAGGCACTATCCACACACAAGAGTGTCTGTGTTATGTTATAATCAGTTTTAATTTTGGTGAATTGTTCATATTGGCGTGAAATGTCAGAAAGCATCACGTTTGTCTCATCAAAGTTGATGAGACGAGAATGAATCAATTTTCATTCACTCTGTTTGGTTTTTTTTTTCTTTTTTGTCGAGGAATGATTATATGGTGTTACTACGTCATCATTCATTTACGAAATTAGCCTAATTTAGTATAGCCATTGATTGCGTTTTATGTAGAAAATGTACTCGTTCAGAATTCAGTGAGATTAGCTTTAAACTCTTTAAGACATTGTTTGTATGTTGTGCAAGAATTATTATTTGTTAGTCTGTGGCAGTACATGCCATGGCATTATAATCGCTCAATATTACAGTAGATTGCAATTGGAATGAATCATAAAGTAAAATATTGTATTATTGATGGCGTTGGATCTGACATGAACTCGTTTGCGTTGGTAATCAAACGATTTATTTTTCCTTTTTATTATCGCAATATGAGAAGATAAACAGCAAGCAATATGACGAGGATGATGAGGAGTGATGGATTGATGGTCTAATTTTAAATCGTGAACTTTATATAAAATATTACACATACATACACACTACACACACACATAATATATTGAAGTCTTCTTGAACAAGCAAGAGCTGTACAAATGATATGTGATGGATGGCTGTGATGGAATTGATGTTAAAGATTACAGAGTGCTAGGGTCTGTATGAATGGTTGAGTGGTAAAGAATGGGATTAAAATAAAAATATTCCATCAAGAAAGTGAACAGCAATAAAAACTGAAGAAGATTTATTGTTCGTTTATCACAGAATAGTTTGGAGACTGAACGGCACTACGTATGCAATGAAAATCCATTGGTGTCATAATTTAATGACATAATTGAATTTAATACAACTTCGCTAAAGAATTACTTAACACTGGTGGGAAATATAATAAATGTGTGCGAAAAACCCCATTTTTTAAATGTAAGAACAAACGGATGAAAAGAGTTAGTAGTGTAGTGTCTGATTAAAGGTCGCGGTGTCGGCTTTTGCCCTTGAAAGGCAAGACACCGCAAGTTCATATAAATTTATTCCGTTTTATTTTGTCAAAGACGACTTATCTAGGTTTCCTTTTACTTTTTAATGCTCAGTTAGACAACGAAATGTCTGAGAAATGTTGGTTTTTTTTCTTTCGCGCCTTATATTACTTTCTAGGTCGTATAGATGGTGTGGAGGTAGAGTGGCAGCAACAAGTAGTTGTTAGCATTATACATCACTTGAACTTTTACCAGCTACGACACGACACCAACGCCAACACTACCTATTTTTAGAGTTGAAAGCTAAAGCGTCTGTAATGCTGTTCAAAGAAATTCCCGAAAAATGTTGAAAAAAGCACAACAGAAAACCCGGCTAGTTAACCAGACACACTATGCCTAGACTATATGTCACAACACCCACATCTCATTAAAGCATTGCCACCGCTTTCGGCTTTTCCCTTTCCCTTTTATCTACTATTTTACATTAAGCAGTAAAATACTATACTCCCCTCCCTCCCCATTCTTTTCAAACCCATTCAAACTATGTGTGGAATAAAGTTGTGGTGGTAATAGTATTTTCTGTCTGTAGGTTATACGATGGTGAAATTGCAATCATAAGGGGGTATATTGTTGTTAAACAAACGCTTATGAAAGATAGTAGTAGACATGCCACACCTCAAAAAGTATATACATTATTATTCAGTATCAAAGCCGGGTCGATGTAGCCCTTCTTCTGTTCTATGTCTTCATGTACCTGTATGAATTCTGGAGTGGCGCTGGGCGCAAAAGTTGAGATATTGAGCTAAAATTTAAACAATTTGAACCATTTTATATATGTGGGTATTTTGGTACTTTGAATGAACAAATTGGATCCAAAAACACGCCCACAATGCTAACAAAACACAAAATTATTTGCAATATTTTTTTCTTTACTGGGACGAGTACAGTGGTGGGTATCCTAGATTTGACATACGCCTGATGCAGCTTTGTCACTTGTTCTCTTTGGAATTTTTTATATTTTTCGTTCCATTTTACATAAACACACATAATTATTGAGCAGGAAAGCGAACACAATTTATGAATATAGGGGGAAAGAGCTTTAAGTAAGGCAACAATAACCACATTGTATGTACGTGACATGTGTTCGTGTGTGTAAACGAAAAAAAAAACACAATCACTGTGTGTTCCATATCTCTGCTTATTTTCGCTTATTTCCATGTTCTTACGTAGGTTTTCCGGTATCATTCCTCTCACTAGATTGTGTACGTAATTGTCTAGTTAAAGCAAATGGTTCGGCTTGGCCCGGTTGGTTATTGGGCTGTCTGGCTGACTGGCTGACTAGTTGGCTGATTGTTGAGGCTTTAACTTTGGCATGTGTCCTTGCCCTAGTCCCACTTTACTTAGATTCACTTATACATATGTTTTTACCCCATTTACAATTCAAACATGCATTCTTAGAGTTGCGTTTATATGTACGCTAGCATGCACTATATGTTAAAAACTTCAAAAGCATTTATTTGTAACGATTTTTGTTCCCTTTCTTCTCTTTATTTTATATAAATCGTGAAAAAATCTTTAAAGCTTTAAAATGTGAATCATTTTAATCTTTATTATCAAACAGTTACCCTGCTTCGTTTCTACCGATTATTGATTCAAATTATATTCTGAAGTAATGCAGACATTATCATAATCACACCAGGAATAGAAATTTGTGGTTGAAAAGGTACGAAAAAGTTTTTAGTGAAGATGGAAATGTATTCCATTACACGCGTTTCTTCAACAGTTGTGCGGTTGATGGGCATCCATATACGTATAATTCACGCACACAAAATGTAAACATCAATGTCAGCATTCATCGTTCATGTTGTTCGTGCGAGTGATGATGCAGTTTGCGGTCTGTCACGGGGCCTGCCATATGACAACAATCAGGCCAACGTGTCCTAACAAGGATTAAACGTTCTAACTATAGATAAATGACAGCGAAGCAGACCAACACAACAACACAACAACCCAACAACATATGTGCCATAAAATAATACGAACTAGGAGTAATATTTTTTCTTGACCATCAATTGCGTTCTTTTTTATAAATGTTACTTGCACATATAATTTATATGTGCGGTTCATAGTTTTCTCTATTTTTATACACAAATTTTGGTGTGAAAGTGAAACGTTTAAAACGCATCGCAGACTTCAATGTCGAGCTAGTGCATATATAGATCACTCAAGGCGGACAAGTGAGTGTGTGATGATTGCCGTTGTTGTTTTTGTTTCACAGCTAATATGTGTTTTAAATTTATGTTACGTTGGGAGAAATGGTCACCAAAAAACTTCAAAAAAGTTTGTTGAAAATACATTTTTCCCAAATAGACATTCGCTTGTCGAAACATATACATAAACATGTGCTTGGATGTGAAAAACGTAGTTCATATGATGTTATCAGTTGATGCATGTGTGGTATAGTATAACGTCGTCATTGCGTTGGACAATGTCTTCAGCTGCAATTACAACATGTTTCACTAAAACTGATGCTGATAAATGTTGACACATGTGTGGTCATAAACATTTTTACTCACCCTCGCTATCTCTTCTTTCACACTTCTACCGCTTCCAACGAGTTAAACTTTATTATACCCTGCACCACCTGTGGCAAAGGGTGTGTTGAGTTTGTGCGGATGTTTGTAACTCCTAAACGACAAAAGCCACACACACCTTCAATCGATTCAAAACCAAAATCTGAATCGTTTTAACCATGTCCGTCTGTCTGTCCATGTAAACTTGTGCGCAAACTAAATTTACCATGAAACTAATTGTAGCATAGTTGTGGAGTAGTGTAGGGTATTAAACATATTCACTTGTTTTTTTATGGCCATGTCCAAAGCTTCCTACATACTCGTATGTATGTACGCACATATATATGTATATATGCCTAGATGTGTGAAAGCATGAGCATTGTGTGATATGTGGTCCATTTAAGTACTCTCTCGGCCAGCATGACAAAATTGTGTTTTATTAAATATTATTACACTTTAAGAGTTTTACTTTCTCGGGTTTATTATTATTATTATTGTTGTTGTTGTACGATATTTACTACAATCATTATTCTCGTCATCATCATCTAACATTCATCACTTAAGTTAACCAGCACAACCGCACTGTTTTACATCATTATGAAGTGTATAAACGAAATGAACAATTGTACATATGAATGTGCGTCTGTACTTATATATAAGCAGCAACGTCATATATCACTATAAATATGTGTAATACACACACACACACACACACATACAGAGGAACAACTTTTAAAAATATAACAGTCGTTCAAGCGTGACAATTTAAGAGCAGAATTTAAGGATTTCTTCAACAATATTTTATGGACTGGCCAACAAACGGAGAGACGGAAGGCGCTTTTCTGACGCCTTCATAATCATAAGCGCAAAATTTACTTTTGCTTGCATCAAAAGTGGCGTAGAGCCTCTATAAAAATGTTGTATGAAGAACAATAATCATCGTCGTTACAACAAATAATTTTATTGTGAAAATTATTGTTTATACACAAAGTAGGTTTCATGATCTTAAAGAGGCCGTACGAAATATATATTCTGAATATATATGTTTGTCCGCCTGTGTAAATCATTCTCCCGATCGCAAAAGCTCAGATATTAGCTACGAAACCAAACCTATGTAATGGACGTTGTTGTACGACGGTATTGAATTAAATCAAAAATTAATAATAATCATGATCCCACTAAAAATACAAAAGGATCATTACCACCATCTTGGGGATGATTAAGATTGCACTACCTGGAGAAAGCCTGTAGTAACTTGACATAATCAAAATATAAAAAAATACCGTAGAAAGAAATCGACAGTCCCTGATAAAATTGTATATGACATGATACATAATAACAACAACAACAACAACAGCAAATGCTAATCAATAAAATTTTGCGACTATAATTATAAAAAAGCAGCAACAACTGCATTCGGAAGATATGAAAGGCCAATGACAAATTTTTAAGTCTTCCGCGACAAACATTTTTAATGCAAACCTTGGCAAATGCGTCAATTTGACAATTGCACACAATTTGTCACTTTGATTTTATTAATGAACGCCAACCACTTTACCAGTATTCATGTGTAGAAGTGTTGATGGCGAAGGTATACGCCATCGCCTTTAACTCGACACAGGCCATAACAGAAATAATTATTCAACCGAGTGGGAAAGTACTCGTACATATACGCCGATGCCACAATACGTGTTATGTAGTTTTTTTTACGCTAGTTTGTTGCATCCTAATGAATCATCAAAATGATAATAAAGACTACGATGATTATTATTATTATTATTTCTGCTGTGAATTATAGTTATACGAATATAAACTTCGTTCACATTCACTTTGAATCACTCACTGCCTCATTTGTTTGATGAATTGTCGCGCATATGGAAAACATACGAAATGTAAACATGAAATTGTTTTTAAGATATCATTTGCATTCACTTTCGCATCGGAGTAATGTCCACACAGAAAGAATGCAGCAACACAGGCTGATTGGACGATTTGAATACCGGCTGACGAACTATTTGCAAGACAACAACTAATGAGTGTGTACGAAAAGCATTCTGAGAGATAAGTTGTCAAAGATAATATTTTGGCATTGATGAATAATGAGTTCAATTGTACAAATATTTGTACTGAAGTGTGCATTGATTATTCATTCTCCATAAACGCGAACGTTAAAATATTGATGTACGCCTTAATGGAACATCTGGCGGACAACTTTTCTGAATGGCTCAAGTTAAATTAATGTTTATAATAGTTAGTGGAAGACCGACTCGTAGGATAAAAGTGTTGATTTATAAATTTTAATAAGAAGTAGTGCTAGTGGGCAATTAGTTAGTTGCTTTGGGTCGTGGTGGTACATTTTTACCATTAAAGTTATCTTATTGTTGAACTTTACCGAAACAAGACACAAGACAATGTGGGTGTGGCAACGAGGGCAAAATATACCACCAAAATAACTAAAAGCGCCCTTCTCGGCTCATTAACCTCGTCCAAATATTTGGGAAGTAATATTTAAAATTTCTTTGAACCCAAATAAAACATGAGACTGTGAGCACAATCGATTCCACAAATTATGAGAAATATCATTTTACGAAAAGTGGTTCTAAAAATATCAGCGATTTGCCACACCCAATATTGAGGAGGTGGTGCCGGATATTTAAGCGTTTTCCTAAGGCCAAAATAATTTGTTGACTTGTTTCGTTTATCATTCCTGTTGATAGACATGTCAGTTGAAATTTTTCCTGCATGCTACTGTGCGTAGCACCACTGTGTCGAGATATATTACACAATATGGAAGCAAAATAAAAACCACGTTTAGTACCAGTTTTTGTAGATTAACGTTATGAAGGTGTCAAATGTCAAGGACATTTAATGTAGTTCAAATAACCAGCAAACATATGTAGTGGGCCGGAAAAACACTAAATGCATGTGTAAATAATGTTCAAATTTGCATGAAGGCATATATACAGTTACCTGTGTGCAGTGTTTTGCATTTGTGCATCAAGCCATGTCATGGGATAATAAGGCGAAGAAGCATGGTCAAATAGAGACTGACATAAATGCATCACTTGCACTCAAAACCACCAAACATTTGACACACACACACACATGTGCACCAGGAAGCATAACAAGCACATATGCACATACACTTATACATATTTGCACACTTCAACAATAACCCTCACTCCCTCACTCGCCCAGCAAAGACATAACTAAACCAAAGACTATCAAAAATAGGTGATAAATGTAAGTGTGGGTGTGTATGTTTGCGTGTCAAGATGAATAGCATATCATAGAGCAACGAAAATAGTGTCATAACTGTGGTCATGTCGGAGCAATAAAGGGAGGTGGGGAGCAACAGCACAGCACACAAGAGGCATTCATTGTGCAATCAGTAGAATCAACAGCAAAGAGGCTCACTTTACCATGCATATTATCAACAACATTACCATCATTATCCGTACTTTCCTCAACAGGATGGATGGAACTCGCATGCATGTACACAAATGGCTGTATGCACAACACATACATTGCAGGACATATGTAAGTGTTGACTGGTAAATACATCATCATCAGCAAACAACAAACACATCACATTCAATTCGTCTTTCCTTCTCCTTCTCCTCTCCCTTATCTTTCTCCACCCACTCTGATATATACAAATTATGTATGTAACGGGACATTGTATGTGTACAGTGAGAGGAGTTCAACATTATACGTCAGGGTTTCCGTAAACGGCGAGGTAAACGGAAAATATTTTAAACAATTTTCACCCAATTTTCCATCATTCTCGCACTCATTTCACTTATGCAGCAATTCAGTCATTGCAGTAAAACTATGCTACTGCATGTAAAACATACTTGGACGCACTTTACTGGTGCATGTATAAGATGATAAACAACCACGACGAAATTAAATGCTAAACGAAGACATTAACAATGCAGGACAACTGTGCCAGAGACGATGACGCACCATACAGCCGCGTATCTGTATATGCCCGAGCACATTCGCACGCAGCATCATATATACACACCACACCACACCACACCACACCACACGTGTACGTCTTTCCCACGCATATATTTTCAGTTTATTAAATGCTCTGAAATTTTGATGATATTTACTACAGCCTTGGCGTTTGACAATCATTTATGCTGACATCTTCTGAAAGCCTTTGCGGTCTCAACGGCATACTCCAGAAATGTGCAAAATGTACAAAAACAAGAGAGTGCATGGGGAGGGGGATGAACAAGATCCTTGAAAAGAATGATTACTGCATTTGATGTTAGATTATGAAAACTAACCAATGCACCCTAGAATTCGAAGGCAATTAAAACTAAAACTCACATGTACACGGACACACTTCCAAATGCAATAATGGATTAATTCATGTGGTAGACGACTGTGTGCTTATGACATTTGATGTTCAAAGAAAAATTTACCAATTGACTGCGTTTTTGATGGAAAAGAAAAACAAGGCGTGGGCAATTGACCCAGACCAACCAACTGCAGCAAAACGTGCGAAAAGAGGATGAAAATCCATTGAAACGCGTTTAACTAAGCAATCACAACCTTTTACATAAAAGGCTTAGAAATGAGTTAATAACGATGCTTTATGGGCCATAATTCATACAGTTGCGCGAGTTGTAAATTTTATAATGCAATGTATGCCGTTCGGGGAGAAAGACACAAACAAGTCAAAGTGCAGTTTAGTCCCATCAGTCAATTTGTGAAACGCCCAAACGGCCATTGGGCACCATTATGTTGGCGCAATGGTAGCAGAGATAAACTCACTTTATTAAGGCTCTAACGAAGGACCCTGTGTCCTATCTGAGCCTTTGCATTTCAACGGGACGAATTTATCTGTTGTTAGTTCGCTGAGCTGTTCTTTAAATGTATACCCTGTCAGTTATAAGAAAGTACTTGATAGAAGCTTTAATATACTCGTATTCACAGCAGGCACAATAAAAAATGATCTTCTGCGAAAAAATTATTAATTATAATTCTTTCTCTTAACCAATGACTGAAATAACGAACAACTCAAATAATCACTTAACCTGGAAACACTCTACACACTCTACACATAGATATATTCAAGTACGCAAACATGTTTCAATTCATCTCCATTCAGTTCAATCAATCATCTCAATCATCTGTCAAATCAATCCAAACTGAAGTGTTTAAACAATGACACATGCTTTTAGGTAACGGTCACATTTACCTAAGTTTTGAGAACTGCCAACTACAACCACTGAAGTTTTGAATAGTAAATGTAAACGTAAACACAATAACAATAACAATAGCAATAGCAATAGCAATAATAATAATAATAATAATAATAACAACAACAACAACATATTCAATAAACACACACTTCTCTCGTGATTATAACGTTTTATGCTTTTGTGTTGCTTTATGTGTGTGTGTGTGTGTGTTTTTGTTATTGTTTTTGTTTTTTTTTTTTGGTACATTAGTATTGGACATATAACCGTACAAATGTATAAACTGCGCTTAGCTTGACGCTTGTACGCTAGCATGCGTAGAAGTCGAAGGAACTTGGTTTTTACACGAGAAACCAATTTAAAGTGTCTCTCGATAACGTCAACATCATCATTCAATATAATCGCAAATGCTTCAAAATAACACAGAGTGAAAAGCGAGTGTGCACACTCACATAAAATAATTCTCATGAACATTGTTGACCATAGCAATGCTATGCTATGTGGAGAGAGGCATAAAGGAATACACTTGAACAAGAAGAAGAAACGAAAATTAAATCAAGCAAAAACAAAACATTTCACGAGAACGGGAAAGGAAATTTGAAGCTTTAGCCGATATCTCAGCCAATATATATATTTCTTATAATGCCCATCATCATAATGATGTTCAGAGGTTTGTAAGTGCCAGAAACTGATAAGTCGCACCCCTCCACCCTTTTCAATCCGTCCGTCCAACAGTCGCTAAAATTTAGATATCGCAAAGAAATTTGGTACACGGAATCTTCGAGGTTTTCTAAGGATTTCTATGGCAATTCGGCAAAATCGGGCAAAGGATACGCTCACAATGACGTCCTAAACCTTAAACCCGGAACTTTCAGCTCAGACTCTCACAGTCGCAAATTTTCATATATCCAGCTGAAATTTGGTACAGATTTTCTTCATTAATAGTTTAAGTATCCCGTTGAAAATGGGCAAAATCGACCCACTGACTGTCCAACAACACCATATTACAAAACATCGAGAACCTACAACAGAAATCGAACCAACGTTCGTTTCAAGGCCCCCGCTTTACAAGAAATTGAGATATTATTTCTTGCATGATGATGGGTATCCTAGATTTGGCGCACGCCTAAGATACTTGTTTTATTTATTGACACGTAACAAACACTTACCTAACAAAATATTCCAATTTGATTATTAAGGCTACAAATTTTGAAAAAATTTCACAAAAACTCAAACACTTCGATTAGGTTAACCTATGTAGAACAGCTGAAGGGGTACAGTACCACTACAGAAGCATACGATGAATTTCAGAAAAGCCATAACAACACAGTTAGTGAACAAAAAACGCGTCTAATTGTTGCAAAAATATTTTATTGATTTAATCCCAAGAAAAAAGTAAAAGAAATGTGACAACTGTTGAATAATATGACAACAACCATGGGATTCGTTTATGGATTCTAAAATTATCCACTTTTTCTTCGGTAAAGCCTTTGGCACCAAGATAAGTAACATAACTGCTGCTAACCTCTTAAAAGTACAGTAATTAGTAGACCTCCCCTAAACCCCTACACACCGTACAGTCACATTTATATTTATTGCATATAGAGCGAAAAAAGTAGTGCTTGTGTATCGTTCAGCAAGAGCAACTATCAAGCAACATGTTGATGGGTTGTAAACACTTGAAATTATTCAAGTCACTCATCCAACTCTCACTCACTTACAAAACATAACAAGCACACACAGACTTATATGCACACTCGTACAATTGTATCAATGTCATTATTTTCCACAAACAACACTAATGGTAAGCAACAAAACACAATCAGTTTGATGACGATCTGATAAATTTATTGCTTATGACAATGGAGTGAAATTTAAATAATGAGGAGCACATAACTTAAGCAATAACAACATCAGATACACTTTGGTGTGGAAGTGAAATTTGTTTAAAATTATTGTTAATTACGTTACCAGTTAAGCCTAACAAGGAACAATCCCACTAAAGTCATTAACTGCGAGGTGCCTCGGCAAACACATGATGAGCATTTGAATGATTTGAACTGTATTCCCAAAGGTATCCTTAGATGCAAAGGGCTCTTTTGATTTGAATAACTGTCATCAGTTTTAATAGTTGTCAATAAGACAACAATAAAAACAACAATGACTTAATTGTAATTAAAGATAAATGCATGTAAACTAAGTGCTGCACGTTACGTTGTCGCCCCGCTCTTGATAAGTAGACATAATTCCCACCTTTAATCAAATGCTTTAATTATACCCTACACCGCATGTGCTAAGAGGGTGTATTAAGTTGGGGCATATGTTTGTATCTGCTAAACGGCACATACCACGCGCACCTTCAAATATACCGATTGGCCCAGAATAAACATCCCTCGTTATAAAGACTTTTCACGAGGTGACTTGTACGATAATGACGCGTGCTTACTCATGCAACTAAACAAATTATAGCACCGAACAAAATTTGAAAGTAAGTGGTGTAGGGCATTAAATAATCAGACTTAACCGATTAGAACATTTTCACTAGTTTTTTTTACAAATGGCTGTTGTTGATATTGTTATTTATGGCCTTAAACCTCTAAAAAGGAACTGCAGTTAAGAAACACTAACAATAATTGGTAAAATATGAAGGAGGCAATTAATTTGATATACACCTACTTGATGCAGAATGGCCGTTCAACTATATTAGACTTCCTACAAAACAAAACATTCAAAATTGATGGATCGCTTAAGAGTAAAAGAAGTTGCAACTTAGCATTGATTGGGAAACTTGTGATTGGTTTAAGTAACCTTTTTGGCGAATAACATTAAATTAATTATGCAGCGGGCAAATATCATTTTAAGCGACTGCGATATGTCAACCATTAAAGGAGAATGAGTTCAGCAGTAAGGAGAGAAGCATACAAAATACAACAACAACAACAACAACAACAAATGTATCGTTTATAAAAAGTTGGAACATTGCGTGCGTGAGGAGAACTACAAGTGACAGTCTCTTGAGTTTCATATCTACCACAAAAGATCTGTCTGTTTTTGTCTACAAGTGCGTTTGTCGTCCAAAGAGCGAAAGACTTAAAACGATGTCACCAGAGACGCGCAGGTATGCCTAAAACAAGAAAGACCAAGACCAAGAGAAAGTAAAGATTTTAATTACAACTTTTTAAATTGCTATGCAATTATTTACATTAGCACGACACCAGCGACATGGCACATGCATCAAACTCATCCCGTTGTGCCCAGAATAGTAGAGGCAGTACCTACTAATAGGGATGCATGACATCGATTTTTTACAAAGCAGCAAAATGTCAATCTATCGAATAAACAAACCGATGTCACCTCTACAAAATACTGTGCAATCTAGCAGTGTAATTTTGAGTGGATTGTTAAAATATCGATCGATCGGAAACGAAACGCTCCTTTTAACACAAATGAGAAATTCACTTTTTCTCTAACTGTGAGCGTGTCCTGCACGTTAACATTTAAGCATATCAGATCAAATTACACACATATTATGGTGACGTCTTTGCAAAAAAAAAAAAAAAAAAAATTGTGTGTGAAAGTATTACGAAAAAATTTAAATTGAAATGTTAACCTTGCAGAAAATTAAATCCGGTAGAAACACAAGAAATTTAATAAAAAATTATGTTAAGATTTCAAATCAGAAAACGAATGCGGTAGAATCTGCAAAGCAAACAATTCGCTTCACATAATACCTTAATGGTTACCCACGGTAGTCCTAAAGCTGGAACATTCAAAATTTTGTGATTTTTTTTGTCTTTAATTTTCTACTTCTCGTTTATGTGGTGGCACACTTTTTTATTATACATCTATCTCTCTAATGCTTTGGTATCAAGAAAATTAATTTTTGTACATTCTCCACATACCACATATAATGCATATTTGAAACTGTCCTCTTTTGCTGCAATAAAACTGAATTGAAATCGATGTATAGTTACACGATGTTTTGCAACGAAGTGTGCAGCCCTACCTACTAATTAAAACACAGATTTTAAGTGACATGTGTAATTGTGTATGTTACGTTGATGATGTCTAAACTTCATCACACACTAAATGTTTTTACACGACACGCAAAATAACGCACAGTAAGCATTTATGTCATCTAGTTCTGCTAAAAATAACTTAAGCTGAGTATGTAGAACTAAAACAGAGCAATTCCTCACGGGGTGTATGTATGTAGTCCGGAGCCAGCTTTACAACATTTTATATATGCAGAGGCCGAAAAACATGATTGAATGATTGATAGATGAATAAGTTTAAAAAAATCTTAAATCCATCCATAAGTACACCTCAAAAATATGCTTTATGTGTCGAATGGCAAATTTGACAACAAATATTTGACTGTTATGCGGAATCGACATAAACTTAAAATTCTTCTATTTGAAAAATTTGAAAAAATCATCAAAAACTTTGTACGTGCAAATAATATAATAATAATAAATTGAATACTGCTGGAAGGTGGAACTTGACGTACATCGCACAAGACATACGTTTGGCAATATCAAAGATTCGATTTGAGCCTTTTTAGGAATGTAAAATCAAGGCGGTCCCAGGAAAAAGAACGATTCTTTGAGTCCACATATATTCCATATAAAGGTCTAATATATATATATATAACGATATAACGATATAACGATATTTTGGCACATTCATACATAGTTAGAAGGGGCGTATGAACGTATGGACAAAATTACTGAAATCTAAATACATTTCGATGTGAAAAGAAATGTATGTCCTTACATCCATTTAAATAAAAATGGGGCCAATACATTGACCAGTTGGAGTAAAAGCATAATTGTTTAATTACAAATTGTCGTGTTGTTCGATCAGAAGATTTCTTTTTATTTTCATTTGTAATTATTAACTTTGTTCGGTCCCTGACGTTGGTCTTTGTCGTTATCTATACTTTATGTGCTTCACATTTAAATTGCATTATACTGCTAGAGACCTTGCAAGCTATGCGCTCCTGATCAGAATAAAATTTTCTATTGGACAAAAATCTCTCACAGCTATAAAAATGAAGCGACAAAATTAAAATTCATATTTGTAATAAGACCTCCCTTCGGTGCGTTAAAATGGTGGAACAGACACATGCACTCGTTGAAAAAATCAATGGCCACCGTTTACATATAAATGAGGAAGATCTCAAGGATTTGTCCAAAGTGTGTGTCAAATATTCTGATCTGGTAACAAAATCAGTTGGGCCCATAAAACATTCTCACATCCTGATGGTTAAACGGTACAAACAAGTAAGGAAAGTATATTAAGTTCGTGTACTGAACTGAGAGTGTATACACTGTGTATTTTGTAAATGCACTATCTGGTCAAATAGTTTTAAAGTTCTTCTTCAAACGCACACAGAGCTCTCGTAAAATTAATTGTTATCATCAGTGAAAACATGTGATGATAATTGGAAATGTATTTTGGTCATCAGAATGAATGGAGACATAAAACTAAGAAAAAGGAGATCTTTGACCTTTAACTCTGTGTCATTCATTCGTTCGTTCAAACACGTTCAACTTCCCCTCACACAGCCGTGTTGCATCGAAAGCTTTGGAAAACCCTTGACCATGTCACGTAAACACTGTGCGTAAAAAATATTTCTGGAGTAACAACAAGACAACGCAAAGACAGCAGTATTCTAGCGAGAATGTGAACTCTTGAGGATAACATTGTATCTACAAAGACGTTGACTTGTAGATATATGTGCCCTGTAATATGTTTGTTCTCTTTCAGTTCGCTCATCAAAATGAAATATTGAAGTTTTACTTGTCGAACTAAAAGATGTACGATAGTTGAACATGATGTATTAAGAGTTAAATAAATCGTACGGATACAATCAACACTGGCACACAAACGTACACGAGCTTGCATAGAAATATGAAAGCATCGAAGGAAAGTTTCTACTTAGATTGTGGAGCAGCGCAAGTGTGATGCGGTGTTCGCGTTTGTTCAGAAGCTGAGACAACACTATTTGATGTCTGTCTAGCCATGCTGTAGCTGTTACTTGTTGTTGCAGCTGGGCTACTATTTAATCTTGACTGTTCTATAATATTTTGCTGATGATTGGAACTTTTTGAAGAAGAATTATTATTTTAGTTTTTGTTCTTTGTTGGATAATTATATTGATGGATACTTATTAAGGCGTACAAAGGAGAGGTGGAAAGGGATGCTATTAGATGAAGACACATGTTTATAAATTGACGCTAGTAATGAAACCTTCTGCAAATAAAAGGAATTTAAAGGAATATTTCATTATAACGCCGCTCTCCGCGCTCCGAGCAATTGCAACAACTCATTAGAGTACTTATTCACATAACTGAGATCATAAATAATGCTAATGTCGTGTACGTTAGCATACGTTGCTTGCCAGCAACACGGCAAGTAACAACACAACTGGTAGATGCTCAAACGTTTGGTGAATGGTTTAAATATTAAACTTTAACTTGAACCGTGTGAGAGATGGGAAAGGCTGCACTGTAATCTTTAGTTTCGCTTTAATAGAATTAGAACAACATCGGATAGTGAGATGGTCAGGGGAAGCGTTCATCGTGCAGATGACATTAGCAATTGATAACAATCAAAAATGTTTCGCATGCTCACTTATGCTTTAAGACAAAACATAAGCAAACATCAGCAACAGCAGCAGCAGCATCAATAGCAGCAACACAAATAATGCTTTTAATGAGATCGTAATCACTTGAAAAGTTAAGCATTGCAGCTCACACCACATTCTCACAATCGCAAGGTACATGTTACGGATGCTCGCAAGGAGCTTGGTTGCACTCCCTGAAGCTCAAATCATTCCAGCTAACATGCGCGAACTTGCTACTTATTATGCTTTTTTCATATTCTATATGTATGTTTTCGTTTGTTATTTGTTATTGTTATATTTCTTTGAGAGCTCTTGTGCAAAATTATGCAAGAAAATAAATAAGAACAAGTCAAAAACTGAATTTGGCTTTGACCATATCTTAGACACCCGCCACATCTGAACTTCTTACGTCCTCTAACAGTGTATGTGTCAACTTGAAAGCCCGATTTTTGGTCAAGTTGCGGCCGTGTACCTGGTACGACCCCTCCCATTTTTATAATATCGATGAATTGCGTAATTATGAAGGTGTGTACCAAGGTTTAATGTCCTAGGTGTATGGAAGAGGTTTTACCAAATGTGGTCCTGAATCTTTCTAGAAAGTCTTGATCGACTCCGATTTTGACACTGATTGGTAATATAAATACTTTGAAGGTTCTCCAGGGCTTCGTTGTGGATGTCCCAAACGGAATATCAAACTTAGTGTATTCTCATCACTGAAGGTGGAGGGCACACAACAACAAGCAATTGTGTGTGAGCAAAATTCCCCATTATACCCTGAATACCTGCTGGTTGCGTTGATGTTGATGTTGATGTTGATGTTAATGTTGCTATTGTTATTGTCGTTGTGGTTATTGTTTTTCTGCATTCTTGTATAACTCGCATCAGCGAAATTCATCGCTTAGCGATCAATGCTTGTCTTCCAATGATTTGCGATCGCTAACAATGTTAAACATTATTCCACTCAGCTCTGTGTGTTTTTTTTTTTTATTTACAAAACAATTTTGTACATACAGCAGCTGATCACGAAGGCACATGCACATGCACACGTGCACACATATAAACCAAGCGTAACAAAAATTTGCATTCTCTCTATTTAGTTTATTGCAAATTACAATTTCAGCGGATAATTGCATGAAAGCTATAATAACAACCAGGGCATGAGAGGAGGGCTGGGCCGGCCATAAACGGAATGGCTTGTTCAGGTTCATATGTTGTTATTGCTGCATATGTTATTGACATACTCAGCATGTCTAACTTTTCAACACCCAGAACAAACACACAACACGTCAACGTGTCATTATGTATAATCCATGTTTGGATGTTTGATTCTGTTCTTGCGTTGTACTTTTTATACCCTGCACCCCTCGAGACAAAGAGTATATTTAGTTTGTGCGGATGTTTGTAACTCTTAAACCCTCTATTATACCGTTCGATTTAGAATCAAAATCTGAATCGATTTAACCATGTCTGTCTGTCTGTCTGTCCATTTAAATTTGTTCGCAAGCAATAGATTGCATTTTTGAGCCCAGAGAGGAACCTTATTGAAAATGGACCGAATCGAACCATTTTTAGAATAAGGAGAGCTTATATTGTAGCATCATTTAAGGAGCTAAGTAATGTAGTGTATTAAATGGCCGGGCTTGACCGACCATAATATTTACACTTGTTTTTCAATATTTTCGTTGAGTAGATTAAAATATTTGCCAAGACATTAGGCATATGCCAAATCTAGGTTACCCATCATCATTACCCGCAAATAGTGTGAAATTTTTTCTGATCATCAATGTATTTTATTTAACCAATAGCAGCAAGATGGTACGATCCTGCACTATAAGGAGAGAATCGTTTCACAGTTACATGGTTATCAATGTTTTGTTAATTTGAGTGCGCTTTACAGTAATCTACCTCAATATCTTCAATTCATTTTTTTTATATTTTTATTTTTCTGTCAATCTTCCTTAAAACCAGTTTTTATGTATTCACCAATTGCATTCAGTTTCGTTGTACAGTAGTAGCATGATCGCATTGTTTTGTACACACAATCATACAATAGGAGGTGGTCTTATTTCTTATATCAGTGATTGGGTGCTGCTTCCGAATGCGAGTTGTTGCTTATAAATAAATTTGGACCAATTCGAGCCACTTTTGGAGATTCCTATACCGGTACCTGCCAAATACTTATATTGTAAGTACTTGAGTCGCTGTGACATAATTTATGCTGCAATGTATTTATTTGTACGTGATGTACTAAGGAATAAAAAGTTGGGCATGACCGATCATATCATATCACATACCCAGCATCATAATGATGTGAAGGTACATTGTTGTTTAAGAAGGGAGCGAGCCACACCCCACAACTTCTAATTCTAAGTCGATTTAGCCCTTCTGCCCAACCGTGTGTATACTGTCACGGCCGCAAAAATTGAGATATTGCGCTGAAATTCGGCAAACCCAAAATCGGACCAAAGACCCAACCGCAATGGCATCCCAATCCTCGCACCCGTAGCTTTCAACCCTCTCAATGCTGCAAATATTTAGATACATGTTCAACATTAACGTCAAAAGTATTCTAATTGAGATGGAAAAAAACCGGTAAACGGACACGCCCAAAAATTAATGATATTCGATTTATTTATTTCTTGTGTGGAGAAGTAATACAATGGCGCTCTGTTTGGCAACAATAGCATGAAAATTTCACACCATTTTTGGCTCCACATCTCCGTGTACTGGCTTTCGGTTCAGCCTATTTTAATGATACGTATCATACTTGTTGTATACACGCAACTATTCTAAATAAACACTTCACTTAACAAAATAAACATTAACAGCATACACATCAACATCACTAATGATTACTGACAGACACTTTTGAGTAGTGCGCGTCTATTCATGGTTTGTGTCTAAGAAAAATTGAAAGATTTATGGCTCGTGCTAATTGTTTAGAATTGTGAGGCTCTCATAAATATGCCAACAAATCTGACATTATTTACATTTAAAGAACATGCCAAACTACTAATGTTGTTAGCATTCACTAATTAGAGAAGTATTTCCTGCATTTTGTTTAGTTAGGTTATGGAAATAAATGGAACAGCATTCAGTTCAGTTCAATATGTTTTATTTGGACTATATTGAAATATGTGAACATTGTGTGAACAATGAAATAGTGAAAAAAGGAGGAGTGTCAGTCATTCAAATGCGAGATTTTTCTTTAGAAAATTGTTCTTTGGTTTCCCCATACCGATCTTACTATATGTATGCAGTTGCCAATTATATATACATATATACCCACCACTTTCTGATGAGAGTATACTCAGTTCGCTGTTCCGTTTGCAGCACCCAGAAGAAAGACTCGGAGACCGTACAAATCAGTGGACTTTGGGGAACGCTCTCTCTCTCTCTCTCTATCTCTATCTATATACCTTCCGTAAGTATAAACAACGTTTAATTTTTCGATGCTAAACCCCTTATCCTTTTGTGGAGGAGACAGGAACGTCGCCCAAAGTCCATTTGAGTCGAAATTTATATTTGTAATTCTTCTTACATCTATTTACGTTGTACTTGTTTGATTTATTCCCTTGAAATTAATATACATTGAACATCAATGTATGATGTACAAAAAGTGATATCGACTAAAGCATTTCGTAGTTTCTGCATGTCTCTGATTTCTTGTGAATATTTTATTCAAAAAACCGCTCTATATACATATTAAACATTAGTAGAGGACAATTGTTTAAGAAATTAATGGAATGCCGCATGTCCCGAACACCAAACAATGGAAACATAAATCAATGTAATTAACATGAAAACGTAATATAAGCCACCGCAACTAGAAAACCATAAAGCACAGACAAAACGCAGAAGCAACCAAAACATACTCTTACAATACATGAAAACAATTTGTATATTTTTTGAGAAATGAAGAATAAATCCCGTACAAATTTTTTACAAATGCAAATACAAATGATTTTGTTGTAAGACACGACCGATAAATACACATTTATGTCCTCATCATAAATTTGTTAGTACCAGAAGAAGGCAAGCCTAAGTTCAGCCTAAGCATCTAATTTTAAGCAGGTACGTCATATACGTGATATAAGGGCACAATCATAACCGCCGCGCCTAGCATTTGAATGTGGATGTGGACGGTATTTAAGATTTGGCTTAAACCAAATTTAGTTTTTTGTCGGCAAATAACAGCGAACATCCCCTTATTTACTTCATTCGTACCCTATTTTCTACTTTTTATATACGACCGATATTATTGTGAACAATACTTAATCCGATTAATAGTTGAGGTTCCGAGCAGGGCGGTACCATGATGATCTATTTGATTTAAACAAGTATATGAAATAAATCTACGGTCCTGCATATTATAGGGAATTGAATTATTTTCGTCCTATTATCGCACACCGTTCCTGAACAATGTGTGAAAAATGCTTTGTTTATTTTCGAAACGAATACATTAGTGCCTACTCATGTAAATAAATATTTGTATATACATTTATTTAGCTCAACCATAACGCAACACTTTAATAGAATACGCACTGTAGGATAACTCATAAACAATTTAGACGCGGCTAATAATTCATGTCCATTCATGGGCCCATAAATCGCATAATTTTCGTATTTCTTGTTGAATGAAAACAGCAACAATAACAATATGGAGAACATAAAATTCAATGTTTTCAAATCAAATTTAAGAAAACGAATGTTGTGCACGTACGTACAGCCCCAAACCCGTACGATAAGTTCTCAATCGAATGAAATTAAATTTTTATAACACAACGTCAAACTTTAAGAATGGAATTGTGTTGTTGTTATTATTATTTTGGTTGTAACTTTATTTCAAAAGCCACTCAATACGTTCACTCATCATTATGTGGTGGCGTATCGAGTCAGTGATGTGTTGCTTGTTCTGCGTGTTCCTCATATCTTGGGCATGTGCATTTGACTGCTTGTGAGGCCTTTTCTAAAATTGATTTTCTTCATTCATTTAATGCAAGTAATAAATATTTTTTTACTACACAAGATTGTTTTACAGATTTTCATAAAAAATTATTTTCTATATATTTAGCATGCACGCATTACGTGATGTGCTCACAGTGTTCATTTGTTCGTTCGCTCATCTTATTACAGCTTCTTTTATCGAAGAGTTTGCAGTGGGTTGTAATGAATTGATTTGTTTTATTATGCGTACGATTTATTCATACATCATAAACTTGCGAAATTTACTAAAACATATTTTCTACACGAATTCAATTGATATTCAATCAACAGATTTCCGTTTCATTGTTTTTCCATTTGATAATTATTTTATTTTTTATATCAATGAAGAGAATGAAATCGTAACAAAATGCTTTTAAGGCTGAATAAGTAAAGGGGGGCTATATTAGGCGTATGCCAAATCTAGGATACCCACCACCATCAACCTCCTCCAAATAGTTAGAAATAATATCTTAAATTTCTTAGAACGCCACTAAAACGTAAGACTGTGTGCACGTACTTTAACCGATCCCGCCCATTTTCACAAGTTTGTTCCGCTATTAAGGGAGGAAGGGTGTTTGTAAATTTTGTATTTATATAAAGTCACCTGCGTTAAATAATCTAAATAAACCCCTAAACATATTAACGTTCATAATAAGTCTACTTTACGCGGGCGTGGTTAATTTGACCCTAAAATTTATCAAAGTCTAAAAATTTAATAGTGGGCGGGATGTTAACATACATGCAGAATTTTGTGTCATATGTAGTTTTCTGTAAATTGTGGCAGTAAATATGATCCGACCCCGCTCATTTTTTACGCATTCATGCATACCAAATATAAACTTTAATATTTGTTTCAGATGAGTTGGTTTATATTGATTAGGGGCGTGGCTTTTGACCAATTTTGTCCAATGATTTACATTGCGATCTAGGTGAAGAAACTATAAGTGTGTCTGTACAAAATCTTAAAATTTACGTCCGTGAGAGTGCTAAGAAGTTTTTGAAACAGACAGACGGATATGTCTAGATTGATTCAGATTTTTTGCGTATATATATATATTTGGTAAACACACTTAGTAAACTTAGTTTTCATTATAAATATTTTCAAAATGTGTCCGTTTACGTCCACGACTACAAACACTGACATTAAGCTTAAAAAATTATTATAGATACACAAAAGATAAATTTTATTTGTTCACTTCTTCAACGTAATGAGTACATTTCATTTCTTAAATATGCAAATAATAAAGAGACATCAATTTTCATCAGCAATCATTGAGGGACGACAACACAACTGCGACAAAGAAGGGACAACATCAACTTTTCATTCATATTATTCGTAAGTACAATTCTCCAAGGAAGTAATCCATTTATTAAAATCTAACAACAACAACGACCATTACGTCATGAGCTTAATGTTTTTTACACAAAAATATTTATATATATAAGAAGAATGAGTGGTCAACTGTACTAAACAAATGCGGCTCAGAAAAAATTGTGTAAGAGACAATTTAGAAAAAACATCAGAAAATTAGTCTCAAGAGTTTATTGCATTCGTGTGACTAGGCATTCTTTTCGGCCACACAATGGTTGAATTCATTTATTTACATAATAATTTAAATTAATTAAAACAAGTGAAAACATTATAGTCAGTTTTATCCGCCTTTCACACCGCCTTTTCGCTGCGACTTTTCGTATATAAAGATTTATTTTAAAAGATCGTTATATGGGAAGGCGTTCTAAAAATGGACCCATCAGGTCCAATTGTTATGGAGATAGTCCTTGGCCTCAAAAACATCTCCATCATCTTTACCCATTTTTCATTTTCAAATGGAAAATGTTTGTTTTAAATAAAGTGTACGTTCCTGATACCTTACGAGAGCTCCTACTTATTTATTATTCCCATCATTATAATGATGCCACACTTTAGACACTTTAATAATAATTATAATTCCACTCTCATAGTTTAAGTACATATGGTTCAACGCAGAGTTTTCACCCACAATTGTTATTTTTATAAGGTTCACCCCTTTGAAAATGTTATCTTCTCGCACACAGATTAGGGTTAAATCGATACAGATTTTCATTCTTATTCGATATGAATAATTAAAGGTGGATGTAGCACTTGTGTCGTTTCGGGTTTACGGTGTAAAAGGAGTCATTTGACAAAATAGTAGTTTGGTAGTATTATCAGTACCATTATTACATTGAACAAAGCCGGTATCAAGTGTCAAATCGCATAAAAAATCACGATTAAAATTTTGTATATGTAGCCCATTCTATTATTTACGAGAGTCCGAACAAAAACTCTCTTAAAATTTTCAAAATTTCAGTTTTAATGCTTTATTCTAATTATTAGCCGAACTTAATATACCCTTCACCACATTCAAAGATGTAAGGATGGCGGAATATTTGTTCTCTCATTTTATTTGTGTATCAAACATTGGTGGCGACATATTTTCCTGCTTGTCAATTTGACTCATCAGTGATTCTTTGCTTTCCGTTTCTTTTTGGACTTCTCTTTCGTCCAACACATCTTGCGATTGTATTTTTAAGATGTTTACCTCCGCCCTTTCGTGTAATGCATTTTCATTCATGTAGATTGTTTGCGGTGCTAATTCTATCAAGTGGTTTTATGCTCTCAAAAGCTTTTACACAATTTTTCTTAAGATTTCATGTCCTTGTTTTTCTATGTTTTATTATTTTTCAATTTGATTGTTATCCTTTGTGTTGTCTCTCCATCCCTCACACTGTTTGGAATGAGTTTTAAGAAAATTCTTGAGCGATGCGAGAATGAAAAATTCGCCTTTTGCCATTGTTTGCATCTGTCCGCAGCTGTCTGGCACTGTCATGTCGTATCTTATGATAGCGTGTTTTTAATTAAACGCAAGAAAAACATATAAACCTATGGTAAGAAAAGTGACCAAATTAATTAGTGGCTCTCGGCATTCTACTTGTAAGCCATTAAACATAATTTAATATGAAGGAGTCCTTGGGATGACTGGCCAGTGCAAAAGTAATGCATTGAAAATTTAAGCAATATTAATCGCCAACCAGAAGTATTTCAAAAAATACTTTTTTATACAAATTGAAGTATTGAAGGAGGATTTATAAACGTGTGCATAATTAAGGGTTATTTTGGGTTTTTACACCCTACATCGCAAAATGGGACAAGAGGACATTGTGCTACTTTTTCCTTTTACTAATTGTTCTAAAATCCGATTTGAGGTAATCATGTCCGTCCGACTGTTGCTCCAGACGCCTAGGCGATCACTATTGAATATATACCTTATTGCTTCGCTGTATGGCGCTACATTTTAAAATATAGGGAAGGGTGCGACGAGTAGGTTATTCTTGTTGTTCTTAAACATAGAGCCTGTCTTGGTACTAACTTTGATAAGAGTATTTGCTGTTAGTATTGTTTCATTGAATGCACCCTTCCCCCAAATCTTTATTTGACGAAAATCCCTGCTTTTAAAAATCCATTCATGAAATTGGTGAATAATAATTAACTGTGCCGAATATAAACCCGTTCAGAACATATTTCATATAAGGCTTTTTCACAAATTAACGTTTATATGAAGAGATACTGATGCAACTGTTATTGAATAAATTGTAGAACTAAGTGGTTCATTAAATACTCAGGTAGAAGCTATAATATTTTCACTTGTTTTACTATAAAATAATATCCAATACGTTGAATTTGTTTTCATTTTATGTGAAAGAAAAAATGAAATCATCAAAAGGTCATACACTTGCACAACCATCCAAAGGAAACATACGATTACTGTTACAATTTCTTTTCAACCTTTCTCTTACTAGTCATCTAAAATCTATAATAATGAACGTATTTTGTTGTATTGTTATTCTACACAATAGCCCATTAGTTGTGCAAACACTTTCTACTCTAGTAAAACTTATTATTTCATTGTCCCGACCTTACGGTTTCACTACTGCTAGCAGAAGAAGCAAGGCAGGAGAAAATCCTAAAATCATTGTTCACCATATCGTTAAGCAGTAGCTTCTGCCTTTATATATATTCAAATCCATTTCGATTTTGGTTTCATCATATAAGCGTATCCCTTTTTTAATATTCGTCAACACTGGTGGCTATGTGCATGCATGTGAAGAGTCTCTTATGGGACCAGACACATCCATCAAAGATGTTTTTTTATTTAGTTTCTATTTTATTAGTGGTTGATTCAGTTTGTCATTCCTTTTTCTACTACCATAAAGAGGCATTAGGAATATATCATATATTCTAATCAGCATCAAAATTTGTATCGAAGTAGCTACGTCCGAGTCTGTTATGAATGAAAAATTGAATATTTTTTGAGATGATTGAATAAGAATTCTTTACTTGGGAAAAAAGTATTAATATTACCACGCCCAAAAATTAAATATATTGTACACATACTTGTTCACATAAATTTTAGGTATTTTTTTTTTCCCTTATTTGGACAAGTGATGTAGTGGTGCTACACTTTGTACAGCTCCTTTACTCTTTTTTTTTGTTGAAATAATATGAAAGAAGAAATAAATGAGAGATAATGATGGGATTAAAATAATTAAATTAATAAAATGTAACAATCGAGAGTGGTTGTCTGGTGTAATTGCCTTTTATGTTTGTTATTGTGATTGAGAAGAAACTCGAAGCTGAGTCGAAGCTTCGCACTTGGTTTTAAAACAACATTGAAACACGTATTCGCTCTCCTCTATTCTAGTCCTCTGTTCCTTCTCTATAACGGCCAAGGCATAAGGAGGACTCTGATTCATTATCCAAACAGTTTAGTTTAAGGAAACATTTTGTTAATAATTCGTAGTTATTCATATTCGTATATTTAGTTACTCATTCATTATAAAAGTTGATAAGCTAACATCGCCGAGTATTTCCTTCCCGAAATGTTCATTTTCTGCATTTATTATATCCTGCATGACTTGTGGTTTGAATGCCACACCCACCTTATATTATACCGATCGATTTATAATTGAAATCTGAATCGATTTAAAGATATCCGTCCATCCGACTGTCCGCCACTCTGTTGTTTTTCTGTTTCGATGACATTTTAACCCGTATAACGTTAATAAAGGCAGTATTTCTTATTATTATTTTACTAAAGAATACTTAATTGGCTTAAATTTAAATTTTGCTATGTTTTGCTTCAAATGAACATTTTTCACAAATTTTAATTTATTTTTGGTGAATATTTTTCATATAAATGCGCGGTAAGTGGATTTTTTTACTTATACAACTTTTTTACTAGATCAGATAGAAGAGAAAAGGTGGGAAGGGAGAAGTAGTAATGTTGATGAGAGACAAAAGATGCATATTTCATGTCAACAATCTTAACTGTATGTAGTTGTATGGACGTACATACACGTGCAATTATTCTCTTCATACGCCCTGTTCAAAATATTCTTCATATATTCTGAACATCAACAAAGATATACAAAATAAAAAAACAGCAAAAATTATGAGAAAAAAAGGCAAATGCAATTACTTTAGAAAATAACCGTTAAATGTAATGGTCTGTATCAAATATATTAAAATATAATGTATAAAAATAAGTAGGAGCAGGACAAAATGAACAACAACCTTTCCATGGAAAATTAGCACACAGCATAAATGAACATTAAGACTCTAACAGGAGAGAGAGAGAGAGACAGAGAGAGATGGAGGCTATGGACGGTACTGGTACTGGTAGGGAGAACCGCTCCTAGACTAGCAAACTCAAAACTCACTGAAGGGTTTAAATGACGAATACACATTTGAGATAAGTTTGCCAGGCCAACTGAAATAGTACATTGTTGTTGGTGGCGTTGTTACACGAAGGAAAGCTGCCAATGCGTCAAATATAGCATTTGCGTTGTGCTCCACTATAGCACACCCTCTCTATCACTCCCTCGGCTTACCTCAACAAACATCAGAAATTACCCAATGCTTCAATGCTTCTGTTGCCTTTCGTCAGTTGCAAAAGTTCTGGAACGAAATGTGTCATTATTTTATATTTACTCTGTCTGTATAACATATAGAATATGATTATGATGAAAACAGAAACAAAACAAGTGAGAAAAGGCTATATTAGGCGTTTGCCAGATCTAGGACACTACATTACTTAACAAATGCAAATTTAAACGAATAAATATGCGTAAAAATAAGTAATTTTTGGGCGTAGCAACATTAGTATTTTTCTTCCAAATAGAAAATTCTTAAATAAACATGAATAGGTTTTCTAAATAAATAAGGCACACCTTCAAAATGGGCCACGCCCATTTAACACGTTAAATAGAAGGGCTAGATCAAATCGGCTATTGATGCTGATCAAGAATATGTATACTTTTGTGGGTGTGACTCGCCCGCTTCTGGTACTAACAAACCCTTGAACAAAACCAATATATCCCCATATCCTTATGATGATTGGTATAAAAAGCACAACCAACTTTCTTTGGGTATACAGTTAAATATAACTTTTAACCAGGGAGAGAGAGGGAGAGAGAGAGAGATAGAACAAAATTGATATTTCTGTATTATTTTTTGTCTATCTGTCTACACTTCCGTCCGGTCATTAGTGCTGAAATTTTATTACACCTCTGTGTCCTAATCACTAGTAAGTATATCCTTCATCCATGGTGGTATGTTAAGTTTATCATTACGTATACAACACATAAAAGGAGATGTCCGAGACCGTACTTACCGCACCGTATATACCAGCAAATTCTCAGTCGATCTAAACATGTCGGGCTTTGTGTACGCCTGTCTCTGGCCCTCTTCAGATATTGAACTGATATTTTTTTATAGATATTTGAAGTCTTTGTAGACAGTTTGCTTATTAAATTAAGTGAAATTGGTTAAATGCCACGCCCACAATCGTTAAAAGTATATCTAAAAGGCAAAGAGATGCAGCTACAAAGTTGAAACGGGGTACAAATACGTAGCCATCAGTGCGCCGAAAACGGGTGGGGGCAATTAACGAACACATCAGCAGTTTGTTTATAGAACTGGAGGGTATTTCTGATTTGTCTTAGTGAGCATTTTACAATATTTACATTTGAAACCCACTGTACTGTAAAAAGTTATGTTATAACTATTGGGAAACTTTCAAAAATTTACCTCAAAATGATGGGTACATTATATTATTTCATTTCAAGATTCCTCTACCTGATATTAGTACTTGGTGCATTCAAGAAATTTCTATTCAAGAATTGTGAGAATTGTGTGTGAATTGAATTTGTTTAAAAAACTTGATTTTATTTGGATTTTCTCTATTTCCATCTGCATGCCTGTATTTTGAATTCCATATAAATGGTTTCCACTGTGCTAAACGAGATTTCTGTCTCCGTGCTGTTGTAGGTATGGCCATTGTAAGAGTGCATATAATGCTCAATGACAAATGCTCCTTCTCACTTATAAGTAATTTCTTTCAATTTTCATACCGTAGGATGAAAAAACGCGATGCGCAGGCGTCCATGCTGGAATTAGTTGCTTGGATGTACCTACGTTTTATGTACATGAACAATCGGCGTTGACTTTGACACATGGCGCAACACTCTGCATTATGATCATCATTTCGTGCATAAGTTTTGTTGTTGTCGTATTTTTGTATGTATTTACCTTCCGGCCACATCATTTGAAGTGAAGAAATTATCCTGATATATTTGTTGTTGTTTTTATTTTTATTTTATTTTAATTTTGCAATCGTCTCCGCTTGACCACGCTGACTTGAAGCATAAAGTGCCAAGCCACTGTGAGCTGTACGCTGCTATGATCAAAAATGATCATTTTAGTGATCGCACCACTGATGATGTTTTGCTGAAGCTCGTTATGATGATGAAGAGAACAAAAACCAGACAGTCGCAGTTAGATAATGCCAACTGGTGGCACGGTGCTAGTGCATACATATGTATTCACAAAGTACGTTTATTTTGTATGCTCGCCTCCCAATTGAGGCTACAGTTGTCAGTTATTAATGTTGCACATTTTACTGTTAAATGGCCAATTCAAAAGGTTGACAGATGTGCGTAATTTATTTGCGCTTTTCTTTTCGGTTTCTTTCTTCGCATACAATTTTTCTTTTAATACAACATTATATTAGTTATTTATTGGAATGGTGTCTCGCTCACTCTCTCCCCCACTCCGCCTCTACCGATGTGATTAAGAAGGATCGTTTTGATTGTGTATGTGCGCTACATGGGTGTAAGTATTACTTGGCGGCGATACTGCAACACAGCAACATGATGCGAGCGAGTGATCATTCGTTGTATTTTGTTATTGTTGTTGTTTCTGCGTGTTGAAAAATGGTTGAAAAATATGATGAGGCTATTCGGCACAATCCTCATAATGGCGGCCGGTACAAGATAAGCACCTTAGCATTACAATCATAATAAATGATATTCATGCGCAACGTAACGTGTAGACGTTGTAAAATTTCTTAGTTCATTATGAGTGATAGGGTGGGAACAACAGCAATGACAATTTAGTCAAGACACAAATCATTATAATGTAAAACCATAAATTACGATCATATGGAATATTTATCAAGGGGTATAAATAAAAAATTAAGAACTCGGAAACACAGTGAACTGCACAAAGTCCCCACGTCTGCGTTTCTCCTCTCTATTGCATCCCATAACATAAATTGCTAACTGGCAAATTTCTCCGCATCCAGCACAAATTAGTGAAGTTAAGAAACGTTCCCTTCAAAAATATATAATTTTCTCTAATCAATACTCACCGAACCCGCCTGTACATTTTCATTCTTAGTCAACTGCTTAAACGTATACTTGTCTGTACGTTTATGTGTATGCTGGCAACATTTTAATTACAATAACTATAATCGGAGACCAACTACATGGCTGCGGAGGGAATGATTAAAGATAAAATAACTATCATAAGTTTCCTATTTACACTAGCTAATGCTACGTTATTGGCAGCAAACAGTAATTGTCTATAATTCAAGTGTTTCTTTATGGAGACAGTGAGTGAAACGTTTTGGTATTATATGACAAAGCATTTGTTCGCACTGCGTGACACATTAGATCAGATGCCAGCACTCTTAATTATATTGTTGTACTGTTTCTTTCTTGGCCACTGCAATTGAAACGAAAATTGATTTTGGTGCATGTGACGTGTTTACATAAAGTGTTGTACGTGTAAGTTTTAAAAGGAAAACTCATCTTCAAATGGAACGGAGTGCTGGTAAGGAAATATATCCGTGAACAAATAATACGGAGTGAGAAAATTTGAGCAAAATCAGCAAAAATCAGTACGTTGTAGACAATTATTGAGCAGAAACTTTGTTCATTATCCCAAGCAAGCAAACAAAGTCGAATTCAGCCAATCCGACTACTTAATGACCTACATCACTTACTCAGCACCTCTTCAGTTTTATACGAATTAAATTCTTCCCGTATTTATTGATTGAATGGAGCTATTCAGAAACAGTTTCCACTCTTTGCCGTGGGGGCCTTGTGTGACGTACCATTCTTGTTCTTCCACTTAAAACTTAAAACTCCGCCATAAACGAGAAGTCTGACTCTCAATATGTGTTTTATTCTCAAGTTATCAAATGGTGAAATTACCTTTAAGTTCCAGCTTGTATGTCCTGTCTTCTTAAACGCATTAGTCTCCCATTTTGTCGTTCTGATTACGAGAAGTTTTATTGATTGATTGACATGTATATACGCTCCACATAACTTGAGAGTATATTAAGTTAAGTCTGTTCGTCTGTTCGTCTATGTAATTTGTGCGCAATTTGTGTGCATTAAATTTGATACAAGGACATGTCATGGCTCAGAAAGGAACCCTATTGAAATCGGATAACTTCTCTCCATATAATGATATTTCACGAAAGGACTTACACTTCGCGTTTACTGACACAACTAAACCAATTGTAGCATAATTTGTGGAGCTAGATGGTGTAGAGTATTATATGGTCGAGCTTGACCCACTTACACATTTTCATTTGTTTTAAGACATATTCTTTCAAAAAATTTAGAAATAATTGGCAGTAAGCTTATGCGTCTGTAAAACGATACCACGGTACTATCATTTCCTTGTTTAAGTACTTCCTTGATAAGAAGTATCCTATACGGATTGATTGGCATTGAAGATGGCGTAACTGTCCACCATGTATTTATTGCGGATTGCGTGAGAAAAACCTGAAACTTTTTCAAAGTTATTGGGGAAAAATATATTGGTAGTGCCACGCCCAAAATACTTGTTCAAAATAATTTTAAGTATAATTTTTATAAATGTGTGGAGCAGTATTAATGGAGTAGTGCTCTATTTGGGGTGTATCCTAGATATCGCGTTTCCTAATATGTTCCTTTTTTAGTTGCTTGAATTGTCTTTATACTAATCCAAATTTCTACATTTCTATGTTTTTAGGCACGTAAATAGATAAACATTTAAATAGAAACGGAAACGGAAAAACTCAAATTTAAAATTCACTAAAATATATATAAATCTACTAAGAGTGAATCAATCAGAAGAGATGAATTCAGTAGAACTTTTATGACAAATAGCAGCTGTTGACAGTTCAAGCAAGAAGCACGTTTCTACCTATTATCGACACCATGTATGACATCTATGGTTAATGTTACGTACAGCACCTCTGAACCAATCAAATTTCAAAAATGACAATGATAACAGCACCAGTATTGATACGTTGACGATATTAGGTAAAAACACGTTCATAATTTATAATCACAGAGTAAAGAGTGCAGTAAATAAATACATACATTATCAGTGTAGAACATTTTTATGAAATTTACTGCCACACCGTGTCTGTGACATTTAAAACCACATGACTACACAAACTTAAAACATCATCATCGTGATGTGAAAAGTATAAAAGTAACAACAACGATAAAGCAAAAAAAGAAAAGAATGTGTAAAAACTCTATAGTGGAAGCGTACAATGTGTGAAATTTATCATAGTTGTTCTTCCACGGAGGCGATACTATCGCCCAGCACAATACATTATCCTCAACAACAATATAATGGTGGTCATATGAGAAGGATGACAAACAGCACAAGTACATTGAAAAACAGCACTCCAAGTGACATATCCGTTTCAAAATATCACCAACGACAACAACAACAACAACAATACAACCAAAAAAGCTTATATCAAAAGGAATGCATGGACACGTCAGTCACCATATGGTAAGTTACGAAATTAATTGCATTCTTCTGTTGTGTGTTAACTCTAGATGATATATATTCTTCTTCGTTTGTCATTCGGAGGCGTCAGAGACCCTACAAATTATACACATATATTCTGATCAGCATTAAAGCATTAAAGTCCGCCTCTAAAGGTATTGAGCTGAAACCTCAAACAGACATTCTTTGTCAAATCGCTTAACAAGCACACCCACAATTGATAGAAATCTCTCGCTATCAAAAAGAGGACCTACAAAATGTCAATTTTGTTAAAGTGGAAGTGGGCAAATTGTGTGAGGCTTCGGAATGCAGCCAATTTGCGTTCAATGCGTTCGTGGCATGTGGGTGTATTTTAAGAACAATTCGTGGAGGTGTATTCCGTTTCTATGAATGTGTGTAAACCAAGTAGCAGTGGTTTCAGTATTCACATTAAAGCTAACCAAAGTTGAGAGTGTGAGCCCGAGGTAGCGCTCCTTAAACATGCAAAACATCATGTTGTGCTGTCAACATCATCAACACCACTACATCCTGACGTGTGGTAAATTTTCTATACTGCTTCTTTTTTATCGTCATCACAAGTGAACATATGCAGATTTATAGATGCGTTGTTATTGTTGTTTTTGTGGTGCATTTATCACTTTCTAACTAACCAAAAACAAAACAAAAAAAATGTTAAGTTAACCGTTAAACAATTTCCAACTTGATATTCATTTAGTTGTCGTTCTTAGTGGTATGCCAAGTTGTTGTTTTTATTTTAAGAACATGTTTGTACAATAGAATCATATAAACAAACACAACAAATCACTCAAACCATCACTAATACGTTGGTTGGCTTTGGTTGGGTTCAGTGTTTAGATTTAAATGTTGGTTATTTGCCTATCACACCTACTAAATCTACACACAAACCCATACACACACTAGATATGGAGTTTTTCTCCTTTTTTTTTTCATATCTTCATTGCATGGATGTAGTGCCTCTCACTGTGGCACCAACATGTGTTTAGCTTTCCATCGTTTTGTGTATGTTTGTTATTATTCCACTTTAGTCAAGTGATAAATGTTTTATGATGGCATACATGTATGCATGTGTGTGTTAATATTTTCATATCTTCCACTTTAGTGATGGGGGCATACTAAGTTTGGTGTCTGTCTGTTGTTGGCACCCTGTGTTTAGTTTCTGCACGCAGATCTCTACTTGGATGGGCCAAATTTGGTCAAAATCCGATCGATAAAATTCATCTTATCTGCCCCAACAATTGTTTTAACAAGTTGAAATTTTGAATACGCATACATGCCAAAAATGGGCATGGTCACGTCCGTACCTGCAAGTTAATACTTAATACATACCCTACTCTGGTGGGCGTAATCATGTATATGCCACGCCCACCGCTTGTATGGTATTTAAGATTTAAGATTGTAGATGTGTAGGGTATTTAAGATTTGGTTTAAGCCAAATTTAGCTTTTTTCTAATTGTTGTTATGTGAGGGTGTTTGAATGTGTGCGTGCTGGTGTGATGAGATCCTGTGTGTCACATACTAGTCGTTAAACGTGTTGATTGATGTTAATTTCAGTTGTTGCTGATATATGTTGCACTCACTAGAATCCAAGGGTTCTCCTTTCATATTCATAAGTACTAAGTTTTCTAGCACATTACACACAATCCCTCTCTCTCTCTCTCTCTCTCTCTGTCTTTCTATACGTTCTTAACAATCTCTGAGTTACACTCTGAGTGAGCATAACATATTTGTGTATTTATGGTTGTTTAGTTGCTGTTGTTGTTGTTGTTGTTGTTTTTCTATTGCTACGCTTAGTGGTTCTAATCTACTCTTAGATTTACATGCTCTGTTGATTAGTGTTGATGACGATGACAACCAGCCATACACAGCAGAAGAGATGATGTTGCTGATGGGGATGCAAAAGTGATTGTGTCAAGTTTATTTATGACTTAATAGTTCACACGAAAGTTATTAAATTCAACAATACGTAGAATTATCCATAAAAGTATGATAACATAATCTATGTAGAATAAGAGTTTTTGTAAAAATTTTTACTCAATTTTCGTTTTACATTTATCTATAATTTGTGGCCCGTTACACAAGCTGTGGGTGTGGCATATATAGTACACACTAGCAAACACTTTGATAATCATTTCACCTCAACGCCCGTTTTGTACAATACATCAAAAAAGAATTGTTGTAAATCACATGGATAGGTGGACTAATATTGTAATATGTGTGGACCCTAAATTTTACGCAAAAATGTGAAGGATATCCAAGATTTGGCCTAAGCCAAATATGAATTGTTCTATTTGAACTTAAATGTAACATGTGGTCCGTTTTATAACATTTCATTTAAAACATGGCCTTCAGTTACTACAAGACCCACGATAGACCCAAAATCAATCCAATAAAAACATTATTTTCATTAAATATTTTTTAAAAAATTATACCATTAAAGTGGTAATATTTTAATATAAAGTTTATTCTATTTTGGAAAATTACATTCGGAAAATTTCACGAAAAAAATCACTACATCCTTCATCACTAAATATGATTTAGTTTTGTTCAATAATTCAACTCCAGCCAAGTAAACCATTTAAAAAGTAGGTGAAAATGTTGTAGTTGTTATACTCGATCAATAGTTCCACAAATTGTGGTATAATTAGTTCAGTTGAATCAGTAAACTCGAAGAAAAGTCAAAGCCATCTTAAGTGAACTTATTATGAATGTTAGAATGAGTACAGAGGTTTATTTAGAATATTTGGCGTAGGTTGCCTCATATATATATAAAATATGCTTTAGGAAATTGAGATATTATTTCCTAACCATTTGGAAGAGGTTCATAATGATGGGTATCCCAGATTTGGCGCACGCCTACTGTAGCACTGTTTTACTTATTTTTTTTTTGTTTCATGTCGCTAATTTAGTGGTGTATTATGTTGGGTACCTTAGACTTGGCATACGCCTAATACAACGTTTTTCGCAAAAATTTAATTAATTAAAAGGATAAAAATTGTACTGTAAAAATGAGAAGGATCTACTGCGCCCATTACAATAAATTAACGAAGATGAGATTTTCCTGTTTTTTTTTTTTTTTTTTAGTTTTTTCGTATTTGACCCAAGTCAAATAAAACTTTTGTACTTGACTTTAGATTCTTTAAATATTTGCGTTCATACCATTAGACACATACACACCCACACACACAATTTCTATCACACCCTATACCTGTCGTGCCTATTCGATTTGTCAATTGTAACCATTAAACTGTTGTCAGATGTCGAGTGCCATGTAAGGCTGTCGCAAATTTTCGAATACTTGTTTTGAAAAGCATTCATACGTTACGTATAAAACCTTGAGGAATGACATTATTATCGCTAGATGTCACAGCATTTTTGACAACTTTTTAAATGAATTTGACTGACAACTATTAGAGTTTGCTCATGTATTTTTGCATCAGTAAAAGTTTTTATTGCATGACAGACGATGTATGTAAAAAATAGAAGTGTAACGGTTATATTTAGTTCACGCCAACTCTTTAATACCAAACACTTTAGATCAAAATTAAGGGCGTTTCTTCTTTTATGTGAAATATTGAACTCACTTTGTAACAAAAAATGTATCATTTGGTTTTTGTTAAATATTTTCTAGTGGGCTCAGCCGCTCCTCTTCAATGCTTGGACCAATTTTGCCCAATTTCAATACCAACCTACGTACTATAACTGCCAAGCTGGTAGCCTATTTGTTAATTTTTGCTACCGAATGACTATTTACATACGGACAGACAGACATGGCCAAATCGATTCAGAATTTGTATTTGCTTCTCAAGTATACTTTCTTTGGTTTCTGACACGTCATTTTACCGTTGGGATTGCCGTTAGATATTACTACACGGGGATGGTTTGCAATCTTCTTACTTGTCTAGAGTCCTAGACTCTTCACATCTCCTTAGCTCCATCAAGATATATGCTGTCATGGCGTTTATCTTCTGCCAGTTTTCTTCACTTTATATAATGAATTCTTTCATTTCTGTTACCTCCAGTAAGATGAGGTCTTCAGTTCTAAAGCGCGGACAATGAAAGAAAACATGTTCCGTGTCTTTCACTTCTCTTTCACCCGTTGGGCATGGTGAGGAGTCATTATGTAGGTATTTTCTGGGTACCCCACGGCCAGAATTGGTAGAGGTAAAAACTGACCTTTCCAAACTTTCTATTTTTTTAGGCTTGTGTATCTGGAATGAGACGATAGGTCCACCTTCCCTTTGTGGATGCATGCCATTGCCTCTGTCACCTTGTTAGACACATTTGTCTTTCTTTCATTTTTTATGAACCTTTGTGTTTGGGAATTACTGGATTTTCTTAATGATATAAAATATTGTACAATATGAGAGCAGTAATAAGTGAAAAGTTCTATTTGATTTGGGGCAAATATTGAATCACAACTCCCTTATCTACCTTATCTACCTCAATTTGAAACCGGGAGAATGTTTATCACAGACAGGCACTCAATCTGACGGACGGACATGTTTAAATCAATTAAGTATGTCATGCTATTATTGTTGATCAATATATATACTATGTGTGATATGCGTTGCTTTTCTCTGGAGGTCACAAACGTTTTGACAAGGTGGTGAGTGGTGAGTCCAAAACGACAAATTCATTGATGTACAATTTTAAACTGCCGCACGATTCGCTTGTACTGTTTATATTAAACTATTAAATGATATCAAGTAATTATTGTACATTACTTGGTACCTAGATAAATAGAATTATCGCTGTGTAGCGTATGTTATGATTTATCTTTTGTTTTATCAGTCCAATGTGACCGATTGTTCGATCCACATGTGTCAATTGTTTCGTTTCCATGTGTCAAGCAAACGTTATAATTGTGTATGCACATACACGTAAATTTAGACAACAACAATAACAACAACAAGTAAAAAAGAAATATTTGGCTTTGGCCAAATCTTACATACCCACCACCTATGGGCCATATGTAGAGTGGTGGGAAGGGGGGTCTTAATGCACGAAAAATTACTATTTTTGGTTTGTGTGTAACTGTGGGTGTATTCTTCGATCACTTTTGGACAATATCAGTAACAACCTGCCTGCCACAACCAGCAATATTTCGACCAAGTTTAGAATCGATATCTTTGCAAGAATGTTTACCACTGACAAACAAACGAACAAACAGACAGACAGACACGAATAAATTCAATCAGAATTATTTTTCTCTTTAGAAGTTACGTACGTTTCGAAAAAGCGAACGTACCCTCGACCTTAAAATGGTGGATATAACAATAATACCATAGCTACGGAAAAGTCTGTTTTCCTTTCATACATGTGCACATGTTTTGTATATAGTATAGCTAGCAGACACACATGAAGTGACTGACCATTGCTTATGATTGTGGTTGCACAGCTTTGTTGGAGTTTTGGAAAAATGCGTTTGCGTTTTATTTTCTAGTTTGTATTTTTTAGGCAATAACGCCTGGGGATTGACAAACATCCTACACTAGGGTGGGCCGAAAGCGCAAAATAGCAAAAGCGTTGCAAATTGGTGAGAATAACAAATTTTAGCTAATTAGTAATCGGTTAATAAGTTTTAATGGCGCAAGAGCCATAAAGTTGGATAAGTTCCGGAAAAAAAAGCATGAAATTGAAAAAAGAAAAAAACTCATATTAATACATTTTTTTTTTTTATTTTTGCCCTCCATGCTAAGTTTGTTACATGTTTGGCTACATCCTTGGCTAATCATCAGAGAACATTACATGTTTATTTTTTTCTTGATTAATATCAAAATAAGTTTCTGTTGAAGGATATGTCCGTCTGTGTATCGAAACACGGCTTGCGAGATTGAGATGTTGAGTTGAAATTTTCAATTTGGTGACTACCCTGCGATTATTTTTTAACCCAATTAATGCTTCTACCTGAAGACACAATGACTCTCGCAAACAACTCTCAAATATAGGATTGTCAGATTTTTTGTGGTAATTACATTATAAATATTCATAGTAACAGAACGTTAAAAACTCAATTTTGGGAGCCGTAAGCGCTTTAAAATCATAAATTTGGACGCACCGACGGAAAAGGGACGCATTCTTCAATAACCTCTAATTTTGATACTAATCAAGAAAATAACCTTTTTGTGGTCTCTAATGACTTCTTTTAGATGAAGCCAAAGAATTATTATCTTAAATAAAGTGTAAATTTGTAGAGTTTTTTTTTTTGAAAAATTTCATATGTTTCAAGATGTTAATGGATTTTATTTCTCTTTCGAAAGCTTATAAATCTCACAAAGTTTTTGACGAATTTTTCCGTGCTATTACAAGTTGGAAAGCGGAAAAGTTCGATTTTGGCCCACTCTAATACACATTTATTTAGGTATATTGTAACTAGACGAGAACAGTAAGGGAATGGAAATGATTTTGCTTACCTAACGAAATGCTGAAAAAAAAAACTTCTGACAATCGATTGCCTGACAATTGTCATTTAAATCCGTGTTAAACCAGCCAAACTGTCAAAAATATTTACATACACGCACACTCATAAATATTGACATATCTCTATTTGCTAACAAAAATGACGATTAACAACGGAAAAAAAACAAGTGAAAGTGGTTTAGTCGAGCAACACTCATCCCCTGATGCCCCACACCAATTAGTTCGTAATACAACTAAACAAAGTCATAATATATTCCGAATATGAAAATGCTACCCATTTAAGTGGCATTTATTGAGAAAGTTTCTAAAAATGGTTCAATCATTCATCATGGTTCTTAAGAAATATTTAGCACTTGTGACATTTTGCGATATAAAGGTTTGGCTTCGAAAAAATCTGTATCCAGACAGACGTGTTATTCTTCAAAAAATTATGTTAAACAAATATTAAGAATGCTCGTATGGGGAGGGATTCTTAACGTAGTGCGCCTTACTTACCATTCAATAGGGTTCATCTTTACTTAAATATTTCTAAAAATATTCTTAACATCCCCCCCCCCCCCCCCCCATATCATTATGATGGTGGATATAATGATTTATATGATGATAGCAGGATACAGCGTCATTTTATTTCCTTGGATAGATTCAGCCTATATTAAGCCAAATTAATATGAAATTACCAGACTAACCGCTTAAAAGGTATTTGACGAAGGAAATTTTACACACATGTAAAATGCTTATTGTTGGGATTGTTGTTGAGGGTGCGCAAAGTATAAAAACCGATAAACATGCATATTGGCTGGCTGCGCACAACTATCGGAAAACTATTAACAAATTTCAAACCACTCGCACACATATGCATACACAAACCAGACAAGATTTTTCTTTTAAGGAAAAGTCACAGTCATCGATAAGAATAGAGAACAGTTGGTATGTATGTGTTGGTAAGGAAAACCTTAAAAATTCATTGCTTATATATCTTTGAAAATCATCATCATCATAAGAAGAGATTTAGCCAAGACAGCTATCACAGCTATCACAAAACTCTGCTCTGCCAGCCAGCAACACTGTGCGAATTAGTTATAAATATTAGAATGTCAGTAGCAAAATTTATGCCCCAAGCAAGATTTCATGAATATACATGAATAAATAAATGTGTACAAAAAAAAAACCGCAACCATAGAAAGAGAGAGAAAAAAACGTTCACAAACAACGCGTACACAACATACAGCGCTAAACAAATAGTTTTGACTTTTGACATATGTTTTTATAATACGAAACAAAAAAACCTGATTGAAAACCACCCGGAGGAAAATCTAATGAACACTTTTCCCCACCAAGTGTGGTGGTGTTGTTTCATTTATTCATTTAATTGCTGTTCAAAGGCAAACTAGTTGGTCAAAAGCAGCAACGCTGCCACAGTATTGGATGGGCGTTATGTATATGATAAATAACCCGGGCGCACTTATTGAATTTCTCTTTTCGAAAGTGGAAAATAACAGCCAAAATAATACAGTGACAAGTTCTTTCTTTCAATATCAGCGCAGCATTGTGTTGTCTTTGTATATTTTTTTATGTACACTGTAACGAAGAGGTTTTCTCACACCCACTTCACCAAATACATATAATATCATATAATATTTATGTACAAGTTTGTTTAGTTCTCGGTTGCAATTACAACTGAGGGCTTTTTACAGCAGACAGAACAACCTTAACCTTAATCAAGTTATATAATCAGCACTTGAGCATGTGCGCATATGTGTGACATATATGTGGTACATACACAATTATGCAGTCTCATGTGGAACCCAAAGGTGCTGTTGCTGCTGCTGCTGCTGCGGCCAATGTGTAGTAAACTTAAAGTGAATGACTGTGACTGCAAATCTGTCTATGAATAAACGGTGAAGAAAGAAGTGTGAAAATAGAGCGACACATGCAGCAATATTATAGGCCATCAGGGCTTTGTCTCACACGGTGCACACACAAACTGCATGCATATGCTAAATACAAAAAAAAAAAAAAAAAAACCCAAACCTTTACATGCAACAATTTTTATTAAAGTTTTGCCAAGATTAATTTCTGAATTCGTTTGAATGAGAGGCACTCTGTCGAAATGATTTCAATGCCTAGAAATAGGTATGAAACACATATTTCTGTTACCACCAATTTATCTCAGTCATTGTATGTGTTTGTCTCTCTGAGGTAAGTACTATCATAATCGCCAAAGTTATGAAGTTTTTTATTTAGCCTTTCTAACGGTATATGAATGATAGCAATTGGACCAGCCGATCCAAAGATATATTTAAAAAAGAAATGGTATTATTTTAATGGAATCATTTCGCAATACATGATTAGTATGAATAATGCCCGCGTGCTTATGTGCATGTTTGCTTTTTATATGGAAAAAGGTCCTTTCCAATCGTGGCCTTAAAATCACCTAAAACTATTTTAATATCATGGGAACGGCAGCTATCATAGGTTTGTTCTAGGTGCTGATAAAAGCTCTACTTGCTCCCATCACCTTTATCCTCTGACCGGGCGTGTATTAGGGGCATATTAGGCTAATATAGAAATACTCCGCCTTGAGGTGGATTGTGGCAAGGCGATCGTTTACTAATGGGAACTGCGAGGCAAGGTGGCAAAGTCTCTTATTTACCACAAAACCGCACCCAAATTCACGTACCGTCCGGTGGCAGCTGTCACAGTTGGCTTTTTCAATGCACCCCTGTCCCCGCCAACGCATTTCCTGAATAGCGGTGATGTCAGCTTTACATTTACCAAGATAATCGGCCAGCTGGATAGAGGCATCAGCTCTGAAAAGTGTTCTTGCGCGGTCGTCAACGAGCGGGGGAGGGCGTTTTATTTCATCCTCTTTTTTTTTTACTTTTCATGGTAATGGTCTTTTACCGCCCGTGGGTTACCAGCCCAGCGCGACTATGTGGTCGCTGCCCACATTAGCTCGCTGCCAAGACTGATGTTAAGGCAGCTAACCAGTGATACCACGCAGAGGTTGTGCGTCAACTTGAAGTGGGCAGAGGCCAGGAAATAAATAGGTGGTGTAGGATGTATTAAACGGTCGGGCAATCGCCATTTAAGGGTTACAAACATCTGCACAAAGTTAATATAAGCTCTCACCACATTTGGGGTAGGGTATAATTATACTTTCATACTCGTCCCTTTGGGCATATTTTAAATTTAGCACTTGTGAGTTTATTTAACACCGTCGAGTGCTCGCCAAAGTACAATAAAAACATAGAATAAACAAATGGAAGAGGTACAAAACTATGCGTACATATACAGAAGCAAACACCTGCCTCGTACCGCTTACATATTTTGCGCAGAAATAAAAAATGTACAAAAACTGCAGAGAAACGTGAAAATAAATATGAATGAAATGTTTAGACTCACGTGTAAGTGTGTATGCTTGTGCCATTTGTTTTATTTAGGTAATATGTATGTGCACACACACTTATATACTTTTAATGCCATAAACACCCAAAACTATCATAACGATAAATTTAGTTTCACTACCAGTAAAACTGTTCATATTGTTGCTGTTGTTGTTAGTGTTCCTTTCCTGCAGTAACCAACGCGTTGTGAGTTTATTATATTATATGCATAACACTTGCATACTCAACGTTCAATGCAGCGTGCAGTGTTGTAATAGTTTCTTCTTCTTATTAACATTCCTATGGATATCGCTTACAATAGTTTTTGTTATCACTTATTTATGTTGTTATTACACCACATGCACCACCTGTGCCAGAGAGTATATTAAGTTTGTGCGGATGTTTGCAACTCATAAACGCAAATGCTACACCCACCCTCAATTATACCGACAGATTCAGAATCCAAAATCTGAATCGATTTAAACATGTTCGTCTGTCTGTCCATGTAAATTTGTGCTCAAGCTACAAGTCGCATTTTTGGAGATATTTCGATGACATTTGGTACATGAACATGTGTTGGCCTAAGGAGGAATCCTGTGAAAAATGGACTGCATCGGACCATATTTAGAAGCCATTCCCATATAATTATATTTCATTGCGTAACAGTGTATACAGATACAATTAAACTAATTGTAGCACAATTTAAGAAGCTAAGTGGTGTAGGGTATTACATGGTCGGACTGTACCGACTATAAAATTTTTACTTGTTTTTACTTTTTATTATATATTTATAAGCAGATATGTGATCTATTTTTTATAAATAAATTTCTTAAAGGATATTTAAACAATGTCTTCAATTCTAACGACCTGGACATGAGTGAGACATGAAGTCTTGTATTTGTGATAGCGATAAAAGAAACTATGGTTTCTATGGTATATTAATGACAAAGCATTCGCTTTCTAAATACAATTGTTAACTCCCAGGCGGTCTCTACGTTCAATTGAATATATCTGATCCGAACCACCGTCCACTCTATGTACACACAATATATCTAATTCATAAAAATATATTTTCAAGTGGTCATTCGCTAAATGATTTTCTTTACATGCACCTGTATATGTATGTATGTAAGGCATACAGGTCATCTGGTGCAATAATTAATGATATCACCCGGTTGTTATATATTTTTGATTTTAAACAAAAAGGAAACGTATAAACGAGGAATTTAAGAATGGAAAAGAAGTGTTTTAAACCATCCCTACTCCGCCCTCCACCCTCCCCCTTTAGTACTTATTGACTCACCAGTTGGTACTAAAAAAATAATGAATAATTGGAGCCACTTCTCAAAACGGTTCGCTATCGCTAGTATATGGTATAATATCATTGATTATTTCATATGTATATTTTCATTTGTTCTACACACATCTACACCTACACAACAGAAAATATTTTGAACGTCTTCTTTTGCACATAACAGAACTTTAAGACCTCTTTAATAGTACATAACATAAATAACCTTGATTTAGAGTTATCAATATAATATCACACACACACACAAGCAATAGCATTTGCCATTATTATATCAAGTTCTACATATAGTAAGTACACAATAGTAAATATGTGCCAGTGGTTAGGGGCCAGTCCGTATATTTCTGTTAAACATATAAAGAGTAACGTTAACAGGGAGTGAGAGAATTTGTGAAAAGCGCATAAAAATCTAAACATGAGCATAACATTAATATTTTACTAAGAGAATACGATTGTAGAACTAGCAATAGCAAGAGCACGACTAAGAGTAAGAGCATAAGTACAAGCATATAAAATCCCCTAAATGTTACTTGTATGGTCAAATAATGAAAGCTGTCAAAGCTTTTCATCTATGGAATATCTCTTATGAATTGTTCTGCTTGTTGGTCTTCTGAATTCTTCTATCGCTGAGAATGAACTAATGTTGTTATTGCTGTTGTTGGTTCATTTCATTTTTTGCTTGCAATCAAAACAATAAATCAAAACAGAGACACTACACACATGCAACTTGCGCACTAATTGCTGCGAGAGAGTCTAAATTGTATATATATTACAACAACTACAATTATTATTTTTATAATATATTTAAAATAAGAAATATATTGTTCCATCACTCTGAGCCACTTGCATGGAGTAACGAAGAGCTTTCTATGGTAGGGAGAACGGTACTGCGCATTTGCTGTTATTGCTATTTTGAATTGAAAGAGAGGCTGCCAGTATCAGTCGTCGGCAATTTATCAAATTAATAGGAGGGCAACTCATAAAACGCGTTCTTCATTGCACAGCTACAGCTACAGCATAAATATACTCATTCGCTCTTGCTCTTGCAAGTTTAGGTTTGCTGCATGTGAGAGACTTTGTATACAAGTGGCTTCACTGCTACTTCGTGGACTGTTTTTGCCTGTGTTACACTACCGTGTACGTATGCATATAAATAGTGTACTTAATAATTTATATATGATGGTTTTCAATATTTTTTCACTGCGTTCTCTTGTTTTTTTTTGCATTTGTTGGTGTCGGTGTCGGCGGTGGTGGTGATGGTGATGGTGGTGGTGGTGGTGGTGGTGCTTCTGCTGCTTCTGTTGCCTTTGTAATTCCAACAAATCATGTTATTGTTATTATTGTAGTTGCAGCTGTTTATGTGTATGCTCACGTATATTGGTTATTTTATATTCTACTGTTATGTTATAGTTTTCTGTCGTGATTGTTGTGTTTTGTGGTCTGTCAGCTCTCAACGTTGTCAGTGTCAAAAGATGTTTTAGTCGACAACAGTACGCTTCAACGCAATCATGTCGTGCTTTATATATTATTTTCTTCAAATATTTTTATACGTCATTTGAAAATTGTATAGTATGTGCGTGTGCTGGGGATTAAATAACTGCTTCTTTTCACGTTCATATATTATTCTTGATTGTGTTAGTGTGTGTGTGTGTGTGTGTGTGTGTGTGTGTGTGTGTGTGTGCAATATATATGTACAGGATATATGTCGAATAATTTTACCATTTCAAATAGAAAACTGCCTGCTTGAACCAGAACGAGGAATTTTTTCAACCAAAATTTCAAGTCAATATATCAAAAGCAGACACTGCATCTAGAGACGGACACATGCACTTCGTCATATCTACTCAGAGTTTGTTTTGTGTATTTCTGGTATTTGGTTACAAAGGATACAAGCAACTTAGTTTACTCACTACAGTCAAGTGGAGAGCACAAAAATCATAATAACATAAATGCTCGTGTTTGTGCTTGGCTTAAATGTCATTTTTTATGTGCAACTGTCAATCACTTTGATGAGTGAGTTGACTGCCACTGTCATTCAGTCATAGTTGCCATAAAGAGAAGGCCAAACAACCAAGACATCCAAGCATGGACTAAACGAATATTATTTAGAACGAGAACATAAGATGAAAGAGTACAATTAGTGTGTTTTTGTTTTTTCTTTGTTTTGTTTGTTTTATTGTAACGTGTTGCAATGCTTTACTGCGCAATATTTAGGTATGAGTGCGTACAAACACATATATATACACATACACACCCTTACGCAAGGTACACAACTGTAATCATCCTTCGGTATTGTTTTTGCTATTTCTGTTATTCTGTGTTCGTGTGCATCGTTTAGAGCAGCAGCTTATAGTTAACGGAAAAGTAATTTTCACTTTAGTCGCTAATGAGACTTTGTTATGGCGACACCACTACTAATAAACGCATAAATCATTGTTAAAAATATAAGAAAAATTGCGATTACTTTCTATCAAAGCAGCGTACATTTGCAATTAGGATATTATAGGATATTACAATTCTCTCATAAAATTAAAAATAGTTATAACACAAACTAGTCATTCAAAATTCAACGGAATAATATAAAAACATTAAGTAAAAAAGAAATCTGTGATTTAATAAAAAAATAAAAAATAAAAATAAAAAATAAAAACTAACAATCATTTCAAAGCAGAAGCAAAATAATTTCTTTCGGATGTTTTTCTTCTTTAATAAAAATATCAAACAAACGGTACCGTATATAAATTATTAGACATTTCCTAACAAATAATATAAAAAAAAAAAAATAAAAAAATAAAAAATAATTAAAAATAATAAATCTTCAAAATTTTCAAACTCACTTAGAACAACAATAATAATAAAAAATAAATAAACAAATGAAAAAAATTTAGGAAAATTTCATCGTAAAAAATGGAAGCAATAATAACAACAACAGACAATAAAAAGTTCTTTACGTCTTAAAGTGCGTTCATTCCATTAAAGTGAAATACATTCGGACAGACGGACAGACGGACATAAACGTCATTGGTGCCAGTGATTTGAAATATGGTCGATGCCATGTAGAAAATCCATCAGTCATCAGTGTACGTACTGCTTCTTGGATTTGTCAGCAAAATATATATATATACAATATAATCCAAACGTTTAAAACAATAATAATAATGCAATGAATTGATGTGTTTGTTAGTAGGTGTATATATGTATACATTTTGGTAGGTAGGTATACACACATATATATATATATATATATATATATGTATGGGGATGTGTTTGTGTGTGTGCGTTTCAACCTTGTAAGCACTTATGCATAAGATTGAACGAGTGCCTGCCTGACGGACTGACTAATTGAATAAGTGAGTGAGTGTATGTGACATTTGATTTATACGACAAGTGGTTATTTATATTAAAGATACATATATATGTGGAATGGCGCACACACACACGCTAACGTAAAGTACACACACACACGAGTAAATGATTATGATTGAAGAGTTCTTTAAGATATTTTGTGAGAAGATTTTAATCGAGAAATTTTACGTAATAAATTATTTTTAATAATTCTTTAAGACCTAAAGAAAACAATTATTAAAAAAAAAAAAAAATACAAAAATAACAACAACATTAATACAACGAAGAATATCAATTTTTTCATTTTACTGTTGCTTTGTTTTCTTTTGTTGTTGTTTTTCTTTTATTCTCTGCATTCTTTCTTTATTAACAAGTGTCTGCAACTAAACGCTTGTTGATTTGTTTGGGTGTACTTACATATGTATCTAAGTGTGGTGTGTGTACGTACGTGTAAGCTTATATGTTTACATATCTACCTCTACGAACAAGCCATTACCTTTACAAATTTCCTCGCGTTCTTATGTGTGTGTGTGTGTGTACGTACGTACGCTTTGCCCTTTACAAAAAAGTGAAAATATCACATCACACTTATTCGTTTGTTTACTTGCATTTGGGTGTGTGTGTGTGTGTGTTTCTTTTACACGGCGAAAAGCAGCCGACGCACCAACCAAACGACATACACGCATGTTTACATATGTCATTTGCAGAGCTTGTTAACTTGTGTATATACGTGTGCGTGTATAATGATTGCGAGTTATCCGGTAAACAAATGTATGTGCCTATATATATACATATAAATATATGCAACTGAGAGCATAAAAAATCTAAATTTTCATTTAAAAATCATGATGCTGCACGAGGCTGTTATGTTGGAAATCTATCGTCAGGCATTGAATGCTAGGTGAATATGTTTTTTCTATTTTTTTATCAAATTTTTTCAATTCTATAAATTCGATCAATATACCAGTACTATGTTATATATTAATGTAGGCTAGTAAGTGTATGTTTGTATGCCTGTGCGTTGTCTGTCGTTGACATTATAATGCTCGCAACAATTGAGATGAAAATTTTAAAACTGCCAAACAAATCAGTGATAGAATAGAATGTTTAAATCAATAAACCATGTTCCCGTGTTGTTTTATCAATTTTACACCCTCCACATAAGATGCGGGGTATACTGAGTTTTTTCCTCCGTTTGCAACACTCAGAAGGAGGCGTCACAGATCTTACCCTACAAAGTATATATATTCTTGATCAGTATCAAAAACTGAATCGATCTAGACATGTATGTCCGTGTGTTCGTGTGTCTGTCTGTTGTTGGCATTCTCATGGGCGTAAATTTTGAGATATTAAGCAGAAATTTTGTACAGACGCTTAGTTTTGGCACGCAGATCGCTATAAAAATGGAAAAAATCGGTCAAGAGCCCCGCCCACAATCGACAAAAACCTTTATTTATCGGCCAAAAAATATTAGCTATTAAATTTAAATTTATAACATATATATATATAATTAATCCAGCCATCAATGTGCAGAAAACGGGCGTGGTCGGGTAACAGACACGAGCACAGTCGACAAAAATCTATATATCTGCCACAAAAGTTTACCTATGAGTTTGAAATTTAGTATGCTTATCCATAGTTATCACATCTATCTATGTTATACAGAGAAGGGTGGTGGTCTAATAACAGGCACGCCCACTATATTCACCATAAAACTGAACTTGCAATCTCATAAGTAAGACATACACTATTAAAGGGCTCAATATATATAAATTGGCCACGCCCATCGTGTGGATGTATAGGGTATTTAAAATTTGTCCAAATCCAAATTAAGTTTTCTTGTTTGTTTATATTGTTGGCGAGGAATGATATATAACATGAAACAAAGCAAATATTTTTGGTGTCATGGATTTGATAACTGATTTCATTTGTATTTTGTGTGTTAATTTGTATAGAAACCGCCTTGGGCCGCTCGATTTTTATGCCTCATAGAAGCATTTTTGTCGATTGTGTGTATAAACTAAAAGTGCTTGTTCAAGATTTTAGCTGTTAATCGATTCAGATTTGGATGCTGATTAATTGCAGTCTCCGATGCCCACTTTTGGGCGTTGCCAATGTAATAACAAATCTAATATGCGGCCACCTTATATATAACTAAAGCCAGAATATACGATTCTTGGCACCAAAATGTTTCTTATTAATAATCTGGACCTGGATCCGATGTGATCATTTTTAAAAACCTCTTTTAATTATTCGCCTTTTGTTTCACTACTAATTATAACATAAATGATCGGGCCCACAATCCACATTTTCATTTCACTTGTTTTATTGCAGTGAACTTGCCAGTCCACGGTGTTCGTCGCGCGAGTCACATCAGTCGACATCAAATGCGCCTGAAGGTCGATGTCCATCTAATGAATCGCATTGCTCCGGAAATGATAGCAATAGCATTCCAAATCAAGCGCCTCACTCGCCACCAGTTGGTCTGCCATTGTCAGCAACTTTAGCACCCGCTGCAGCAGCTGCTCTTTTGCCACCACAATCGGCTGCTATGGCCGCTTATTTTAATGCAGCTGCTGCTGCTGCTGCAGCACAACAGAATCATTTATTGCTTACAAATCCTTTAGCAGCTGCTGCCAGCCTGGTACAACATGCTACGCAAGTTTCGAGCGTGCATTCACCAAATTCAAGGCAAACTACATCAACGCCATCATCCTCTGAACCAACAGATGGCACAGCTTTAGATTTTAGCACCAAAAAAATACGCCGACAATCAGCGGAAGATAACGAAAGCGAAGGGGGCGGCGATGAAGAAGGAAAGAATGATAATGAGCGCGATAGCAATAATGATGATGAAATAGATGATGAAGCGAATAGTCCGTTAGATTTATCACTAACTGCTAGACGCAAGCGGCAAACTAACGAAGAAGAATCGCCGATTATGCCAACACATAAGATGGTAAGGTCCAGTGATTACAAATCCATGCCGGCCTCTAGCACCTGGGTGCCGCCAATTAACTCATACTTGGCGGCAGTAGCGGCAGCCAGCATGTCTCCCAAAACATCACTTAATGGTATGGACTGGAATCATAAACCGAAAATTTCGCCAAATGAAGCCACCAAAGCGTTAGAGAAAATGACTGAGATGACAAGAATTGCGGCAGCATCAAATGGAGTTGATTTGCATGCACGCCACTCTATTTCTTCTAATTCATCATCAGCTAATAATAATAGTTCCTCTTCACATGCAAGCGCACCCAACATATCAACATCTACGGCTTCATCTGCTGCCACAACAAATGGCCGCCACAGTGCGTGGCAATCGCATTGGCTGAATAAGGGCGCTGATGCAGTCAAGGATGTGTTCAAGTGCGTTTGGTGTAAGCAGAGCTTCGCAACGTTAGCCTCATTGACCACGCACATGAAAGAAACGCAACATTGTGGCGTGAACGTTGCTTCTGGGAACAACAATAATAGCAGCAGCAATAGCTGCATTAATTCTGGCTCAGTTGGAAGTGGAAGTGGTGGCCACAATGGCAATCATCAACTTTCACAATCTTCCCGTACATCTCGTCATTCGGCTGTCGCACAGGGATCTACGTTGAACAGCAATACCAGCGGCAACAATAATAGTGGCAGCAACCACAATTCACTACCACTAACATCTGGTAACAAATCCGATCTAAACATGCTAATCAAAGAAACCATGCCGTTGCCACGCAAATTAGTGCGTGGCCAGGATGTGTGGCTGGGCAAGGGGGCCGAACAAACGCGACAAATACTCAAGTGCATGTGGTGCGGACAGAGTTTCCGTTCTTTGGCTGAGATGACAAGTCACATGCAAGAGACGCAACATTACACGAACATAATATCACAGGAACAAATCATTTCGTGGAAGTCATCAGACGATAAGAATTCCAGAGATAACAGCCTCTCAAAAACCGTACATTCCGGCAGTTCGCCGAACGCTTCAATTGCAGCCGTCAGCAATAGCGTGAGTAGTAGTAGCACGGTATGTGCTGTACTTACGTGCAAGGTATGTGAACAAGCGTTTCCCACACTCAAGGAGTTGAGCAACCACATTATTAAGAATAACCACTACAAAGAACATATGATGCGTGCCGGTGGCCAAGCAACTAATGAACCCATGCCTACTATGATACGTACGGGTGGTCGGGGTAGGCAAGCCAAAGAGAAACGCAAGAAATCTCTGCCAGTACGTAAACTACTGGAAATTGAGCGAGCTCAGCAGGATTTCAAGACCTCCTCTAGTCTGGATCAGGCATTAAAACCATTGAGGGATTTCGCTGCCTCCACCAAAATTACTTGTGAAAAATGCAATGAGAAAATCGAGACCGCAGTCTTTGTCGATCATATTAGGCAATGCATAGGGGGCAGTATAATGATACCATCCCGTATATCTTATGGTAGCAACAATAACCATCAACGCCATGCTCTCAAGTCATCGTATCGTCACGGTCATGGAATGGAAAATTTAACTAGTCCTCGTACACCTACTGGCCGCAAAGTGTCAGATGTCCACATACAATCTCCGATAATAGCATCTCACTCTGACATTTTATGTCCTCTGCCGGTGGATAATGAAAAACATAGCGAAAGCTCATCGGTATTGAATGCTCTGGAACACTTGATCGAGAAAAGTTTCGATACCAGGCCCCGAATGGGCAATTCCTATGGTATGGACAACAATTCAGCAAACGCCACTCCGCTGGGCTCCAGCATTTTAAAGCGCTTAGGCATCGATGACACCATGGACTACTCTAAGCCTCTAATGGATCCACAAACGATGCAATTTCTACGTTCCTATTCCAATTATCCATCGACTCGAGATCGCAGTGCTAGTGAATCGAGTTCAGTGTCCGAACGCGGCAGTAGTCGCCTAGAAGGGTTTACCCCAGAAGTGAAAAATGATTTTTCTTCACGTCAAACAACACCCCGTTTAACGCCTGAAAAATTTACTCCCCAAGAAAGCTTAGACTTTGTGCGCATTAAATCTGAACCAATGGAGCCCAATGAGGTTATTAGCAAGACAGAGAAGATACCTCACCCAGGTGAAGTGTCCCAAAAAATATCGGTTAAAAAAGAATTCAATACGATGGATGGTACTATGGCGACGGACGAGGTGAATAAGTGTGGTGCTGGCGATATGAACTCAAGTATAAGCACGCGTAACTTAAGTCCCGGAATGAGTGAAAGGTCGGCAACACCGAAGTCTACATCGTCGCTGAGTGACAGAAAACCAAATTTTCCACCACCTCCACCAACCCCTACTGAGAGCAGTAGTTTAAATGCTTTATCTTCCATGTTTAATAACTTGACTAATATGAATTCCACGCTAAACGTGACCAGTGCAATAGACTCCAGTATCACCAACACCATCAATCATTGTCTCAGTGGCAATAAAAAATCCAATGCCAACCCTTTGGCGGCTTTGCAAAAACTCTGCGAAACTACTGATGCGCCTGCAGCCAACACGCGCAGCTCCGTCACCAGCAATCACAGTCAATTGTTGTCTTCTGCATCTGCCGGTCAGCAGCCAATGTCATCGGCAGTAAGTAACAGTTCAGGTAGTTCAACTTCAGGTAGCTCAGGCATGTTGGCCTTTAGCTGGGCGTGTAACGATGCAGTGGTGACCGCTGATGCTGTAATTAAATGTTCCTTTTGTGACACACCGTTCAGTTCGAAAGGCGCTTACCGCCACCACTTGTCCAAGGTGCACTTTGTCAAGGATGACGGTGCAGGTGTAAGCGGAAATGATGATGGTGTTAAGAGGAAAAGCTTAATATCCCCGTCGGGTGCTGCAAATGCCAATTCACCAAAATCGATGGCTTCACCAAAAAGTGCGGCATCATCGACGGGCAGAAGTCCAGTTGTCCAGCGCTTGGATACGACGCCACCGTCCAGTTTGAATTCAACACCCACCATCAATCCTTACGACGAGAGTCCACAAGCAAAATTTTTAAAATATGCAGAAATGGCCAAACAGCTGTCGAGTAAGAACACCTAAATATGCGGTTACAAGGACTACGCATGGTGGAAGCAGAAGTAAGATGTTATTCAATAATTTTTAACTTTTTTTGTTTGTTTTTAATTTTCAACATGTTACACAGTTACACGGTTACACGGTTAGGCGGTGTTCCTCATTTGTTGCGTGGTTCTTGTTTTTATTTGCTTCTCGCAAACGTGTCTTTCATCAGTTATATGTTGAAGCAGTAACGTTTGTAATCGAAAATTGATTGCGGCTATAATTCATCTAATCTAAAATCATAAATCCTTCCCCTCTCGGCCGCTCGCCCGCTCGCCCCTTTCTTTGTGCGATTACAACATGAAACACACCCACACCGTACAGCGTTGTGCTACAAATTATTAAGCACATGCAAAAAATATTAATGTTCACATAATCAACACGAAAAATTTATAAAAACACACACAATTAATTGCCACCCCGGCTCTTCTGTTCACCTCGGCAATCTGTAGCATATGCACGCGCTGGTTAAAACATGTGCACGTGTTTGGTTGAACATGTGTGAGTGTAGGTACCAAACATACGAGTACCAGTACAATAAATAAATAATATTAAAACAGGTATTCGCGCTGGCAGACAAGCTCCTCCTTACGTACACAATACAGAAAAACCATAAAAGAAGCAATAAGGAAAAATATATTACAACAACAATCACGCAAGAAAAAAAGAAACACAACCGAAACCAGAAAAGTTTATTGTGAGCACAGGATGCCCGCTATCAGTAAGAGAACAAACACATATGACGGACGGACGGACAGACAGACAGACAGACAGACGAACAAACGAACCGTTTAATACTCTATTCATAAATGTTTAAGAGTTAGTATTGTACCAACAACAACGGGCGGCGAACGTATCTCAGACTCGCATACGCAAATAAATTGAAATTCATTTTCAATTATCACACACTCGCTAACGCATACACGCTTAAAGTGGCAATTCGTGTGTGCAGTGCAGTGCCACGGCAAAATATAGCCTGAAATATCAATAAAGCGGAGAAATATTGACTTAATTTAGCTTACAACCAAAAATAACGTCTAGAAATATAAAAAAGAAAAGAAGATTGAAAACACGGAATATGTGATGCTTGCCTCTTAGTTACAAATAACACCCACTTGCCAGCAATTAAGCACTTGTATGCTACATGTTGAAGTGTGGGTTAAATGAATGCGCGAAAGGAAGGAAGGACGGAAGGAAGAGAAACAACACAACAATTTCAATTTTTCATTAACGGTCTGCTGTAGCAGAAATTATCGAGCAGAGATCATTTGTTTGGCGTGAACAGAGTAAGAGAACACAAGTGCTTTTTGCTAAAGGAGAACTGTTTCAAAGAGAACTTCTTGCCCCTTTAAAAGTTTTCAAGGTTAACAAAACAAATTCTCCTTTTCTGCAGAAAAAACGTCAATCAACTCCTCTTTGATAAATGAAAAGCTCACGCATCAAAATTTCATTCATTTCCACTTTGTTGATGTACTCCAACAAAGCTTTACCTCCTCCGGATTGAAATTGAAAAGCGCTCTTTCATAATTACCACCCCACCTACGTTATATAACCGTCTCCCTTTCACCACACAGAAACACGCTTCAATCGCTTTTATTTACACACACTGTCTCTCTCTCTCCGTGTTAACAATATGCTCATATGCTCACTTTTTTTGTTTGTTAATGCAGGCTCACTCTCTTTCTCTTTCTCTCTTTCTTACTCTTCTCAGTTCAACTCACTTGTTCAATTGGTGTTGTCGTTGTTGTTGGTACTCGAGGTTGGGTGTTATTTGGCTGGATGTGTAAGTGAATGCAATTTTTGATGAACTGCTGTCCATCACTTGCTATCGTTGCATTTGATGGGACAGAAAGAGATATCTGTATTATTCCGTTTAGCGACTGATGGAATGACAAATCAAATACTACCATTGCTCCAATACACTTCACTCACAAACACACATTGTAATAAGAAATCTGGTGTGTGTGTGTGTGTGTGTATGGTGCCGGATGAATGTTTGGTTAAATGCCAACACAACAATTACAATAAACACCAACAATAAGAGTACCGATGACAGCATCAACTAAAGAAGAAGAAAAGGGGTGTAGATTATGCTACGCGAACAGCATTAATATTGAAATGAATTGAAATTTAAAAAAAATCGAAAAAACAGAAAACAATTTTGTTTAGTGTTTGGTCAAGTCTTGCATTTATGGAGCATTTTATCATTTGCTATGTTACTGCTTTTTTTTTTTGTGCCACCCTTACGTTCTCTTTCGTAGCCGAGTTGGCTGAGGATTTGGCTTAGCATACTTCTGCATGCTGGTTCAAATCCAGCTAAAGATCAAAAAATTTCCAGATGCAATTTGAACTCGTCTGCCGCGTTGGACTGGTAACAAAAAAAAACAAAAAAAAAAAAGAATTACGCATGAAAGCCGCGGTTGGTTAAATGAGCTGTAAAGCTTGAGAAAAGCCACATGCCCTCTTCTCTTATGTACATTCGCATTATAATTCATGTTTATATAAAAATTGTGACCAATGCTATGCACATAACGGAAAGCTTAAAAATGGGGGACTAGGCGACATCTGACAATTGCTAAGTGTTGGTGGAAGAAAACCTTTTATTTCGTTTGTTGACTTCCTTGGAATACAAAATAACATGTCATCCCTCTTACTATTAAATTAATACCAAAAGAGTTGAAATTCAATCAAAAACATTCAAGTTATTCATTTATTTCTAAGAAATATTGAAATATTGAAATATTTTTTATAATCCTCTTCGAAAAATGTGTATCGTGCCCGAGCGCTCCTTCACTTTCTATTTTATTGTTTTAGCCATTATTTCTCCAATTTAAGTGTTTGTAAATTCTTTTTACAAAACGAGTAAATAACAAATATTGAATTATATAAACGTGCCAAACTTAAAACCAACATTATATACCAAAATTCTTCAAAAAAAACCACTGTATTTACAATAATAATAACAACATAAAGTACGAAAACCATGTATACGTAAAGAAAGCGACATTTTCAGAAAACCTCATTTTTTTTTTTAAACTCTAAAAATCTATAAAATAATCGTAAAAGTTTATTTTTAAGAAATAAATTTTATGTAGTTAATCAATAAGAATATAAAACGGAGAAAATCTCGGTCTTCTTACAACCAAAATAAACACAAATCTGTAAAAATGTGAACAGAAAAGTATCATTTTCTATTTGCTAAGACAACATTGAAATGTGTTCTATTTGATGCAAAATCTTGAATATAAGAAATAGAATAAATTAATAGATACATTAAAGAGTATCCTTGGCATATAAGAAGAACAACAACAACAATAACAAATCATGTATACGTTCCAAATACCTAGTAACTCGTAACTATTATTGAAATTCCAAAAATCAATTGATGGCGGTGCCTCGCAGAAGAAAGTGAACTTTTGCAAACTATTATTATTATACAGAAAATACAGAACATATAGAAGGTATAGAAGAAGAACCAACTCGCAAAAGTAGGCAATGGAAAATGTTTAACATTTGAACAAACAACACAACACAATACAATACAATAGTTAAACATCCGTAAACACTTGCGATTAGCATACCTTTGTAAATACATATGTAGCCGTTACTATTATTTACTCTACTGTACTTTGTACATATAAAATATGTATATTGAATGTTATAGCTCATACATCCAATAGTAGTGCATCACGGCTTCCCGTGGTACATGCATATGAACGAACATTTCCTTAATTTCTTTGTGATATTATTTTTTAGTAATTCCTTAAACAATAAATGAATATTTAACAAGTATGAAATACAAGCACATACACATTAAGTGAATAAGATACCTACATGTAACTGCAATAAAACATACAAAATATTTACCTAAACACTAAAACGTGTAGAACTCTGATTGAAGAATCATTTAATTTTAAATCATTTCATTCGCCATTCAAGCAAGCGAATGGAATGGAACAACAAAGGAAATCGTAATAACCCGTGGAGTAGGAAATTTGATGGGTACACTCAGTATTCAGTACAATATACAATAAACACCCATCCATCTTAACAAAATTTTGTATTATTCTTTTGCACAACTTAATGATGGATGCAAAACCATCAGATTGGATGACTGTGAGTTTTTCAATTTGCTCAGCTACCTATGTGTACTGAGCGGTCTAGAATTCTTTTGGTTTAGGGAATAATCTAATGTGAAGTTTGACAACAACAACAAGTGGTATCACCGATCACTATCCAGTACGAGACCGGGCTTTTGCATTGTACAGCTTCATGGGTTGTTAGAATTTTTATATTTTTCATTATTTATCACTTAGGGGTATTACTGTGCGGAGACCATTGAATTTGGACCAAAATGCCACTTTTCAAGGTAGCATTTCTCAATAACACTCAACCAGGTTAATTACAAGAAATACACGGACGCACAGACGGGCGGATAGAGGGAGATGGCGGTAGCGGTTAAATACGAGCATATGGAGAAAAACGGAGTGCATGTTTAGATTCAGCACCTCAAATATATATATATATATATATATAACCAGTTATCTGTTAGTTATCAATTTCTTGGCACAAAAAAATTTGTAAAATTGTGTAATCAATCAATGAATAAAGAAATAAAAGATCATTTTTAATCAACTAAATGACGAAAATTATTTAATGGAAAACCTAACCTGTTCAATTTAGATCAAAGCACCGATCTTTGTGTAAATCATTTAAGGGTTACTCCCTTGCAGAACGGGCCGAAACAATGTTCAAGTTGCTTTACAATGCAGTAAAACCACTAAAATCTTGAGAGCCCCTCTTCATGGTGGGCGTGCACTAACAGTTGAGCAAGGGTCATCTGAGTGGGACCAAAATCCAATGAAATGTATTAGTGTAGGTGGCTTGACTTATCCATCCCAGTTCTGATTAAACTATATACAGTTTAAAAGTCGTTCAGCTGAAAGCAGCCGATTTGATTGTTTTTTTTTTTTCTGAACAATCAGTGATGCTTTCTTAGAAGATATGACATAATTGTTGATAAATTTTGCTCTTGTCAACCTTCAATAAGCCACTAAACCACATATTTAGTTCGAGACTACTTCTCACGCATATGCTCTGACCACCCATGCAAATATTTAAAAATATAGTAAAATCAAAAGTACCTGCGGACCCATATACCTCTGAGATAATATTTTGTACATATGAAGGTAATGTGTTGTGTGTGAGTAGAGAGATGATTTTTGTTTGGACTTCCACTGTTGGTAAGTATTAAGATCGATATTATATGCTGATGGTTGTACGGTAGATAACGTATGGACCAACGATTTAATCTCGTTTTATTCATACATCCAATATGGTAAAAAGCTTATCCTTCAAATCTTACACAAACAATGTGTTGTAATGTTTTGTTCAGTTCCCTAAATTCTTTTATTCAACATAAACATAACAAACATGTCCAGTTAATCAGTTGCGCAAATGATACCTTGGTACAGCGTATTAAATAGGAAACGCCACAAAGCGAAACGAATCATGTTGTCGAAGGCACGTCCGAACAGCAACAATCAACACTTAAGGCTGAAGAATTGATTCAGTATTTAGTTTTACAATAATTTAACTACAATTTTATATCACGTCATTTTTTTTTTTTTTTGCTATTTTACTGTGGAAGGTGGAACAAGCAGCAGGATGGGAAGCGAGCCGGTGCACTCCGGAGAGGAGGAAAATCTGCCATTTCATTCGTTACTTTCTTGGTTTACATGTGTTCTCTTTGTTTGTTCTATTGTTTACTCAGCTGTGTGTGTGTGTATGTGTATCCATACCTAAATCTCTATGGTTGTACACATTACTCATACGCCCGTCATTGCCACATGAAATATGCTGCTGCCTGAGACGTTAAAGTAGTTTATTGTGAAATAAAAAATAAAAAAAAAAACAAAAAACAAAAACAAAAACGTTGTAGAAAATGAACATTACAACAACAAAGCGTACAATATAGTACAGCAAAAATTATAATGTAACACCGAACGAACTTTTCACAGCAGCAACATCAACTGCGATACCAACAACCGCTGCTATAAATACATATAACCGTGAATGTGTAAAATATCCGGCTCGAATCTTGTCTACGATAAATCAAATTTTATTACACTTTTTCTTTATTCATACCAGTGCATGACGTAAATACACACAAACATCACAAATGTATATATTTATGTACATAACACGATATTATATGCATGCAGCTAATGTACGCGTACACGAATTATATACATACAAGTTTATAAATATATGAATGTTAATTTTCCATAAGTGGGCTTTGCGGGATCTGTCCATTCAGAATCAAACATTTACCGAAGGTCCAGCATCACAATCGGAATCAATCTCAAAGATGACATTGTAGAAGGGTCGCAAATACCTTCTGATTACATTCCAATAGTTGTGGCTTCTCATTCGTTTTACGCTGGGTCAGTCGCATACTAATCTACTGTGTAAGTATTCATGGTGCGAACAGCGTTGCGGCGTAATGTTAAAGCAAGTTATTTTACGGTTTGTATTTGTTTAATACTTATGAGCAGAAGTTTAGAATTGTGGCAGCTACCACTGCTGGTATTCACGTTATTGATAACTACATGTCTTTTAAGCGCCAGTCATACATTGGGTGAATAATATTATGACCAATAAACACGAACAAACGTTGTAATGCAGTGGAATGATAATGATACATAATCACTGCAATGATTATAAAATATGCATGTAACACACACACACACACACACACACACACATATATATTTATGCGTATTAATACATACGTGGGGTGTGCGGGGTGTGAAACTCTTCTCTCTTTGGCCACTTTATACATTGGCATACCTATGTACGTATAACGTACGCATGTGAGTAAGTGCGTAACATGACTACTCGCACATACAACGCATACATGTGGCTAATGCCAGTAAGTTATATGCGTAGGCTTGAAGGCTGATTTTATTTGTGTTTTTGTTGCTGTTGTTGCTTGATTTGCGTAACATGCACATCATCTTGTAAACTAATATTTGCTAATAAACGAGTTAATTAAACCTGAATTATGGTTGTTGTTGTTGTTATTGGTATTAATGTTGTTGCTTTCACTGCTGTACGTGTAATATAATGTTAAATGCTCTGTGTACTATCGCTTTAGCATTTAACATTAACGCGTTTGTTGTACGCGGCCGGCCTTAGTAAACATGGTGCGTTAGCGTTATAAATGTTAAACTACCTAAAATAAGCTGATTTATGGCCGTCAAAGGATTCATTTCGAAAATGTGCTTTGTACATAACCATTTATATGAATGAACTGAACATATGTACAAACGTTTATTATACGTAAGCATATGCATGAGAAAGTTTACAAAAGGGACTCATACCGAACAAACGCTTTAACATGAAATGAAAACTTATATAAATCGTATAACCGTATAACGCGATATTTCCTTCTTTTTTTTTTTTTTTATAGTAATTTTGTAGTTTATCGTGAAGAAAACCCCTCTTAAGAAACATTTAATTATGAGTTAAATAAAAGTGGTACTTATGGCGGATAGATGGGAATTTTATAGAGATATAACAGTTTATAACACAGCGAAGCTAAATATCTTGCTCTTTATGCTTCATTTGAACTTTCCATTTTTATTTTTGCAGCTGTATGGGATTTTTGCCAATGGTGAGCGTGGCGGCCTATTTGAACCTTAATTTGAGTGAATGAATATTTGGGTATCCTTTTGTCCTTTGGATGGAAAAATTCGGCCCATAAAACCTTGGCAGAGCTCCTCCTTTTTTATTATTTATTACCCACCTTAGTGATGAGAGAATACTAAGTTTACTTTCTTTTTGCAGCACTCTTCAGGCTTCAGAAGGCGTCAAGGGCCGTTAGACGGGATAGTTGTGGCCGTGGGTACGTTGGTCGCCGTTCGTTCTCCATATTTTTGAGACCATTTGCGGATGATTTTTATAGTCCAACAGAAAGAAATATCGACATGTCTATAAAAATGTCAATCATTCAATCATTCATTCTGCGCTTCCGTCTTAACTCAAGCAGGGTTGTTACAAAAAGAAGGACGCACTACCTCTTCTCCCAAATGTACCCTACAACGAGAGATCCTAATGCAATAATATATGTTGTGCTTGTGGTATTTGATGTGTGTGTGTGTGTGTGTGTATGGTTTGTCTTTTAAGGTAAGCATTCTATCGCTTTTTCCCATCATAGGTACGGTGTATATATGGCAATTGTGTCTCTAGGTTAGTTCATGCAATATTTTATAAACAGTGAAGAATTTGTGTTAAAAGTGGTGCATGTGCGGACGGTGGGTAATAGTGGTAGTTGGTGTAAGAAATGGCACCAATGCGAAATGAAGTTTTGATTTAGTTCAAAAAATCTTTATCAAAGAAATATTACAGTAGTTTTGTTGTTTTTCTTCCTTCATTCTGTTCACTACTAAGGCTTTATTATTATTGTTACTTTTCTATTTCTTCCTCTTTGTGGCTGATGCTGATGCTGATGCTGATGTTGGTGGTAGTATAGTGTACAGTGCTTTTTCTCTTCAATAAATCACGACATGGGATGTCTTTGATACGATGAGCATACTCCGAGTAAAAGCAAATATATTGTATTGCCATGTTGGTGAATGGCATATCATCTCAACTCCTCCTTCTCGTACTTACTTGCTTATATTCCATACATCCAAACAGAAACCTTACACAACACTGCACATTATATTACAAAGCATTTTACTGAAGCAAATGTGCACCCTTCTGCTACTCTGTCTCCACTATGCTGATAAGCTTTTTCTTTTAGTGTTGGTGATGTATATTGTGTGTGTGTGCGCTCGTGTATATATACACATGTTTCTATATGTATGTATATATTCATCCCGTCTCTTTCTCAGTTTGTAATGGAAATTTTGATTTATGCTATTTTCACTACACATGCACATACACAATATAATGTAAAAGTTCACACTATACAAAATGCAAGCAGAAAAACTATCATACATCAAGACATGTACGCCATTTTGTTATAATTTTATGTTTTTTATTACACTTTTCTCTCCCACTCTTTCACTCACACCCTAGCTTTAAACTATTTCGCTTTTTTATTATTTTGATTTATAGAAAGTTTTAAATCACAAAATTATTGAAGGATAAAGATATGCAATGTCTTTCTCTCTCTGTCCTTTTGCCACTGACTCTATCCCCCTCTCTCTCTCTCTCTATCTTTCTCTATCGAACAGGCAGTGAAATTATTATTGAAAGCTTATGAAGATGACATATCAGATACTGTTTGTATATGTACATGATTTTTATAGCCTCCACCTCAGTGATGAGGGTGCCTGCAACACACCAAAGGATGGCTCGGAGATCCTACAAATATATATATATTCTTTATCAGCATCAATATTCAGTCCATTCGTGTACATTTCTATACATTTTTATTGGAATACATTGCATCATCTCGCTGACATTTGGCACACACAATCTTCGACTATTTTTACGGTAACCTGTGAAAATTGGTCAAAATCAGATCAGAGATATTCCTCTAAAGAAGTCCTAAACCTAAACTCGTGTTTTTTAGCACTCTCACAGTCACAAATTTTGAAACATCCAGTTGAAATTTCATGCATAAATTCATTGTTCAGAGTTATGAATATGGGCTGGACTACAATTTGAAAAAGTTTAACAGTTTAAGTTAAATATTTAAAATTATATTTCGATTCCAGTATCGTAAATTATAATATTAAAGGGAAACGAAATCAATCCTTTATATGTACATTCTAACGGTACATGAATTATAGAAATTGGACCAGCCAATTGGAAGATATATTAAAAAGAACATGTTATCATTATATTCTGCACTACTTGTGCGGATGTTTGTAACTTCTAAACAATTCAGAATCAAAATCTGAATCGATTTAACTATGTCCGTTTTGTCTGTTCATGTAAATTTGTACAGGTTCAGGGCCCAGAACTATTAGGTCCATGCCTATGCTCGCTATTTACGCGTCTGCTCTGATTTGGCCGCGAGTACAATATAAATTTATATTTTTCACACACGGGAATCAGCAAATTTCTGCGATTGATGAGATCAGATGAAGGACCAGATATCGTACGAAGCATTTTTGAATGCCTTCTTCCAATCTTAAGCACATTGGAAGCACAAGTAGTTCCCAAGCATTCAATACTACAAGTACAAATAATTGGTGATCCTTGAATTTTTATAAAATATTAACCAACACCAATGCCAACTACACCATACACACACATAGCAGTTGTTATAAGGACACACTTACACTTGAGAAACTCACAAGCATACATACATCACTTCTATAAAGTTACAGGAACATACATATTATATGACTGCTGTACTGCATTTTGAACAGTAAATCATCAGAGGCAGCAGCATTGCTTGCTGTATACTATGACAACCGCCATTTTGGAATAGAATTTTTATACGAAAATTCAGCCTCGACGTTGGTTTAAACATAAACATAAAAATAAATAAATGACTTGACAGTCACACTCTGGCTAAGACATTCCTTTGCCCTTAAATATCTTTGTGTGAATTCTTTTTATATACCCTCCACAAAATACGGGGGGCATACTGAATTCGTTATTCCATTGGCAACACTGCGACGGAGGCGTCAGAGACTCTACATCGGGCTCACATATATTTTACGTACTGTTGACCAACATTTTTCTTTCTTTCTGGGTTTTAAGTAACATTACGTAGCGAAAAAATATATTTCAGCAATAGTACGTAAATTTGTAATTTTTGCTCTTGATTAGAATCAAAATCTGAATCGATCCAGACACGTCCGTCCGTGTTTTCCGTTTTGAGCTGAAATTTTTTACCGATATTTGACTTTCTGCGAAATCCTTCCAGTTTTACGCCCACAATCGACAAAGTTCAACCGACAATTTGGTTTTCACATTTATAACCAAGCTCACGATTTGTAAAAAGATGTGAAGGGTGTTTGTGATTTGGCGAAATTTACTTTCTTTTTGCTTATTTTATCTATGCCTCTTATTTACGGACATGTAAGTTTGGCTATATATTTGGACACATTTTGAGATGTACACTCACAGAAAAATTGTTATAAATTTTCTGTGAATAAGCCCAGTTACACGGATTTTGCAGTCCGCTTATGGTAAACAAATATATAAATATAAGCATACAAACCAACAAAATGAATGACACACCAAAGGGAGAAACAAATGCAAACACAAAACCAAATAACGAGAAATAAAAAATGGAATAAAATAAATGTACAAATAGGAAGCCAACAGAGGATTCCATAAAAATTGTATAATTTAAAATGTCACAACATAAATTTTTGGGCCCTTCTCTGCTTACTACTTTTTTTAGGACTAGCCTACCAAAGGAAATCATGTAAAAGCGCTTTATTTGGCTTGGGACAACACTATGAAAACTCATTCAATACTGGGTTCTACGCTGCGTAAAATTGAGTGTTTTAAACTCAAGTCCATCTTAATTTTCCATCTACGTCTTACAATACTAAGTATTCCGCTTACAATACATAAGTATTACGAGTTTTATTGTAACCTAAAATGGCTGAGCTCGAACATCAGTTGCCCCTAAAACCCACGTCTATTCTGGAACGTGGAAAAAACTGCGAGAGCTAGATAAAAACAAAGCAACTTCTAAGGCAATGTTACTGTTGAACTAAAGTTTAAGCAACGTCTGGAGGCCTTGTATACAAACCTCCGCTATTGGTTACTATAAAATATCATAAAGAAACTACCTTATACCTGGGAAAAGGCGTCAGTTTCCAGGGTTCTTATAGGAAATACAAGAAAAATCATAATTTTTCTCAATGAATTCAATTTACGCAACTACTTAACTATAGCTAGAGTCAGAGCATCTCCGTTAAATCAAACACACTTTCGTTGGCTGCTTCTAAGTACAGAAGAAAGGAAGATCAAATGGTATTAAGATCCCATGGAGAGAGTCGTTGCAGCACTCATGCAGAAGTCAGTATGGATGAGTCGCACTACACTCGAAGCAATGACTATGTTTCGTTTATATGGCAATGGTGCCGGGAGAATGATTCGATCTCCCGCAATCGGACTCATCAATATACTGAATGAGTCCGATGTCTACGACTGGCCCAATCTTCAATGCAAAGTGTCGCACTTTCATAGCCGGCTGGACTGTCCAGGTTAGGTGTAATTATGACGGATTCAGGGGATTAGCTCGTGAACTTAGTATTTGTATATGGATGGTGGGCTTAGTAACATTATAAGTATATGCCTGAGAAGATATTCGAATTTTATTAAATCAACGTAACGTGGTACCAAAATGCATTCATTATTCCCCAATTCATTACAACAATTCAGATCAAGTTAGTAAATATGTGGAAGAAAAGATTTACATGCATTTAATGTTTATATTTTACATGTTTCCATTCATTTCAGAAAGGTGGTGTGATAGTGTATTAAAGAACAGGACAAGAATTAATTTACTACGCAAATTTGGATGAAATGTGTGGTGGAGGCGACCGAAGTGACTTCCCTCCGTTACAGTGTGTTAGTTGTGTGCGTGCCCACTTATCTTATGATTTCTCTTTGTTATTTATTTTAAGTCTCTTCCCTTCTGCGCCAATTTGAAATATGAAAGAAAAAAGAATAGGAGCAATATGATAATATTTTAAGTTGAGGCGAGGTGGCCTTTTGTGCAATCGGGTTTTGTTTGCAAGAAAATACATTTTAATAAATTGTTGTTGTAAACATTTTTTAGACATGGTAAATACATTTGAAATGAAAATGGTTGTTTATATTGTTGTTTTTGTTGTTATTATTGTTGTTGTTGAGTTGGTGCTGTTATGTGTAACTGTCCGTTTTGGACATAATCGCGCCTGCATTATTGGTTGATGTTTGTATACCTTTGCCACCAAGAGGTTTCCACACTTACACTGCCACTAACCGCTGCCTAGCTTATGCAGTAGAGTGAGAAAGCATGACACAAGAAGAGTGGAGAATTTCAAAGTGTATATTTGTTTACGTTATGTTGTGTGTTTTTTTTTTTTTTTTTTTTTGAGATTATGTGTGTTTTGTATATCCTGACAGGGATCAGCATAAAATGTTGCAAGCTGAGTTTTCTCTTTTATTCATCTAGCCGTTGCCGTTATTGTTGCTTTACTGCTGCTATTATTGTTGCCGTAGTTAGGTATTTTTTATCACGGCTTTTCTTGTCATACTCTCTCCACATAAGACACAAAGACACAGAAGGAGGTGTCATAGACTTTTATATATCTTTGATCAAAATCTGAGTCGATTTGACGCTGACAGTGAGTCCATGTATCTGCGTTGAAGCGCTTTACATTTCCCAAGACTAACATATTTACCTTAAATTTAGTATAAGAACTGTGGCACAGAATCGGACTTCGACGTTGAAACATATTGCGTAGAATTCTGAAAGGCGTACAGCCACGCCCACACTTTGTATATAGATGGGGAGGGTATTTAGGATTTGGTCTAAGCAAAATTTAGTTTTCTACTTGTCATTGTAGTTTTTATACCCTCCACATAAGATGCTGGTAAACAAATTTTGTCATTCCATTTGCAACACCAGGACATAGACGTCAGAGACTCTACGATCTAGTTATGTACGAGCGTCCGTGTTCTGTGCTTGGCACTCGCACGGTCGTAAATTTTGAGATATTGGCAGGCACTATGAAATTTGATCTGCTTATCTCTAATTATCCCATGCATCGGTGTGCCAAAAATGGGCGTGTGCACAATTTAACTCAACGTGCAAGTCGATATGTATACTATTAGAGGGCGGCATAATGTATCTGCCATGCCCACCAGTTGTTTTGTGTATTTGGAGGGTATTTACGATTTGCAATCAACCAAAAATTAAGCTCTCTGGCTTGTTTTACTTGGTACAGAATTTTGGGGTTTGTCCATTTTCTATGTTGAGTTGTATTTAGTGCATAACATCTTTTATTTTATTCTTCGGGTATATATGTAGCAATATGAACTCACACATGTAAACATTTTCGCCTTATAGCTATCTCAGCATCTTTTTACACCCTACACCTCTGCACCTGTTGTAGAGGATATATATATACCCTCGATTTAGAATCATTTTCTGAATCCATTGAATCATGTCCGTCAATCCGTCCGTCTGTTTTGGTTCATGTTCATGTTCACGAGAGGTTTAGGGCACCAAATGGTCGGGCTTGGCCTACCAACATCTTCACTTGTTTGCCCTTGTTTTTATGTATTTTTGGCCACCTGACAGCTTTCCAGATTGTTGCTTCCTCTTTTTGTCGTTCGTCTCCTGCATGAGAAGTGACTATTATGAAATTCGTCTCCTCTCTTTATTTGTTTAATACAGTGCCCAGCACCACCAACAGCTTTTGCCTTAGTTAGGGTAGAGATATCTGGCCCATATATGTATTAAAAAGGCTCATATGCGTGAGTGTGCATGCGTATGTGTATGTATATATACAGCAGTTACCCTTTCAGTTTGCTAAAGGTGTGTTATGTGTTATGTGTAAACATGACTAAAAAGTTGTGGTGAATTTGTAATTATATGTACTCCGTACCGTATGAAAGTAGGTACCAGCACAGCTAGTTATTGCCACTTTTCTGTTGCTGTCCGTGTCGTTGTGAACGTTGTCTGAATATAACCAACACAAATAATAATCACATTTTAGATTCCTTGTGCTTCTCATCATGCTTAAGCCACACAGCTACAACAACAATGTATAATAATAATAGTAAAGCAACAACCAAAGTAGCAATAGCTTGGGCCTTAATCCCCGAGATGACCGAAACTTGAAAAGAGAAATTCTTGGGATTTTTTCTTTTGGCTCTTTGTGGTATATGTATAGTCTAGTCCACCACATCATGTCCATTCATTTTCTACAAAAAATGCGGCATAACAATGTTTTACGTTTATTTTATTACATATACATATAATGCCCCTGTTACCTTGTCGTGGCTGTGGGCAGTCATCTAGATATTTATGGCAACTTATACCAGTTGACATTTTATCCATAGTCGTCTGCAAACAATCGTTTTTTCCCGTCAGAGTCATTATGGTGTTGCTCGGCTGCTTGATGGTGATGGTGGTGATGGTGGTGGTGGTGTTATATTATATTGTATTGAAGCTGTAGTACTTTTATTTATATTTTATTCCGATATCCTTTTATTGTATGTTTTGCTGGCTGGTTGCTTATTTCTTTTTATTGTTATTACCATCTCGTTCGTGTGAGTTAATATACGATGGATGTAAAAGTGTCTCCATAAATTAAAATAATTACACGTACTACAGCCATTTGTACATATATATATATATATAGATAGCATTTATTATTATATTTACGTGTATTATATAAAATTATTAATACAACTTGTGTAGATATAGAGACAACATCGTTTACAGTGTCGTCAGGATACAGATTCATTTACGTTAGTGTTGCATTTGTTCATGTATAATTCTAACTATACACATACATACGTGTGTGTATGTAATATATTTAAACACATTTATTTTCATGATATTGTATATATATGCTCTACACCACATGAGTTATAAGATTATATTAAGTTTGTGCGGATGTTTGTCACTCCTGAATCTGAATCGTTTTAACTATGTCCGTCTGTCCGACTATCCGTTCGTTGTGTGTTTATGTGCACGGTTTTGAACGCTCCTTTTAATATATTATATTTTAATGAAATTTGGTACAAGGGGCTGTCATGACCCAAAGGCGTGCACTATTAAAAGTGAACCTCTCTCCATATAAGGCCCTTATATAAGCCTTACATGAGGAAAATTCGCAATTTTCAATATTTTTTGAGTAAATTGGGATGATCCTTGAATGAGCCAAATCTATAAAGAAATGGTCAAAATTCGCAATTTTTAATAATGTTTTGCCTTCAGAAATCATAAAGTGTTCCCTCAATACCTCAATACCAGTAAACGGTGACCCGTGCTTTCTGATACAACCAAATATATTATTGTACTGTATAAATTTTGTAGGAAAACATGGTGCAGGGTATTAAATGGTGGCGTTTGATCGACTTTATTAATTTCATTTGTTTTCATAATGCGTATGTGACTAGGTACCAGCTAAATGAGCTGGATTATATTTGAATGCGAAAGATAGATAGTTTGTCAGTGATTTTAAGTACACAATATAGACATAGAAGCTCAACATTTCTTTACATATAAACATGCCTTAGTATTGAAAAAGGATTAAACTAGTTCAAGAATCTTCCTACAATTTTACAGAACATATAGTTCTAAACGTTTTTCCTACATTACAAATAAACTATATGAGTTATAAAAATTAAATTTTATCAGAATATTAATGAATTTTTTTATAAATTTTTAGAAAAATTTCGACTTATTCTTAATGACTTATTTTAAATGGAAGAGTTACATGGGGAGGTGTCCTAGAATCTGCCACAAAATATGACCTAAGAACTTGAATTTTGGAAGGTGGTCGTATGGTGATGGGTATCCTAGACTTGTCGTTTCCCTATATATATCCCATTTTGTGTACTTATTTTTTGATGAATTTTCTCTTTCATGTATTGCAATCAACCTGACACAATATGCGTGGATCCTGTATTTTAATCATATCATAGAACAGAATATAATTTTTAATGTTACATCTCAGGGGGATGTATATACACAGTATACAACGTATGTGTGTGTGTGTGTGTGTGTGTGTATGTATGTATATATTTATGAATTCTCGCAGTATAGCAAATGTTTTTAAACAACAGAAGGGGGAATAATTAATCGTGTGATTTACAACTTCTTGCGTAAGCATAACACAAATACCCGAACTAGCATAAAGCCACACACACACACACACACACGCACACACACACAGCGCAGTAATAATTTTTATACGCCACACCATATTTACGTATCCTTCTGCACAAGTACCTGTACAGGGTGTACAACACGGGAGCATGTTAGCGTAAGTAGAACATTGTCGGACAGATTATATTGCCGTCTCAAGACGCTTTCGTCAGGAACGTGATAATGCATTTGCTGTGAAGGCACAATTGAAGTACAGGTCAGGGCATGAAGGCATACGAACGCATTTCAGTAAACTTGGACTCATTGTTATTCTGCATCTGTTGGTAATTCATTGTAAGAATTGATGTAAAAAACGAAAAGAAAATAAAAAATTGAAATAAAAATTAATTTTTATCCATTCCAACAAGTCTGAAGGGTGCCGAGTTGGAATGGGAATAAGGGTTAATCCTCCTATGTACATCCAGAAGGTTTGATATTTTTATGATGACTGTAATTCTTTTTGTGTTTGTTGTATGTATTTGATCTGGAATATATAAGTAAATAAATAAATGAATGGATGTATGAATGAGAGTAGAGTTGAGTTAAGTTGAGTTGCGCTGAGCATTGTCCTGTGTATTTATAGTGTCATCGTTCTTTCTCTAAAGTGTGTATTTATTTGTGCAACAATTCGACTCCGCATTACTGCTCAATGAATAGCTGGCTTTACTTGTTATATATACACAGTGTGTGTGTGTGTGTGTGTGTGTGTGTGCATGGAGTTTTGTATTTTATTATATGTATTATTATTTCATTTCAACTTTACGATCATAAATGTCCAAAAAGGGTTTGATTTATATCACAAAGTTTTATACTTTATTGCTGAACTGGTTGTTTTTTTGGTGAAAATTTGGTTAACTTTTACGTACGCATCACAACTCAAGTCAACTATATAGGAAATGCGCATATACTACAATATATTCATGCACTCGCACCCATACACATACATATCCTTATTCATACTGTGTGCGTGTACAAAAAGCAGATTTTCGTTAACAGACTTATAGAGACAAAGATTTAAGATGACACCAACCAACCAAGTCAACCAAGCCAACCAAGGCAAGTCAGGGGGATAAATGGGGGAGTTGCCACATTCAGTCAATATGTTTGTAAAAATATCACCTTGTAGTGTAAAGATGGTGTAAAAGTGTTCGTAACGAACGTCAATTATAAAGTTCTTTAAAATAATATTTCTTCGGCACTCCCATGACCGGTTACTATTGGAAGCAGTGCAGGATTGTTCATATTTAACAATATTTTAAACAGATTTTCAGTTTTAAATCTCTATGCTAATCTCACCACCTAACAGGTGTATTCAAAATTTAAGATGATTTTAAAGTACAAAAATTATCTTTTTTTCAGTTTAGTTTTCGCTTAGTTTCCAATGTTGATTTAGGCAGAAATATCAAAAAGAACCGTTTCATTTAAATAAACATGATTGCGTAGTGAGCGGTGCAATGAAAGGCTTTTTTTCATTTCAAATTATAACTCTAACATCTTTCCGATTTCATATTTACAGTGCTGCAAATACACAAATCTTTGAAATAAAGTCGAAAGCAAACAATTAATATGAACAATGTTTACAAACGCTTTAATATAAAGGTAATGTTAAAGTAACAATATTTGACACGCATTCTACTAAAAGCGAAGCCGCCCCACTGAACCAAAACATATCGTGCACACATGAACAAAATCTTTACATAAGAAAGAAAAAAGTGTAAGGCTCCATACCAAACAAAAGGAAAGCCGCCAACGATAACGCAAAGAATAAATATATGTAGTGAGAAAATGAGAAACATAAGAAAAAATATTACAGTTGATTTCAGCAGGCCATTTAATACCCTACGACAATTATGCTAAGAGTAGTTGAGTTGGATCAGTAAGCGTGAGTGCTAGCCAGCATTATATAAAGACTTACAGATTATATAACTTACGTTATATAAAGACTTACAGATTACAGACAGACGAAAGTAGTTACATCGATTCAGACTTTGATACTGATCCACTCGATATTGTTACTTAGATGTTATAAACATTTACCCAAAACAATGTACGCTTGTACCGCTTTATCGTGTAGCGTTCAAAAATGAAAATAAAACAATAAGACGTTGTTGGGTTTAAGTAAAATCTTGTACACCTTCCACATGTATACGAAAAGTACTAAGGAGTCAGGTGCCCTCTTTTAACGACCACTAGAGTAAGTGTAACGCATCATCGGGAAGGTCGCAAATTTTCATAAAATTCAATTTGTACGAATGTCTGTGTCCGCCCATATTCAACACATCGTTTGATGGTCTAATAGTAAATAGAAATGCCAACAACAAATGGACAACAGTTGGACATACCTTTCCAGCTGATCAAGATTTTATATAATATAATAGGCCTTCAACATCTTCTCATGGTGGTTGCAAATGTAGTCAACCACTTAGTACACGTGCCGTCCTATGTGAAAAGCATAAAAACAGAAAGTAAAACAAATGAAATGTAATGTTTGCACACCAAAAATGGAGCATCATGGAAAGGGAGGCCTGAAAATTAAGCGCATTTGGCAGCAGCAGGAATAAGTAAACTGTACACACACTTACACGAACACTGTACACTTGCAAGTAAGCGTGGTAGCGAGAAATGAGCAACAGTTGTAAACGCCTGCACAGATAGACAAGTACAACGCAAGTAACAAACAGAGAGACGGACAGATGGACGGACTCAAGAAAGGAAAGATAGCAACCACCCAAAAAAGCCGCCTGAAACAAAACACAACTCGGTGCATAATGCATAACGTACACACATATACACATATACGTTTAAATATTATACGTACGAGTACTTGCACAATATAGCGAGTGCAGCAGATTCGCTGGAAAAACAAATGCAAAGGTATTCGCATCTGAATCTTAATTAATTAACTTGACGCATTTTCATGTTGAAAACTTCACAAACATTTACTGGCACACACACACACGCGCGCTTACATATGCACAAGGAGTAATTTTGTATTACGGCGCTCTCGTTGACTGCCAAAAAGTGATGTGCAACGATTTTGCACATGCATTCTTCGCTGTGCACTTATGCTCTTTGATTGGCGGTGGAGGTGAAACGTAAAAATTATCCATTATTAATGCAGCAGAGAAAATACAAATAAAGAGTGCATGGTGTGGTGAAACGAACCGAGGAGAAACCGCACGAATAAAAGGAACATTTCAAAGTGAATAACCATGATAATGATTAAACAACAATAACAACAACAACAACAAATGAAATTATGCTTGTGTGTATGCCTAAGCACAAAGGGCCCCTTTATGAGCACATCAATGTGGGTAGAGAGTAGCAAGTGGTGGCCGCCACCCTCACTTTCGATTTATCGCCCATACAAGCACACTTATTAACATTAATGATATGCATAATATTCGCTGTTGACAGCGTTTGTCAAACTGAGATAACACGACCAAACATGCCACCAATACATACGTAAACATACAACTCCACTCCACCAACAGATTCAGGTCACTTGCCGCCTTACAAAATTGCATCAAACTACAGTCTGTGTTATATTGGATTACCGTTTATTATTATTATTATTATTATTGTTGTTGTTATTATTGTTGTTTTTCTACTTCTACTACTGAATGTTGTTGTTGTTGTTGTTGTTGTTGTTGTTGTTGTTATTGTTATCATTTATTTGCATGTTATTCGTTTACATTTTTATTACCTTTTACGCTTCGCGTTACTGCTGGCCTGCTTGTCTTCAGCATAATTACTGCTTTTTTATCTCTTTGTAGCGTTTTGGTCGGCAGGTGTTTGTCGGTAAGTTTATATATCAACACATACGAAATTATCACTAATTAGTTTCAGTTTACCGTTTCTACATGACAACGTTTTATGTAAATATTTGTGATGTGCTTCACTGGTTGTGCAAAGAGAGATGAAAATAACATTTATTAGGCGCTATAATTAAATCGCCCTAAGCAACTATCCAACTTAAGAACGAAATACTGCTCCTATGTGTACTTTTGCCTTTTCAAAATTCTATTTGCTCAACTTTAACAATATACTCGAATATCATTAAAAAGTAATCTATTTAGTAAATAATTAGTGCGGAAAGAAACCGATTTTGTTTGCATAAAATATGAATTATGTTTAGGGGGGGGGGGGGGGGGGGGTATACCAATTTCGTCAATTCATTTGCAACACTTAGAAGAATTCTTCAGAGATCCTACGAAATATATTTATCCTTGACCAGAACACAATCTGAATCGATCTAGACTATGTGTCCATTGAAATAACTTTGGACAAATGAATTCCGAATGCTTATTTCTTTAAAGGACAAATTCGTTTACTCTTTTATACTTATTCCTTAAAACTTGAGCGGAAGTAAGAAGACTCTATGAAAAAATTTATATAATTTGTGTTTATAATTTCTTAACGTGCACAGCTTTACAGACAGAAACACCTCGTACGGAAATATGTGCTCAGAACAAACTTTGTCCACATATTGTGCAGTTGTCTCCTAAAATGTTCTTATCATAGTTTCCTTTAAATTGCGTAAACAAATAACCAAACGAGAAGACGACACACACCAATCTTATATTGACAAAAGACTTTCATCAACCCTTGAGGCGATATTTTCCAAAGAAAAAGGAAGCAAGCAAGGAAGCTGAATTGGGCTTGGGCTAAATACTGAATACCCTCCACATCTACACACAAACAATGGGCGTGGCAAATGCATGACTCCGCTCTCTAATGTATTATGCATCAGCTAACAAGTCGAGTTGTACATTGCATACGGTTTTATGGAAATTGTGGGCGTGTCTATTATCCTACTACACTCATTTTTGGCACATCGATTGATGGGATATATATATAATATATATATGTATAAATAATTCACTCACTTTTTGTGGCAGAAAAATCGATTTTTGTCGATTGTGGGCGTGGCTCTTGACCGATTTTGCCCGATTTAAATACCGATCTGTTTTAAATTTCAGTTCAATATCTCAAAATTGACACACGGCCATATATGCTGGACATCGACTCAGTTGCTGATGCTGATCAAAAATATTTATACTTTGTAGGACTTCTGTCGCCTCCTTCGTGTGGCAAGTGAAATGACAAACATAGTAAACCTTCCATCTTATGTGAAGGGTATAAAAAGTCAAACTACAATAACAAATACTACTAACTATAATTTCAGTATTGTTGGATGCTAGTGAATGAAGACAATCAACAAACATGGCAAATAACAACAATAATAAACTGATGAAACAAGTGAAACATAGAACGAAAGAAAGAAACGTATGTGGGTGGCTGTGTGTGTAAGTGCTGGAGCTACTCATTGGGACATGCCCCCCAAAACACATTTCAGCCAACAGAAACATCAACTTAAGTGTTCCATTTTACATATGTTTTGTTGTATTTTTCTTTTCTTTTTTATTTTTTATTTTTTGTTTTTTGTTTTTTTTTTGACTGAAGCCGTAAAGTACAAAAGCTTCGTGTGACCAAGAAATTGTTTGCCATCCAAAGTCAGCGTAACAATGCAATATATTGAATACAATAGAAGAAAAGACGAAGATATAATATACGTTGCACGAATGATACCGTTACACAATGAGCGAAAAAAACAATGTTCAGTAGTCCGGTCTGATAGATAAAATGTGACCAGCATGCATCACATGAAAAACAACAAGATACAAGCTTATGTCAGTTGATGAAGTTGGCAACAGTGACAAAGACCGTGAGATGTAGTGAAGGAGGCGCACTTAGGATTGTGTAGCGAGGAACTTGATGATGCCATCCCTACCCACTGTATAGAAAGAATTTGGAACATTACTTAAAAATATAAAGAATTCTTGGCCCAATCTGTGGATTGGAATACGGGCGACATTTTGATGTTTGTGGAACATTTCTTTTGTGCTGCTCGTCTCTAAAGGCGTGGTTGGCGATCCGACACCCTTACTTCTACCTCTTACATTGACTTTCGTATCTATTCCCCATTTCTTCTTCTATACATCACACTTACATCACGTAACGTATCAAACACAGAATAGACGTAATAAACTTGTCGAATTTAAATGAAATGTACTTTTCATGTATGTACAATGTCCAACAATGTTCTACCAAGCACAGAATATATTCTATGGTACCAAGTTTCAATTACGAGAAGAACAACAAGAAAATAAAGAATGACAAATGGCATTAAGTACAGAATGAACTGAAGCAACCAACGAGAATGCAATACATTCTATATTAGCAACGATGCGTTGTGCTGGTAATTGTGTACCTATTTATGTGTGTATGTGTGTGTGTGTGTGTACGTGTATATCTGGCAGCAAAATGGTCAGATGGGAACACCTACTTTCATACTCTGCTCTGTAGTTTATTCGTCAGTAACTTGTCAAGCATTTTCATGATGCGCATCAACAATAGAGTTGACTCCGTCAAACCCTACCTCAAGCACAAAATATTTTGTATATATGCGAGTCCGCAAACAAGTTTATATGGAGGTCCTGGTCGCACCTTATTGCGCTCAGCTTTGGCATGAATGAGAAAACTTTATGGTTTATGTGTGATTTTGAACCTAACCGACGATGGTGACTGACTAGAAGTATGGGGGCACACTACACAACACACAAATATATATTTTATACATGTTATGCCGATAAACGAAAAAGAGCAGCATGGTGTTCATCATTTGGTTCTGTTTGCTATTCATAACAAAATCTTATTCATTTGCATGCATTTTATCTTTTCCATTTCATGCTCACTTCTGTTTTCTATGGTTTTTATAACTTTTTGCTCTTTTGCAACAAAATCTGATTTTCCCTTCAATACACGTGCAATGCATGCATGGGTTTGTGTTTACATTTGTTTACATTAACATTTCTATTTGAGTTTGTGGTGTTTACAGCATATTCTCGTTCAACTATTTCATCGATGCTCACATGTTTGCTTTGAATTGACCATATTTTGTGAATTGCACACGTTACATACACGCTACCATATATACAATATGTGTGTGAGTGCATGCATATGTTTTTTATAGTTTCAATTGCAATTTACTCTTATTGAATGTTGCTATACGTGCATGTGTGTTTGCATTTAGGTAAATAGGAGCGTAGCCAAAGCTACATGTTTATGAAATGGATTTTCTTCATATTGTGTCACTTGATTTTTGCTTCGGTCAGCCCTACTGATATTTATTGAAAAGATGTTTTCTTTGATTTGTTTAAAGTAAACAAAATTTCGCAAAATTAATATATTGCAGTGATGTTTGAGTTTTATTTCACTTGTTCAGGTGTTACGTCCACTTATGTAAACTTTTAATCGAATATTTTCTAGAATAATTTGCTGATGTTTGTTCATTTCATAGAAAATAAGAAAAGTCTGCTAAAGGATACAATAACTTCTAAACGACAAATGCTACATGTATCTTCAATTATACCAAACGAATCCGCAACAAAATCTGAATCGATTTAACTATGTCCGTCTGTCGGTCCATGAAAATTTGTGCGCAAGCTAATGAACGAATTTTTTGACATATTTCGATGAAATTTAGTGCAAGGACATGTATTGGCCCGAAGAGAAACTTTTTTAAAAATGGACCAATTTCGACTATTTTTTTAATGACCCTCTCCATATAAGGTCCTCTTGAAGTGAAGGTTTTTATATGGCAAAAAATCGCAATTCTTTGAACAAAATTTGATGGAGAATAGTTAATTGAACCCAAATGGAATTGTATTTAGTGGAGGTAAACTATGAAAAGCTTTTGGACATGCAGTTGGTCCTTATTTATTAACTTTGGAGTCAAGATGACAAACTAAACTCAGTTGATAACTATTTGAGAAACATGGTTCCATAACTGCGGCACGAGAATATAAGTCCCATCAAAGCAAAGGTTCATGGAAGCTTCATGAAGATTCATTCAATTTCCAAAAATATGTTTTTTAAAACGTAGTTTAACAGACAAAAAACAACAGCGAAAATATTGGCTTGGGCCAAATCTTAAATAACCTTTCAACTGCAAAACAGTGGGCACGGCAAATATATATATACTTTACTAGAGAAAAAGATGCTGTTTAGAAATGATTTTTTTTTTTTTTTTTGACACAAATCCTTTATAGATAACACACACGGTTGCACGGAGGCCCTCAATGTTGCTATTAACCATTAAGAGTGTTTGTTCGTTGCAAAAAATTCCCCTTGATTGACTCATTTTTTTTAATAAGAATCTTCCCTCTTATGTCAAAGATTGTGCCCCACCATACACAGGAATGCACATGTACACACACCGTACACACAAAAAAAGCTTTAATGCAAAATTTATTTTAAGCCATTTATTAAACATCACACATACATACACACACAAGTACAGGTTGCGTAAAATTGCTTTAATTAAATGATCCCTATCGCTCAATAATACAAAATACAATAACAACAAAAAAAGAGCAAAAACAAAATGAAAGGATTAAATAAACTACTGCAACAATGATGGTTCGTCCGTCGTCTTAAGTTTTTTTTTTTTTTTTTTTTTTTCAATTTCTTCTTAACGTGCAGAAATTGAAGAAAAAATGAAAATAAAAATAAAATAAAATAAGAAGAAGGAAAAGCGCGTTCACTTGTTGATGGTAGTTAAGCTTTAGAACAGAGAAGAGCTCCCAGCCCCAACGCAGCCAAGTCAAGTCAGTTTGTACATGGCTGCTTGTAAATTTTGCTTCGTTGTGAACATTTGACGCAATTAATTGCAGAATCGACACTTGGTGCATGTGTGTAGCCGCTACTCGCGCGTGAGAGCTGCACTCTTCCTAAACATTCATTATTTGCGTAAGGACAGTCAGACATTCATTTTCGACAGCTTCAGAGATATCAGAATTGTTTGCCTTACCGAACAATACCATGCATACGAGTATAACACAAATCGACAAAGTTGACAAAAAGACAAAATTTCTTTTCTTTTTTTCAATTGTTGTTGTTTTTATTTGTGGTTTAAGGCCTCAATTTTCTTGGAATTCCCGAGACGAGTATGTGTGCAGGGTAATGAATGTTCAATGCAGATAAGTTGTCTTTTTTCTTCCTCTTATTAGAGAATGCTAAATTGATATCTTAGTTGCAGCATCGATTTGTATTGAGTTTTGTATTTAGTTACGTGTGCAGTCGTTGTGATGTGACGCGTCTTCGTGTCTTTTGTGTCTGTACGGGCTGGGTATGAATGTTATATAAAATCGTTCGCTGGCCCTATACTACCTAAGTTAAGCATCATTGTACAGTACATAAATCAGGAGGTTCTACTACATTGAGATGTTTATCGGTGGTCATTTAGTTGTGAAATTTAATGTCTTCTCTCATCCGTGATACATACCTACACATCGCCTCTGCCTATTGCGAACGAATACGATATAGGCAAGCAAGGTATCTCCTTGAGTGTCGTTTGTTATGTATGTGTTTTGTTGTCTGATTATTTAACATAAACTCAATTTATTACCGTGAAATTTAACATAATTTAGTGCATGTCAGAGAAAAGGAAAATAATATAACACATACACCAAATATACTCAAATAATTGTGAGAAGAATTTAGCAGATATTTCTCAAAACTGCACCATTAGATAAAGGCAGAACGGCAGATGGACAAGCAAAGCATTTTCAGACTCTCCCATCAATATATGGGAACTATGTGGCAGAGTACAGTTACCAGTAACCCATTGAAAATGTTACGCTGCACCTACGGGCAATACTACTCTGAATTTGCAAAACACTTCAGCAATATAAACAAATTTGTTAGCAATTATATATAATTCAAAGATGTCAAAGTCATCATCGAATCCTTACGAAGCGTACACGTTTTATTTGTGTCTTATCTGAACAATTTACCAATGGCATCGCAAAGACCACAAAGGTCATCAATGGGATTGAAAAAGAGTTGGAATTGGAATCGACAAGCGGTAGAAATGTAAACGTAAAGCTTGGAAAAGATGAGATCCCAACTGAATTGAACGCAAGCTTGACCTTGTTTAACTAAAACGCCAGCCACACAACCAAAATTTACTACAGTTTCGCTAAAGGGGGAACAAACATGCAACATATACATGCATACGCAGAGATTAAATAAATAGAAATTAAAGGAGGGAAGGAAGAGGAAGAGGAAGAGGTAGAGATAGAACAGCGTCCATATAACAATTACAGCTAGTAATGGTTCAGTGGAGATCATTTTTTGCAAGTTTAAGCTGTTTGCTTGTTTGAACATGAAATCGTAAGATGAGATCCCTAAATATTTAAGTACAACTCTTGTCTACTGTTGTCTGCTGTTTATGTTGTTGTTGCTTATGTTTGTAATTGCAACGTAGCAAAAAGTTTCAATTTTTTACTTGAAGCGAACGAGACTTTGGAAAATGTTTTCCTCCTCTCCTTGGCTTAGCAGTAACACTAGCGCTGCCCTGGTTATATATACGTACACACACACACACACACACGCTCATACAATGCCTTATTATATGCCAATGAGTAGCTAAAAGATATTTTGTAACCGATACACAAATTAAATGTTATTTGCCGTGCACGATCATCATTAAGAATGTCATCGCCTTAGCTAAAATATCTATGCATGTATTTGTTCAATTTCTTGATTTCATTGCTTCTGGTAGTCGTTGGCATACGAGCTTCCATACGTACATGTGTCCGTATACTAGTCGAAAAATATGTTCCTTCCATTGCAGAAATGCAGATACTAGAAAGGTTTTTTTCTTGTTGCGCACAAAATTTATAAGATTACGCGTGCAGTTCGTTTACAAATATTACACTCGCACACTGAATTAAAGAATTTGGCCTTTTCCCATTTCTGTTACTCAATTCCAATAATTTGTCCCGCATGGTTGCTAATAATACAAGACGTCTTTGCGCAATGAGTGACGATCCATGCGATCTCACCCCTCTAGGGCTGGCCATTATTTTGTTGGAGGCGCAATTATTTCACCCCCAGAACACGATGTGTTAAATCTTCTTTCCAGCTGGGCCAATAGATGGCGGAATCTTAAGGCATTGTATTAAGTGTTTGCCCCTGGGTGGAAGGTACTCTTCGTACCTCAAAGATACAAATGGAAATTCTCTTAAAGAAACTAAATATACTGCTGGTGGCTTTGTCACCAATCGCAGTGATGACCTTCTTTCTAATCCGTGGCGATTATGTCGCATAATGAAAATGTTTCCAGGTAGTAGAGTTACTAACCGCAAATCTCCAAGAAGAACCTTTGTGTACTCCTTATAATTTTTTTAGTAAAAGCTAGTATTATTGAGGAACGTCCTCAATTTTGCCCAGATTTCAGCACTTTTACTCAACTTTTGCTACCGTGATAGTACCGAAACCCAAAAGATTAAGATTTAGGACATTTCGGGCAGAGTCACATTATTTTTGAGATTGACCATGTTGAAGAATAATTTCATTATTCATAGGCATCAAAAGTTTGCATAATAATCACGGTTAAATATTTTTTCATGTTGTAGGCAGTCGAGGACTAGGATTACAGTTCGCAGCTCATATATTTTAAGCTCTGCCAACTGCGAATTCCATCATCTTTAGCATTATATATATTTTATAAATTCGTTGAAATCGTTTACTGTTGATAGAAGAGTCGGTCTTAATTAAAATAGTCCTTTTCGAAAACATATAAAAACATATTTACAAATCATTATTGATATTAATCATAAACAGTAGAATTGAAAAGACGCTGAAATCCGAGATGAAACGCCAACAACAAATAAAAATTAAAGTTATTACCATCAGACATGGCAGCTAAACAACCACTAACCACTACCACCACTAACGTACGAAGACAATGATATTTGTATAAAGAAAAGCAGAAAAATGAATTGAAGAGTTCCCACAATCGATATCTGTTAGATTAAGCACATAAATTATATTGGTTGGACAAGCAAACAGATAAGAAAAGATATTTAAAGGAAGTAAAACTGTATTTGGCTGAGGCCAAATCTTAGATACCCACCATCGATGCTCCAAAGCTTCCCGCAAAATTTATTTGAATTAAAAAAAAATTGTTTTCTTTTCAGTTTTTTACTGCATTGTGGGCGTGTTGCTTAATCGATTTTGCGCACTCTCAATACCTACCTGCTTATGAAAACTATCAATACTTCTGCCAAGTATAGAATTCGTAACTCAGGAGAGTGATAACCACAGAACGCACACAAGGGGACAGACAGACATAGCAAAATCGATTCAGTCAGAATCAGTACTTCATGGAGTCTTCGTAAGCGTCTTGACAAATTGATATATACTTGCATACACATGTGCTGATGGGTTTAACAATATGTCCAGCACAACTAATCCAAGCAAGTTTAAAAACAAAATAATAACAACAATAAGCAACCAGTCAACAAAATTGAAAAACTGATTCGTGTAACCAAATGGCCACATACCACCGACACATCAATTTCTTTTATACCTTTGCAGTGATTCACTCTCAGCAATACAATCATACGACTGCTCTAAATGTATAAGAATTAAATGTTGATCATGTTCTTACTAAACTCATTGGCCTCACTTTTGCCGTACATTCACATAACTTGTACAGATCATGCTTTGGTTGAAGATAAAGCAGACGAAGAGATCGACCATCTTGACGTAGATAGTGTGTAAAGTGCATTTATAATTATGCGTCAACAACAACAACAACAAAATTTACGGGTATTCATCGAAAGAAATCGATTTCATTGAAGATGATATTTCAAATACAATTTATGGCAGCCAAACCCAATAGCAGTGAGCGTCGTAGCATATGCAACAATACCAAGCTGAGATTGTTCACATATATCACCGCAACCAACATTAAATATAGCCAACCAAACGCTGTCAGCCTGCCGGCTTAGACTGAGTACATATGTCATTGAGGCATTTTGACATATGGGTTGTCTGAATATTTAACCAATGTATGGGCAGTGGAGCACCTTCTCTTGTTGTTTTGCTCGATGCTACAAAGAAAAACATCTCTTTCACATATTTTTAATCTTCTCTTCTGTCTATCTATGTTTCCTATGCGATTTCTTTAATTTATTTGCAGTTTGTTGTTGAAAACAGGTATCGTGTAACCCTCTCATGTGGGAACTTGCCTTCTACCGCACGAGTGTGAAGTAAGTAAATCTGTTTAGAAAAATTGAAGGCGGTTTCCTGCTCTTGGCATCTATAAATTAAAGTTATTGTACGTTTCCATTACAGTTTATTTTATTGTATGGATAAGGACACAGCTTTTCAAATATGTTATAAGCTCTTGTACGAAAACCTCAGTCATAAATGATTTGCCTTAAATTGTTCTTCCCAACTCAAATTATAAGTAAAAATATTTTTTATAGAAACATTGTACGAAAATAAAGACAATGTGACAATTCAGGATAATTCAGGACAATTCAGGTAATCTATTTGTATACATCACCATGTTTTTAAGGTATGACCGGTATGGTCGGTTAGTATGATGTGCTTTTTGAAACACTGCAAATTGATGTTGATGAAGGTGCATAGTTACTGAGTGTCAAAAAGTCTTTAATGCTATTTAAATATAAACTGAGAGTAGCTTCTTTATTCTATATCAATACATTTGGAACAGTTCCTTGATTGAGTCCACTTAGAATATTAACATTTCCCAAGTGCACACCAAGGTATTTCACGCGACTTTCTTGTGGAATTGGCACATTACGAATTGTTAAAGGGGACACGAATCCTTCCTTAGAGCATAAGTTACATGGACAGAACGTGTATGTAGCTCTAACATATGATTCGTGTGCGTTCTGAATATAGCAAAAGTACAAAAGTATCTGTGCTGGTATTCTGGACTCATAAGAAAAGTTAGCTCATTAAAGAAACTGGTAACAATGAAGTTGACTGATTTTGATTCGATGATAAGTGAGTTGATTTGAGAATATGTCCACAAGCTAGTAATGGCATCGCTGGTATAAACATTGATGACGTTAGCAGGTCTAGGGCTTAAGAGAAGTAAAGTAGATCAATTCATGTATTGTAGCAAACATAATGATAATTCAGTTTTATATTGTTTTTTCCAAATAATACGTTTTTAATGAGAGATATGACTGAAGCGTTTTCAGTTCTTGGAATAAGTATTCAATTCAAAAGGTGCCTAATATACAAGCGTTGGGTTGTCTGCAATTTACCATAACCCAGGAAGGATTGGGCAGCTGTAAAACGTGTAATGAAAATACTTAAAAGGTACTACTGACAAAGGCCTCATATATAAACGCAATTATAGTGAATGGATGGGTTCTTGTGAACATGATTGATCCAGTTGCATATATAATGGACGATCCATATCGGGATAAGTTTGCATTAGTCAAGGTGTCGCTGTGTTGCGGTCTTCAAAACAGCAGCAGCAATTTATATCCATAACGATAGCTACACAAGAATACATCCATTCTTGTGTAGCTAGGTTGCAACGTTTAGAATTTGAATTGATCATCAATTCCAAGAAGTCTCTCATTTTATATTGTGATAATAAGAGTGCCATCCAGGCTTTACAAAATGGAACATTTTCATACAGAAGAAAACATATTGACATACGTGTAAAGTTTATATGTGAAAAACTGGAAAGTCGTAGAATTGAAAGCAATGCAATGGTAGCCAAACAACGCGTTTTTCGCGAATACACCGAGACTTTCATAATATAATGTTATACTGTTATGTGTAAGTTGTTCATTCCGGGAGTGTGTTGTTAAACAAATTTGTGAAAATGCGTGTAGTTCGTTAACGTTCGCGCACATAGAGCACTCATTTATATATAAAAAGAAATTAAAATCAATCAAGAGCCACGCCCATAATCTACAAAATTGAAATTTAGTGGCAACATTGGACGTGATCGCGGATAATAGACATGCTCACAATTTACAAAAAATCATATTTAGCGTAAAACTCAACTTGCCAGCTGATACATAAACCACACACCATTAGAAGGCGTAATCATGTACCTGACACGCCTATTGTTTGTATGTAGATATAGCCCAAATCAAATTTACCTTTCTTATTGGTTTCTTCCTACAGTAGTGCTCCATTTTGTTAATGCCAGTGGTTGATGGTAAGCAACCTAGATTTGGCATCTGCCTAATGCAGCTCTTTTACTTGTTTGCATTTCATTTGAAAAGCCATAATTCATCGAATTTTTGTTTGTTGGTGTTCTTCCAAAATAACAAATCCTGTACGTATGCAACGCCATGCACCGCCATTCAGAGCTATTCGTCGTATGCTGCTCTGTGGGAGCGTAATGCAACAAACAAAAAACGAGAAGTCGTAAAAAGTATGATATATAACCCACACACACACACACACACACACACACACGCACACCTCTTTGTGCCGACTAGCATGGATACATGTAACTTTATACTGACGAACAACGAAAAAGTGCATGTGGTAATAAATCAAAAATTTACACAAATAAAATAAACACGTGCCTCCTTTCTATTCGGTTCACATGCCAACATTAAAACACGAATTCTAAACAACAACAACAACAACAACAACACTAATAACAATAGTAATAACTATTCGTACAGCAGTCACTAACCACAGTTAGTCATTGTCAAATTCAATTCAATTCAACGCTGCTTCATATACAATAAAAAAAATAAAAATAAAAATAAATCAAAAAATCCATCCATACATAGACGCACATGTGTGTGTATACGGCAGAATGCATTTCTATGTTCGATGCCTTTTTCGTAACATTTTTCTTTTCCGCACAGCCTTTGAAATTTGTCATTTGGTATCGTTGATGATGTCTGACTGTCATATATTAATAGCCATCATTTATACTTAGCATTGGTTGTAAATTTTTCTTTGTTTCAGGATCCTGCATACCTTTTTTTTTCAGTAGGGCAGATGAAACAATATTTGCTTGATAACGGTAAGCAAATGCAATTCCACCGTGTGACTCTTTAATAAGACAAACACGAGCACAATTTCGTTTGAATATTTTATTAATATCAATAATTGCGAACTTTTGTCGCATAAGATCAGTTAAACAAGTCGCTCTATGTAAAGAAAATTCCAGGAATCTTTTCTTGGTATCAAATTTTAAAATTTACTGTCTGCAGATTAAACACAAATTTGTAAAGTGAAGAAAATTATTCTGAAACTTGTGAATGAAAGTTGAGCTAATAGTAAAGAAAAGCACAGGTTCATGAACCATAATCATAACAACGCATTATTTTATTATATTAAGAATGTGTGTACGTTAAATGACCACACCCATTTTCACAAGTTTGTTTCGGACATAAAGCAGAAATGCTTAATTTGAATTTTGGAACTTCATAAGATCGCCTACGTCGAATATTCTAAATAAATCTCTAAAATATATCATTTTCTATAATAAGTTCATTATAGGTGGGCGTGGTTGATTTAACTTTTTCAAATATATATAAAAAATTTATAATATTTTGGCAAAATTATTTGTGTGTCTCTGATGGACTATAACTTTTCTAAAATTGTACGATAGTCCATGGTCCGATTTAACCCATATTCAATACTCAGATGCTTAGATATAAAGAAATGATTTTTACCAGGTTTCCGATCTATGAATTAATTTAAAAACAATATAGATCTGTCGAATTTGTCTACATCCAGACATGTATGTCCCTGTGTCCGTACATCCATCAGTTTTTGGCATTCTCACGGTCGTACATTTTAAGATGTTAAGCTGGAATTTTGTACATAGATCGCTATATAAAATGGGGGGAAAAAAATACAAATATTTATAATTACCACACATTACCTAATGCACAGACATGTACTGTACTGTAATAGAAGTTAATACTCTAACGCTGTTGTGGGTTATTGAAGGCATGTAGCATATTTGTATAACATTTAAACACCATTACATTGTTAGTTAATTATTTTTATAACAAAAAACCCAAGAATCACATATTGTTGAAATGGCTTTATGCTTACTATAGAAACAGGGCAGCATTCATTGCAAGAATTCTACTTTTATGCGTTTATAAACGTAGTATTTAAATATTCATTTTATTTCTTCAAAGTTGAGCTTAAGTTCTTGAAAGAAAGCAAAGCTAAGCATAAAGCCAAACAAACCCGAAGAGAGCTCATTAAATCGGTAATATTTACTTTTATTTTTACATAAACGTTAATTAGTTAATGTATGCAATTAACTTAAAGATGAGTCCTTGTTTGTTTGTGTACATTTATTTGCACATGTGCATAAACATCAAGACATATATTAAAATAATAACGAAAAGTATGGCAGTTAAAGGGAGCAACAGATTTTTCTAATGTCACTATTGTTCAACTGAGTAATGGAACCAATAAAACGGAAACAAATGGCCGACACGACTTTTAAATACCTTACCACACTAATGCCTAATTGATGCATTCTTGATTCGTTGTCAGGTTGCTGCCATTCTCCACGAACACCTCGGCTATCTTCATGATCTATGTGTCTATGTTTTTCTTCTTTTTCCTTCTTTTCTCCTGGACTTGTCTTTAGGGCGGTCTTCATATTCAGTTTGTCGATGCTGCTATAACTATTTTATCTTCATTGAAAATAAAATACGAAACTTTTTCACTACTTTCATAAAATTGGAATATTTTGATATTTGAAGAAGGACATTAAGCTATATAGCATACAAAACGAGAAAATATTTAAAAACCAAACTTATGATTTAAAAAACAAGTACAGTTAAGGAGTGAAATAGAACGAAATAGATGTGTCACACACATATACACATAAAGGAATCAAATACTAATGAAGAGCCTGTGCCAACTTCTTAGTTCGGTTTGTGTGGCTGATGGATTGATTTTTGTTGATGCTGGGCGTGTCATTAGATTAAATAATTAAAAAACGACAAGTTTCAGTTCAATATCTTAACTTTTGTGCCCGTGAGAATGGCACCAACAGCCATACAGACATACGGACATACGGACGCATTTTTATATATCGATTCTTTTTTCCATACTGCAGCAAACGTAATAACAATCTTAATAGACCTACATAGCCAAGGTGTAGGGTATATATTAAGATGCCAAAAAACAAAACAAAAAATTAATGAAATACATAAAAGCTGATTACAGTGATACATGGAGTGGGGAGACGTAGCGAATGCCTTTACACATACGCATACCCAAGGAGAGAAGCACAACATGTGATAAATGTCATAAATTCAGAAAGGAAACACATTCAGATGAATTATAACTTATTATTTCTTTGTATGCATGTGTGTGTATAGTTATAAAAGAAGTGCGACAGAATGCGAATAATAATGTGTGTTCGTGTGCGTGTGTGTGTGTGTGTGTGTAATTTAGTTTGATTTGTGCGGTATGAGCCAGCAAAGGAAAGATATGTGGCAGCATATACCTTAATAAATGTATATGTATGTGTGCGTGTGTGTGTGTGTGTGTGTGTGTGTGTACATATTTATAAACGTATAATTACAACACGAAAAACAATTAAAAACTTGGAGCGTTAACGTAGTGACACTTGTCTGTTATAGCATAAACATAGTGTGCTATATATTATAGAAACGGAAACGGATATAAGAAATCATTTTATTTTTTCTTATCAATATTTCTATGATTTAATAGAGAGAAGGGCTGCTGTTGCGGAGGTAGAGAGCAAGAAGAACATACAATGTGAACATATTTTACATTATTTTCTAGATTTGCCAGACCCAGAAACTAAACATTACTCACTTATACTTATACAACATTACTTACATACATGCATACGTGTGTGCTTACAATTCGTGTTGATTTTAATGGCCCATAAATTACGGAGCCAACAATAAACATCGCACTGCGAGATTGTGTGTACATTGTACAATTCTGCACTGTTACCGTTACGTTATTTTATAATAAACGCTTCTCTTCCTTCTCGCGTTCATCTCGACTACTCTTCAACGTGTAAGCTTATCTATCCTTTACACCAAAATTTACCCTTACTCTCGCTAACTCCTTTTGAGTGTTATTATGTCTTACACTACCGTCCTCCCCTCCACCCATTCTGAGTACTTAGTTTACTGTACCATTTACTAGTGTTAATGTTGTGCATTTGAAATGTTGCATGTCTCGGTCACAAATCATTATGAAATGTCATAAAAGTAGTAGAGAAACAAGTAAAAAAATGAAATTTTACTTTGGCCAAATGTTAAATACCCTTCATATGTATATGGGCGTGGCAATTATATATGTAACTACACCCTATATTGTATGTAGTACGTGTCAGTTTGAAAATCGAATTTTGTGGATGCATTTGTTATTGGACCACGCCCATTTTCGACACATCGATCTATGGAGTAATTGAAAATATGTGTCCCATATTCCATTCATAGGAAAATCTTTGTGGCATATATAGAGATTTTTGCCGATTGTGGACCCGTTTCTTAACCAATTTTGCCCAATTTAAATAACGATCTGTGTGCAGCAACTAAAAGTATTTATACAAAATTTCAGCTCAATGTCTCAAAATTTACGATTGTGAGCGTACCGACAACAAACGGACAGACGGACAGACCGTCTCAGTCTTTGATGCTGATCAGAAACTGTAATTAATCTGGATATTACAAATGGAATGACAAACTTAATGTACCTCCTATCTTATGTGGAGGATATAAAGATAAAGACCACAATGATATAGGGTTGATTTACTAACCATCAATTTTATGTAAAGAAAATTTAAAAATATGTATTGTGTGTTGGTTAATGATTTATTACATATTACTTTCCTCTTTCATTTTATTACTCGTGTCATGCCAAAATCTAGTAAAAATTATAACTTCAATCATTTTAGCAAATCTTACGTATTGTTATTCGGTCTGTATTGGTGTAATTGAGAGCCCTTTGCTTTTCCATTTTATTACGTTGTATTATCTGTCTGTTGGTAAGAAAGTTATGTCGTTTTCTTTTTTTTTTTTTTTTTGTACATTCAAGTTCATATGTAAAATTAATTAATGGAATATTCAGCACGGTTTTCTATGACCGTCCTGCACCTAACAATGACATCATATATGACGGATTTGTAGTTAGGAAATCTTCTTCTAAATGTTAATATGGTTTATTTGGAATATTTGACGTTAGTGATCCCGTATCGATCTGTTATTTGAGAAGAGTATTCCATCATTTACATTCAGAACAATTTGTGAAAATGGTCGTGATCCCTTAACATGCTAACAACCTTCAATTACACGTACTTGCGAATAATTTTACCATCACAAAATTTGTCTTTTCTATGTTAGATTTTTTATGATAATAATTGATGCGTTAATTATTTTGTACAGAAGAAGAATGATTCTGTACATGAGCGAGTTATCCAATCTAAGAAACTAATGCCACGCCTATAACAAATTAAAACAAAATGTGTAACACCACATTCCATATCAGGCTCAAGCTTTAATACATGTGCTAAGAAGGGCGAAAAATTGCTCTCAGTGTTCAAAAACGTTTTGCAAGTTTTTTCTTGGAGTGTACATGTATTTTTATATACGCATAAGTAATACATACTGTACTTGTTTTATTGTTATTCAGATGTATTTTTTATTATATATGTGCGTCCTTTTGATCAAACACTTTTTTGTTGGTCATTCAACGGTACTTTTTGGACACAAAAGAAAGAAGTTTGTGAGATAGACTAAGTTTGCCATTTCGCTTGCAACACCTAAAGAAGGCATCAGAGAGCCCACAAATATCACATATTTTAGGACAACATCAACCGCAATGCACTAAAATCTATCTAACAGTCACAAAAATTGAAATCCATTTGTTTTAAATAGCCGCGATCGCACAACAAACGCGCCCATTATTGACAAATAACCAAACTTGACGCAGAATTCGACATGTAAGTTGAAAAAGGAAATCAGATACCTGCCACTCTAATGGTTAACATATAGAGGTGGAGCGTTTTTGAGATTTGGCCTAAGCCAACTTTAGTTTTTTACATGTTTCCTTCTACTTTGAAATTCCGTTTGGGTCATTTAAATTTCTCCTTTGATACAGTACTACATATATATATATGAGTGTGTGCTAAAAATGTATACTCGTATATTCTTATAATCCTGATGCATATAAAATAAAACCGAGAATCTAGTAAGGAAGAGAAAAGTGAGGACCAGCGAGTCTAAAAGCTACATTAGACGTACGCCAAGTATAGGACACCCGCTATATTACTTCCAAATAATGAAAAAGTATCTCAAATTTATTTGAATGAATGCATCTAAAATACATTTTAGGAGTTTTTGGGCGTAGCAATGATAATTTTTGCCCAAATATGGAATTCTTATGGAATCACTTTGAAATAGTGTCAATTTTTCACTCGTGGACAGACATGCCAGAATATTCGACAATCAAATTTGGGACACGCCCGTTTCGGGAGGTGTATTTTATCAAAAACACATTCAGAAAGTACAAAAATATTGGAAAAAGCTTCTGCACAGATTTAGGAATGTCAATGTCATAAGAAGGCAAGTAAAACATAATAGAAGTTTTTAACCATATTATCACCTATACGATCTATAGGTCGTATGGTTCAAGAACCTCAGAAAAGGCGTAATCAATTCAAAAACAATTTTAATCAAAATCGAAGGAACAATTAAAATAAAGGAACAATTGTTTAGAACACTCGACTTTTAAGTTCAGCATTATTTCAAAAATTTTTAAATAAAAATCTACAAAACCTTAGTCAGTAAAGAGTCACGCCCACAATGAACAAAACTCGATTTATCTGCCACAAATGGAACTATGAAGCTAGAATTTGGTACACCCATGTATAATTATACCATTTATAGATGTGCCAAAAATAGGCGGATAACACATGCGTTCACAATTTACAAATTCTCTAATTCTCGGCTTTTGATGGTTATCTAGAATGGATATACCTTTGTGGGTGTGGCTCGCGCCTTCTTAAACGAAACCAGTGTACCCCCACATAAGTTATACTTGACTTTGGACAAACCTTTAGTACGCACCACCTTAAGTCATTCAAATATGTTTTGTTGTTGGCTCAAATTGTACCGAAGTTTCTTTCACTATATTTCTGTTTTTTCGCAATATTACAAAAAAAAAAACCAAATAGTAATTTTACGGCTCACCCTAATACACATCCGTTTATATATTAACAGCAATCTTTTCTTAAAAAAAAAGTAAACAGAAATTTGAAAAAATAAAATATTTAAAATTTTTATATATATGAACATTTAAATATTATACCGAAGTGAACAAACGCGCACTTATGTAATATATATTTATAGCTATAGTTAGGTAGTGCTGCAGGGTTAAGTGATGTACGAAAAAAGGACGATTTTTTGAAAAATACAACACAAATATTACCCAACAAATATTTATATTCTCGGCCTAAACCTGTAAAATTTTACGTTGACTCTGCTCGCGATTTGGTTTCCGCCAAAAACATTATTTCAACTCGAAAAAAAACCTATCGTATTTATTGTGATCCTTTCTATACCCTTCACATAAAATGGGGGTATACTAAGTGTGTCATTCCATTTGCAACACCCAGAAGGAGGTGTCGGAGACTCACGTAAATTCTCACATTAATTTTAAGATATTGAACTGAAATTTTGTACAAACACTTTTAGTTTCTGCACGCAGACTGCTATTTAAAATGGGGAAAATTGGTCAAGAGGCGCGGTTAGATAACAGACACGCCCACAATTTACAAAAAACTATACTCAGCTTAAAACTGAACTTGCAAGCTTATATGTAATACATAACATGACATTAGGGGGCGTAATAATATACATGAAAAAAAGAATATAATGCCGCGACTGTGCTGTGACATTGGATGAAACTACTGATTTTTTTGATATTTCACAATGGATACTATTCATTCGAGGTAACAAGTATAACAAGTGATGGAGGTAGAAATATGTGTGATCATATTTATTGAACAAATAAGCATGTACCAGTGAAGGATGCCCGAAACCCATGGTCCTGCAATGTCCATCAACAGCATTACATGTATACCATGAGTTTTTGAAGCTTCTATCAATATTATTCGTTCACGTACACTCAATCATCTGCAGTTTTGTGTATTTTTAAAAGAAATATATTCAGAATATAATGATTTTCCATTCGATGGCTTTATTGTGAATAAGTTTACCACGAGTTTCCAAATGAAGAATTCAGTTCTAGAGATTTATCAAACGAGAAAAATACATCTCTTGAGAGGGGATATAATATTTAAGTCTCTGTGGATATTTGTATTGGACCATGTACCATGAGGTCCGTTTTATAGTCACATAAGATGGCTGGTATAAAAAGAATTATCATTCCGTTTGCAACCCCAGAAGAAGGCGTCAGAGCAAAGTATATATATTCGGTGTTACAAGTGACACTGACAAACTTAGCATATTCCCCTATCCTATGTGGAGGATATATAAAAAGGTGTCACATCAAAACTGTATGTACATTAAATGACTATTTCTATCCAAATCATATATTTGATTTGAAAGGCATCTGTTTTCAGATGAGTTTTACAGCAACTGCATAAGCATACCCGGGCATGTACTAAAGAAACGAAAAAAATAATTAATTTTATTGACATTTCACATTTCCACAATCATTAATCTTTAATTAGAGCACTATTGCAATATAAGAGAAATGTCAAATTCACATAAAATCAAATAACGCACAATGAGAGATTTGCACCAAAAATATTCGAATAGTACAAAATGTGTGACAACCACATGAAAAATTGATTAATCGGTACTTGTAAAGTAAAGAAAAGAAAGGAAAGGAAAGGAGCTGATGTATGTATATTAATACAATACAATGTTTTGGGGGTAGAGTTGCATCATTTCTGCGAATATTTGTTTAAACTTTTATATACAAAGAGTTTTTATTGAAATGAACAAATCAATGTATGTGTATGTGTAGGTTTTTGGACTACTCGTACGTATTATATTTATTTTGTGATCAATTTTTATATCCTGCACAGAGTGTCCCCAACTGCACCCTACCTAGGCTTGCACACGATAATTTTGCTGGATTTAATTTTTCCGAAAGAATTTATAACTTCAGGATTATTTGCATACTTTCAATCAATTACAAAATGTGTGCCCTAAAAACAATAGAACAAAGCAAAGCAGTTCACACACTCGCACGCTTACATAAGTACGGAAAAAATAAATTTATGTAAAATACTACAATACAGTCTTTTTTTTTTGTTTTGTCTTAAACAATTTTTTGGCAATATTACAAAAACAGGAAAATAAAATAAATAAAAATATACCAACAACAATAATAACAACAATAACAATAATAACTAATAGGCTTTTAGCTACCTATAGCGATAGCTACGTGTGTCACATGCACAGTGAAATGTTAATAAAAATTTATGATTATTGTTTTCACATATTTCATGTTGTCAATATTTAAAACATTATTTTTCACGCGATGCAACAAGGATAACAACAACAATAACAACAACAACAACAACAACTACGCACAGAAAATGTAATGCAGAAAAGGATGGCATAGGAAAGGACAGACAGGCTACACGGCAGACTGGAGCAGCATAAGGATTGACGCCAAACCGAAATGCGGACACAAATACCACATACATGCACACATGCACACAAAAAGGATTGCACATAAAGCTGGTGCACAGAGGGAGAAAGATAGAGTAAAGGCTATAAAATGCATTACAATGCGTTTCAATCTCTTCTGTTTTTCTTTTTTTCTCTCTTTTCAGACATATATGACAACCAGTATTCAGGGCGTCAATTGTTGATGTGTTTGTTGTTGTTATTGTTTTATATAAAAACAGCAATATATTGTAATATATTCATTTGTTGGTGTTGCTGTACAATTGTCAGGTAATAAATCGATCTGTCTCATGTTGTAAATTGTCACAATTGTTGTTATTATTGTTTTTTACCTTTTCATCTCTCTCTCTCTCTCTCTCTCTACGTGCATGTGTGCATAACTATGCTTATGTTCTTTGCTATCGTTGTTGTTATTGATGCTGACATGATGATGACGTTGACAATGATATCGCGCTATACGAAACATGCATAAGGCCGCCCGCTGTGTGTTGTTGAGTGCGTAAGTATTGATTACAACGGAAACGGATGTAAACGTTGTTGAATTGCTGGCTCAGGTCATTTACAGTAAAATATTATCGACAGTTTTTCTTTTTGTCTTTACAGCTTCATATATCACTTCACATCACTCCTTTGCTCGTTGTTCTGTATCATGATCGGTTTTTTCAATTTGCTGCTGGTGTGCGTACCGGGTGGAAGAGCTTTACATATCAATACCACCCTGAACATGCATAAATTCATAGAAACTTCTTAACCAAGATATATCTTTCTTGTTTTTTTTTTTTTGTTTTTGTTTTTGTTTCGTGTTCGAGTCAGAGAGGGAGCCAGTATTTTATTGGTCATAAATCCAAATGGTCCGGCTGACTGTTTTTTCAGCTTTTCGGGGGTATTAATGCATTTTTGTAACAGTGCAACAAATAGTACACATACACACGCATACATACACATACACATACACATGCACAATAATAACAACACCCATACGAGGCGACACAACATGTGAAGGCGTCCAAGTACAAATGCAAGTCAACTGCAAGCTCAACAAAAACTGTTATATATGTAGTGGGTGTGAAAGTGGTATATGGGTGGTGGTATTTCAGTCCATCAAAACAATAAATCAGTTAAAGTCGCTGAAAAAGTGAATGAAATATAAAAAAATAAATAAAAAAAATAAGAACAACAAACCCCCTGCAATACACACCGGATGTCCGCTTTTTGTTATAAATTGCAATTGCCAAATATGTAGATGCACACATGCAGGCATGTAGTGCGTACTTAAGTGTAGTAGGCCGAGTAGGTTATTACTTGAACAAAAAACTACCAAAAAACCAGAACACCGTGACATCAATAAACGAGCGCATTGTCATCATAACCAATGGGGGTGCGGATATGCAAATGAAAAATTTGTATTGATATTAATGTTTAAGTAACAACGAATTTCAAGTGTGCCGTACATATGTTGCCGAGCAGGTTAGGTTAACCAGTCAGCTGCACAGTCTACGGCAAGAATTTTATTCAGAGATAACATATATTCGCTGATATTTCTGTTAAGTAATTCGACTTCATCAATAGTTTCAAAGGTTCTTATCCAACTCATGTTAAAACACACTCAGACTATGCAGAAATCAGTAGGAATTATTGTTAATTAAGCATATTCCTGGAAAGCAAAGACCTTTTCATTCACGCCGCTTTCCGCTACAACTTTGTTCGCCTCTGATGATTTGCACGATAACCGCCAATATATTGATGATTCTTATGTACTATCTGTGCCGTCTTGGGATGCCCCCTTCTTCCTACGAGATCTATACCATATAAAAACATTATACAAAATTACAAAAAACTTCCATGCTGAAGAAACTTGCGACGTTGCAAATTAGTGGTAATTTTTAAAAAAAACTTTTGTCCTTAAACTGTGTTGCTAAGAAAAAACTCACTTTTGCGCATTTTTTATTTTATTTAGAACCGTTTGTTTGAGCGGTTTTGTGATGAATGACATGTAGTAACAAAACAAAAGAAGCAGAGACAAATAAAAATTATCGCCCCCAAAAGACTTGCGCCTCGGCGCTATAGTCCATTTAGCCCTATGGTTAGGGTGTCACTGTCCACTATAACGCTCGTTAGGAAATACTCTTAAAACATTGAAAATCCATAAAAATGCATCATAATTTTTACTTAAACACCCACGCACCCTGCTCTGCAATGCCACATACAAACATTTCAAACAGGTAAAAAAAAAAAAGACAAAGACGGCTTGGGCCAAATTTTAAATACCTAATAAATGTTTTTCGAAAGTTGTGTTTGTTACCCAACCGCGCCCATTTTCAGTATATAGAAGCTTCACTTATAGAAACGTGTACTCAATTTTTACGTCATAAGTGCTCTTTTGTGGCTTGGATTTCGCCCACTTTATATACCAGAAACATTTGTGCTGATTTTCAATGCAATATCCAAATTTTTGCGACTGTGAGCGTACTAGCAAAACAGATCTTGATGCTGATCAAGAATTCATATCACTTTGTGGGGCCTCTGAAGCCAAACGGACCAGCAAACTGAATATAGTCCCATCACTAGGGTGGAGGCCATAAAAAATGTGAAACAAAAAGAAGGATCATAATCGGAAAAAACTGGTGAAGCACTAACCAGTATTTACGTGAAAAATCATAAATATGCAACAGCGTACGCATTGGTGGGCTCAACTAAAGCTTAAAAATGCTCTCCGTCATACAATTCACACGTACTATGTGGTATATCAGCGTACTGTGCCGTATCCACTAGAATACAACGCATAAAAAAATCAATGCAAAGCTCTTGCACTTCCTCAAAGAATTGTCACCGTTTTTATAATTGCTCCCTCCAACTCCAACACCAACTCTATCTCTCCTTTGTTATTGTACCGCAAACATAGTATGTCACGGTATGTGATGATGGGATTTCTAGCCCGGAATGTATAGCAGTAAGAACGAGAGTGGGGATTATTGGAATATTCACTATTCTTTACAATGCTGACGCATGTCCTGTCCTGTCTTGTATTATGTTGGCAATTGAGTCCTTCTTGTTTTGCTTTTGTTTATTGCTGAGTACCGTGTTGACCATTGTATTGGGAGAGTGCATGATAATAGATTTGCAACACATATACGCACACGGACATAGCAAATTGCATATAATAAAAGCCCGCCTTATTTTTAAACTATCAACAGAAATTGGCGCTATACTAAGTTTATCATTCCGTTTGCAACACTCTTTTTTCCGACTGTTGTTGGAACGCTCAGGACCAAGAGCGTAAATGTATTCCTAATCAGCATCGAAATCTCATTCTGCCCAGATGTGTCCGTCCGTGTGTCCATAAATTTCGGTCGTAATTTTCAGAGCCATTATTCCCACACGTTCAATTTCTGCACGCAAGTTGCTTTTTACAAAATCGGTTACGCCCACAATCGATAAAAGTATATCTCTCTGGCAAAAAATTGATCTACGAAATTGAAAGTTAATACGAATATTTTAAATTAGATCAATGTGCCAGAACTGGCATAGACACGCCCATACTTCATAAAACTTTATACGCAGAATGCTTTCTTTCCAAGTTAATAGGTTATGCATACAGCATTAGAGGGTGCAGGGTGTTCTAGATTTGGTCTGAGCCAAATTTAGTGTTTTTTTACTTTTTTATACTATTAGGCGCTCCTCCTCCCACTGCTTTGTATTGATGCGTTTTACATGTGCCGTATATACAAGTATAAGTGATTTTATTTACCTATCATAATAATGATACGAGGGTATATTGGTTTTGTGCAAAAGGTTTATAATAGAAGGAGAAGTGCCACAATCCGGAAAATATTTATTCTTAATCAGTTGCAATAGCCCAGTCGATATAGCGCTTATGTCTGTCCATTTGTCTGTCATCGCAAAAGTTGAGATATTGAGAACTTTGCTATTTGGAATAGTAAAAATCGTTTCAAAGACACGCCCACAATTCTAATAATTTGCTCTTCTGGTCTATTTTTCCTTTAACGGCACTCTCACAGCTACGAAAGTTAAGTGGTATAATATTAAAAATAATTTGAATCGGGCTGAGGATCCACCTAAAATACTCTTAAAAATATTATACAATTTTTGGTTTTGTCCTTCATTACAGAGGAACCACAGGAGATCAACCACTGAAATCAAATTTTGGCAGGATATTAAAGTTTCCTTTACGTTTGTATTATAAATTTTAATTTGTTTTAGGGGTTTATTAGGTGAGTGTGGGTGGTCTGCATCGATATGAAATTTGAAAAGTGTATTCCTCCATTACGTCGGAAAGTAACTTGAGCTTGATTGCTTTCGATGGCTGGTTAAAAAATTTACTCCATATGCGTCCCGTTCACGACTACCACGGCAGTGATGGTGGGTGTCATAGATTTGGCGTATGCCTAATATAACCATTTCTTACTTGTTTTTTTTCCTCTTGCTCACTTTGCTGCCATAAATTTCACTTCGTAGTATCCATTCTATGTTTCTCTTTTTTATGTGTGATATTTTGTTCTGCATTTTCTCACTCTCTTTATTCTCGTTTTTTTTTTTTTTTCGATTGCAGTGTATGTTACAAAGCTAAAGCATGCACTTTCCGATAGCTTTGTCATCGTGTCATAACAGTGATTATTTATTGAAATTTAAGCCATTCTGTGGCAGTTTTTTCGAAAAAGCATAAATAGAGAAGTGAAACTTAAAATTTCTTTAATAGATTTATGTGTGTGAAAATTATTAAACAACAAGTTAAAAATGAAATGCTGCTCAGACCAAATCTTAAACACTCTCCATCACCTCCCTTATGGTGGGCGTGACATGTTACAGAGCATGTATGATACAAGTAGAAATTTTGTGGCAAGTATAGTTTTTTTGTAAATTGTGGGCGTGTCTATTATCCGATCGCATACATTTGTGGCAACACCCAAAAAAAAAAACGTCAGAGACCCTACAAGCCCTACATTCTTGTTTAGCATCAAAATATAAGCCGATCTAGACATGTCCGTCCGTACATCCGTATGTCTGCTGTTGGTACAAATATTTCTAGTATCGAAATTGTACAATATCGACCAAATGCCTCGTCAACAATCCACAAAAATCTATCTTTCTCAGCCCCAAAAATGTAAAATTTTATTATTAGGGCTTTGATATATCAAAAATGGGCGTGGTTGAATAACGAACAGGACAATAATGTTTTCACCAAATGGACACCCAGACATACAGAATGGGTCTTTAAAGTCTCCTTTTTCTACCTTCAAACCTTTGACTGGAACCTTTGGTCTATATAAACATTAAAGATGTCTTAGCATCAACGACAATCCCTTTATTTTCATTTGTTTTTTAGGCATAGTCTTAGCGTTAGTCTAACGTTCAAATGATCATAAATTGCAAAAGTCTGACATAAATTGTGATTTACCAGAGAAATGTTGCGTCAAAATGAATATTTAAAATTAATTTCGTAAACTGCAGTATAGGCATGTATGCTGTTGGATTTTCTGCATTAATGCACGATTGGTGCCGGGTAATAATTTCTTCTTGGCGGCCGTGCGGATGATGTACATACACCTATGGCTAACTCCTATTAGAATGGAGAATAAGGATAGGGAAATATTTTAGTGAATAAAAAGCAACACCAATTGTATTTTGCGCAACAACAATTCATGATCATACAGGTTGGTTATTGTGTTGTTGCTGTTATTGTTATTTTTGTTATTCTATGCAATTAAATGAAATATATTAGTCTCGCAAACTCTGATTTAATTATTTAACAATGGACGTTACGGCTGGCACAAAGAAATAAAGAAAGAGTGAAGCAATGGTGGGAAAGGGAAGGGAATTGCAGAAGGCTTTAGGAATGTTGTGAAAAAAGTGGGAAAAGCACAGGCACAAGCACAAGCACAAGCACACATTTAAGTGAAATATGAATGAATGAAGAATATTGTATAAATAGCAATAAACATATTTAACCAACAGTTGGTGTAGCAAGCATTAGAACTGGCCTGTGTGACGTTGCTGCCGTTTCACGTTGAATAGGCTGGTGGGTAGTTCAAAAGAGCTCCATCAGCAGCTGCAATCGTATAATTGTAAGCAGGCATAATGGCCCGAATTCATCCATCCATTAGAGAGAACCAAACCAAACCAACAGCAGACAGGGCAGTCGTTTTGATATTCCGGTGTAAGAGAGAGCATTATGTAATTATGTGCCAACCGTACCAGCGCACACAAACACACACTGAACTGAACGCGTACATATTTCATATCAAATGGCCATTTTTGAAATCCTTTTATAATTTTAACGGCAAAAGAACAGAAACAGAACAGACAAGGATGGGGTGGGCGACGGGTGTAGAGCATAGTCAAGCAGAACAACTACCACTATTATATAAATTTATATTATTTATATATAAGGTTTTAGTGAATACACACACATCCACACACGCGGACAGACACTAAAACGAGCGCAGTTTAAACACCCTATATACATACGGATGTGTATTGTTACACTCAGACAACATTACATTAACCCGTTTTTTTTTTTTTTTTTTTGTACAGCCAGCTAATACATGTTTTTGGTGCGGTGCGTCCGAAAAATTTTGAAATAATAATTCTTCGAGATAAATTACCTAAAAACAGGTGTGTGTGAGCTCAGTTAAATTGCCATTAGTTTCTCGTATCGCGTCCCATAATTTTTCCCAAACACAAGCGCACATGTGTGTGTTCGTGTACAACCTAACAACCTCAAATTGCTTTCATCCTTCACCGGTGTGTATATGTTTGCACTAGCCTCCATTAATGCCAGTGTACACAGTTACATATTTTATACTCTTACAGTATATCTGTTGCACCCATTTATTTGACTCATTCCGTTTTTGCTGACCACGGTTATCTATTATACATGTACGAGTATGTGTATGCAATGCGACTAACTTTGTTATTGTGGTAGAACGTAGAACGTAGAACGTATTGTAGATGTATGCTGGCACATAATATCAGGAAATGTTGCTGACACTGAGCCCTCTCTTGCGCATCCAACGTAAACATAAGTAGGTGCCCAAACACTACCAGTCAGCAGTGCCTAAACAATAGTTAGCATTTGCAACTCACTCGTCTACGACCAATCATAATGTCGCTGCCTCAGATTATCTATAAATATCGAGGCAGCGTAGTTGAAAAGATTTGCTTTTGCTTTTGCTATCTGCACCCATCACCTCCACATTGGTTTTGTTCAAACGTTCGCCAGTGCCAGGAGGGGGCGAATCATCTTGATCACTATCAATAGCCGAGTCGATTTAATCCTTCTGTCTATCCGTGTGATTTGTGATGGGCACTCTCACAGCCGCAACGTTATTGATCAAAAATTTGCTGGAAATAATTTTTATACATGTGGGTAGCTTAGGATTGAACTCAACTTTGTACGGATGTTTCTAATTTCTGAATACATTCATAATTTTATTCAAAATCATTTTCTGAATCGAATGAAACATCTGCGCCCATTCTGTCCATCCGTCCTGTCTGTTGCCTGTAAATTTATGCTCAAGGTTTTGTTCACAGTTTTCAATATATTTCGATGAAATCATGTACAAGGGTGTATCTTGATTCTTTGAAATGAATGGAAAACTCTTCAAAGTATATCCATACAGCATAGTTAAGACTGTCGTCAATCAACTTTGATCTCTGCAATGTGTCTAGGTCTGTCTTTTTAAACATTTCACAGGTTATCGTTAAATTTAATCATAATTTAAAAATTATATCAACTAATTTCCAGTTGGGAATTGAAAAATGTCTTCAAATGTCTTCAAAACGTTTACTCTATCCAAGCAAGTGTACTTCTATAGTCAAAACGTCAAAGAGAAAGCCTTACTTAACCTATATGTATAGTATAAATGTGGTGGGTGACGAAGATGTCGATAAGCGACAAAATGATGGGAAAAATTGCAAAAAACGCATTCTTGCTGAGAAGCACCAAAAATAATTTTCATCCGTTGCATACCTTCAGAACGAACGCGCTGTTTGCCTATTATGTTGGCAGATATCATACAAGACAAAGAGTTTCAATCGATATTATGCTCTCGTAATATAAATAATTAAAATATTCGTAATTTATATTTATATTAAGGTTACTAGCTGTAGCTGTTGTCTAAGACAAATTCAATATATTGCATACATTCAACACATACGCATACCTACAGATGCCGAGAGTCATTTCATTGTGATAAATGTTTACACATTACGCGCTTCATTAACATCTAAATGCCTCCGCTGAGGTTAAAATGTATACATACACCAGCACCAGAACTACTTCCGTTCTTCATCTTAAAGGATAATTTAAGGCAAACACCCAAACAAGCGCACACATGTGTACAGATGCATGAGCATAAGATGGATGAGCCTTAAATCCGTTTAAGTTAAACAAACACCAGAGATACACCAAGAACAAGGAACCACAATGAATATTAATGAGATGTCATCGCTCTTTCGTCAAATTAAAGCATTTCACGACACATTTACCGCAAAACACAACACACACACAACACACACACACAGTAAACAAAAGGAATTAACAACAAACAATATGATAATACAACGGATACTTAATGTGTGAACTGCAACACTTTTAAGAAAAGGGGAAGTGCTGTGCAGAAAGTGTATAAATCCAGCAGGAGTTGAAACAAAGGCATTGTTGGTGATGTTTAGTGTATGCAACACTTATTAGGTTGTTTCTGCTTTTATTGTTGTTGTTTTTACGACACGAAAAGTGAAGCATTAACTTTTCTAATTGCTGACAGCACCAACCAGCACAACGCCCTAAAATAAATCAACCCTTTTTAGGAAAACATACAACACCAACACACACAACATACAACATACAATATGCCACCCGAGTATGTACCCAAAAATACTCAAATTTCTCATACTAGTCTCATCCATTTCCGTAGCTCACCACATAATCTTGCATAGTGTGATGATGGATTACAGTCTTTGCCACTCAACAAGTTTTTGCTAGAGTGTGAATATTTATGAAGTAATAACAACAACAACAATAACGATAACAACTAGTGATGGATTCTTGCATAACATTAACATGATTATTATTTGTGTTTGTATCGGAGAGTCTGTTTGCCTGCATGGATGTGTTACCATATTTTGAACGTTTCTTCGTTTATGGAAATTAATGCCATTTGACAAATTTCTTACCGTTTGACATTACTTGTCATAATTTGTGGTAGGTTATACTTGTACGTAGAGAAATATGTTAATCAGTTGAGTGCTGCAATTGCCTGAGAGATTAATTCACCATGAAGGTCAATGGTTTACACAGAACGGGAACCATACCATTCGTTCATGTAAAGAAAGTCTACCAAGCAGACTTTATTGGAATATATTATATTCAAACAAGCATATGAAGCGTACAGTAGATGGAGTTAAATTACGATTATGCGCATATTTGTAGCTCCTAAACGGCAAATGCCACACCCACCTTTAATTATACCGATCGATTTAGAATCAAAATCGGAATCGATTTAACCATGTCCGTCTGTCCGTGTGTCTCTTCAATTCAGTTTTTGACATATTCCAATGAAATTTGATACAAGGACATGTATTGGCCTAAAGAGGAACCCTACTGAAAGTGGACTGAATGGGACCACATTTAAAACTCCTCCTTATATAAGGTCTTATTATAATGGAAGTCTTTAGATGGATGCAATTTTTAATATATTTTGAGAAAATGTAATGAAGAACAGTTGATTGGTGTAATAATGGGTTGTTCCAAATTTATACCCGATCATACCATTTTTAGAAACCCTCTCCATATTATAATATTGCAGTGTCTCGCGTATACAAATGGTAGCATACTTTAAAGAGCTAAATGGTGTGCGGTATTAAACTAAGTGGTAGGCGAACTAAGGAGTTGGGCTTGACTGCCTAAACATTTTTTACTTGTTTGTCATATTTTCTTGCATCTTGTTTAACATGTTGTTATTGTTCTGCTGATTTTCGCTCGGATTGGCAAATGGCAACAGGATGGAGAACTAAGAAGTGAAAAAGGGATGACTTGCTTTACAAGAAATTATGTTTTACATTAACGCTAATGTTTAGAGTGTTGTTACACAAACTTATTGCACAAATTTTTTCATTCGATAAATAAAAACTCACTCGTTTCGCCGCTTTAACCGCTTTTCATCTTTTATCTTTTTAGAGTTGAAATTTTAATGCCTTTTAATCACCAGCCCGACCTAAATGATCTCTGGCTGCAACCATATTGTATTCTTGTAATGTTTACAGTTCATAAAATCCTAATTTTACAGTTATAAAATAAAAATTACATTTTTATTATATTATTTTTGTCTCCATGGGGAATATCGTAGATGGCTAGATCGTTATACCATCATATTTATATATTACCAAATGTACGCATATATACGTACTCGTATGCGAACAACCGCATATTATAATATTATCGAAAATGTAGAAAATCGCGCCTAATTGCATTTTAAAATTACCATCACACGCATACGCACTGAACTGAGCATACACTTATAATAAAAAAATAACACTGGTCTGCAAAACGACCGTTTCTTCCACCTTCTTCTTCTATTAAATTGGAACTTTTTATAAACATACATAAACATGCAGCATAAAAAATGTTGTACCACGCAAACCCACACCACCTGTGTACAAGGATACGGTGTATTTGGGAGGATTTTCAAAGATCTGTAGAACAAACATTTGACGTTCCATCATAAAATTGAGGCCATAGTCGGATTCAATATGAAAAAAAATTTAACGCAAGCACTTTTTCTATATTTTCCATGTGAAAGTTAAAAAAAAAAAATGTTAAGCGCGACCATTTCACGCCCTACACCGCCAACTCCTTAAATTATGCTACAATTAGTTTAGTTGAAAAAAATCGCTACAGCCAAGTGTACTTAGAACGGAATGTCCTTGCATATGCATACTATAAATGCATCCATCCTCACTTGGGCTCAACAAAAATACAAACAAACATAATTGTCTGTTTGTCTGTTTGTCTGTTTGTGTTTGATATTATTGCAGTATATGTTGTGGTAGCTGGCTGGTAATAGTTATAGTGGCATAGGCAATAAAATGCAGTGATAAGCATATGAAAATAGAATTTCATATGAATCAGTCTGCATTAGAAGCAATTACAATAATTTGATTTCCACCCTCGATACAGATTCAAATTTTAAGATTTTCTTAAAACAATTTTAAGATTTATTATGCTCTGGTGGCATGTGAGTTATTTGTTGAAATTGATGAAATTTCGGTCACTACACGCCCACCCTGCAGAGACCGCGTTATATAACTTTTTGCCAAAACGTTTGCAATACCCAGAGAGATACTTCAGAGACCTATCAATTTTTCACATATACAACATTTTTACCGTTTGTTTGTTCAATCGAATTTTGGTCTCCATTGAGAGAGACTTGCTTTTCCTATCAAAAAGTGCATCCATTACATGTAAAACTGGATGGTGTCACGATAAAAGGTATTGAACAACGATGCTTGTTGATTCGTTTTGTTTAATTTTTAAGTGAAGGGGAATTGAAAATTTACAGATATAAAAGAAGTCGGTGCTTAGTCAAGATTAGTCAAAACACAAAATCCCTATAATCGCTTTAAAAAGATTCATCCCGTAAAGTAATTGCATTTGAAATATTTTTAAGCTTGAGCTAATAGAGTTAAATGTGTTACGATGTGACATACATACATATATAAAAAACACACATGCAATATATAAGTAGTACAGCAACATGAATTACGGATTTAAATGCGGTTAACAATTTACACACGGCGGCGAACAAGTGGATTTATCAGAAAGCCTAAACAACACCCACACCAATGCCAGTGATAAATATGTTTATTTAACAGTTATGCAAATACCAATATAAGCACACATAACAATCAAATAAATAAAACAACCAATCCATTTGCCGATACCAATATAATAACAACAATAGCTAAAGCGGCAACCAAAACAACGTTACCAGCGATCTGACAGTAAAGTATGGTTAAAATACTACCAAGCTTATATGTAAATATGTCTTTATATGGTAAATTTGTATATGTATGTATATGTGTTGTGGCGTGGTATGTTCTATAGTTGTGCCTATAACTGTGCATGTGACTTTTGTGACATACACGTCCATACGTCCGTACGTTCGTATGTACGAGTATGGTATAAAAATGAAAATTTAACTCTAATAAAAATAAAAAAAAATAACAACAACAAGCAAACAATTGAACGTTAGAAATTGCATAAGAACCACAATTTGGATTTTGATTGGATTAAAACAAGCATTTGATGTAGCTAAACATTAGATGGCCGGCCTCCTCACACCTCTTCAAAGCATCAACTGATGAGTGGCCATACATTTGATACATGTGTAGTAGTGTGTAGTGTCGCAACAAACAAAAATCACATCATGTGCTCAAATCAAATGTGCTATCAAATGAAAAAAAGAGTGCTTACGATATGTATAACGGATAATATTGAACGGAAATTGTAGGGTGAACAAATTCTACCCGAAACGCAATTCAAACGTGTTGACATGCAGTGGCTGGCAGGAATATGAACATACGTACACATTCATACAACTAAATTATCGTATCGAGGTACACTCAGTCAGTCACCCACACCGTACATGAACACAGTACAGAGACTGTGATATTTGTTTATATTCTCCGTACGGAGAATATGTGTTTTGTTTGTATTGTGTTGGTTTTCTATTTGTGTTTGATTAGAGCCATAGATATTTGGTTTTGTACATTTTGAGGCAATTAAAATCCCAAAAATACAGCGATAACAATTCTAATTTTTATGATTGTTCTATGATTCCTATTCTGTTCGTCGGTGGCCCTCACTCTCTCCCCACTTTCAGCCTAATATTGATTTCTATTCATTTATGTGTGCTTGTATAATTGGAAAGGTTATTAATTTCATGGTATTTATTTTTATATTGTGTTTATAAGTTAAAGTTGGTTAAAGTTTATGTATTTGATAAATAAAATACAAAATGGATAATACAATAAACGAACATGCCACGAAAGAGAAGCAAACATCTTTGAAAAATCCTCCTTAGTATACCATCCACATAAGATTCATTTGCAACACCTTGAGGGAGCCGCCAGAGATCCCACAAAGTATATATAATTCTGATCAGTATCAAAAACTGAATCGATCTAGAGACGTGTGTCCGCCGCCCACGTTTTTGATCCTTCCACGATCGTAAATTTTGTACAAACACTTTTACTTTCTCTCATCAGATCGATATTTAGATTGGGCATAATCGATCTTTATCGATAGCCCTTTGACCACGCCCACAATCAATAAATCTTTATTTATCTGAAACCAAAGTAGAGTTCGGAAGTTGAAATTTGGTACACCTAAGGCAAATTTAGCTTTTCTACGCACCAACATATTCATTCACCTGGATTCACCTCTTCCATCTCACTGTCGGTTATCCTTTCATGTATCAATAATAGCTTCAAGTTTTTGTGAAATTTTTCAAAAAAAAAAAAAAACAAAAGGACGCATCTTAGTCCAAACATGGTTTCTATTGAGAAAATTGAACCAAATCAGATCCTACTTCTTTACAAGTTATAAACCATTTCAGGGACAAATATTTGATTTGTGGGATCTTTGACGCCTCCTTCTGCGTGTTGCAAATGTAATAACAAACTTAGTATACCCCCAATCATATATGGTGGGTATAGAAATACCTGTATCATAATGTATCAATAAATTTATGCATTGTGAAATGAAACCTATTTCAACCACAGGCTTAAATATCTTACAATATGTGCTTGTGTTATAAAATTATGCTCTTATTAAGAGCAGGCTTTTCCAATGGAATGAAATGTCACTTGGTAATCATATATTTCGGTCTCATATCTGTTGATTCTAAAACCAGTGCGCTTATGTGTTGGCCAATGAATTTCTACTCTCAGTGACATGTTTCCTGTTAAGTATGAATGGAACGTTAGGATTTCTTTCTTCGAGCATACCACCAAAGCAAAAATACTTATCCCCATAACCATCCAATATTCTTCAAACTGTTTATACACTAGCCACAGTATTGCTGGTCGTTTTTGTGTGTAATTTTTTGGCAGATTCCTTATGTGTGTGTGTGTGTGTTTTCATGGCTATTTGCTTGCTTGCTTGCTTGTTTCCTTTCTTTCCTTATTTTATAACAATTCGATTATGCGTGTGTTACGGTATGAATATCGATAGCTGTTAGTATGTGTGTATGCGTGCTTATGCCAAATTGGTTGCCATTCGGTTCAAGTTGAAACTAAAGCTGTTGTGTTGTGTATTTGTCCAATATTAATATAATACATTTGTGTGTGTTCGCATGTATAGCATGTGAATGCATAATATTTTGGTGTCCATTTAATGTTCGATCTAAGATGAACACATAATTTTTTGATCGAAATGAACGAACGAACGAACGAACGAACGAATGAATAAAGAAACATATACATACATGGGGCAACATCGAAAATACCTTAAGAGATGCTTGAACTCCTTCAGCATTATCATCATCAAGTAGAGACACCAGTAAAATTGAAGAAGGTCAATTACATAGAGATTGCATAAGGGTATGTGTTCATTAGTGTGTGTGTGTGTGTGTGAAGGGAAGCGGCCCCATTTACCTTGTCTCTGACATTTGTGGTTTACACAGCATATAAAACCAATTGCTTCATAAACATCGTATGATAAGGGAATTTTCTTTTCATTAACTTTTGGCTTGTTTATGCACTAACAAGCATACGTTTCCTTCATTTACTTTAAGTGTGTAAGAGGGGGTGTAAGTATTTAAGGGTTTGCCTTAAGATAATACCACAAACTTTGAATCAATTTTTAAGAGAGCTGAGCAAGACATCCTTTCTTTTTTTTTTTTTTTTGCTTTCATGATATAAATTTCATGTAAATGGAGTTTCGTGTTGCAATCTCGTTAATCTCTTTAAAAAGTTTAGTTCGTGATTTTCTATTGCATTTTACCATTTCATAGGCAATGAATGGCACATATAAACAAGAATTAATTGGCACTCAATAGACTAATAATGTAAGGTTTTTATACCGTATAGGATGTGCAGGTAAGAGGGTATATTAAGTTTGTGCTTCATCTTCAAGTATATCGATCGATTCGAAATCAAAATCTGAATCGATTTAATTGATCACCAGAACAGGAACCCAATATTAGTAGTGCAAGCAATCTGGGAGATTCTTGTAAGAATATATACACAGAATAAAAGATTGTATTATTGCAAACATCAATAAGGCTAATATCAGGATTTGACGGTGATGGATGTTGCAAATGGAATGACAAACTTAGTTTACCCCCAGCTTGTGTGGGGGTTTAAAACAAACCTTTATCATTATTTTGTGAACAGATGTTTATTTAAATGAATATCATAAAATTTGCATACATTTCTTCTCTATCTCTTTCTCTACAGCTATGCATATAAGAATATAGTTTGATGATATTTTCCAAAAAATTCCCACAATTACTAACTGATGCTAAACAGACACAATACAGAAGAAATTGAAATATCGATAAATATATATAAAGTGCTGATTATATGCAGGTAAACATATGTATATATAATAATAATAAGAAGTACAAAAGGGATATATTAGGTAAGCGCCAAATCTAGGATACCCACCATCATTAACGTCTTCCAAGTAGAACACTTTAATTTTAAAGAGCAACAAGTCTGGATTAAGATTGTAAATATGACAACAAATGTACACACAGACGGACATGTCCTATCTATGGACACTTTTATGCTTTTATGACGATTGTCGAACTATTTACTTTACGGTGTGTTTAAACAAATTGTCGTGATGGAAAAGTGTTTTCGGAATAACTTTTGACCGCGCATAATATTTTTAGGGCAAACAAATTATCCATATATAGTACAACAACTACTTGGTTGTTATTACAACTGCTAGTGAATGTATACATAAGGATTACGATAAACAAACTAATCCTTGGTAATAAATAAACTAAAGGGAAGGTTTTCTAATGTACACTAAAATGGCACATTAATTCTTATAGAAAGAATATCGATTTAACAAAAAAGGTTACACTTTCCGGCATATGCGTGGTTACTTATATTTTATCATTTCTATCTAACCAACAATTTTATGTTCGCTACCACAAAACCCAATATCAATATAAAACGAAACGCATAACAATCAAATAATCCTTTACGCTCATAAACTATCAACCATTTGGAATCTCTTTATACCCATCATCACATGGATGTAGAAGTATATTGGTTTTGTTTGAACGTTTGTAAAAGTATATATATGTATTCTTGATCAGCAGCGAGTTCTAAATTGATAAGTCCATATGTCCGTGTGAATTTTATAATGTAAAGATTCATGTTAACAAGGCACGGGGGCGGATATCGTCCTTTTTTCATATGCCAAATTTTAGTTCATATCTAAAATTCTGAGACTGGATGAGTTCCAACAAAAAACGGACGTATACTCAAACGGCCTGAAGGGCTAAATGATCTTCATAAAAATTTACGCGCTCTTCGAATCTGATTCATAATATATGGTAAACGCTTTTTTAGGTCCTCTCCACCTGTATGTTTCAAACTTTATAACAAAGTGAAATATTCCTCCAATCATGCAGAGTTGGATATATAAAAATTATTGTATAATTAATAGTAATTATTATACCTTTTTATACCATTTCAAGCGTAAAAATGTCTACTTTTTAATGCCACACGGCACATTATTATAACGTCCATACTTTATATTTATAATCAATATTTTAAACACATAAATTAAAGAAACAAAATTATTAATCGAGCGATTTAATAGGTTTTTGTACACGTGGAAAACTCTCAATATATGTGCAGCAACTTTGTATGATTATTTTCGTTCTCTTTTTTTTCTAGTTTTTTTCGGTATAAAATGTTCATATGCAGTAAATTGCATGAAGACACCAATCTCAGACAACATTTTTATTAAACTCCTTTATAAAATAACATATCAAGTATGTTGAAATCCTCTTTCTGTTTCTACTTAAATATTACAAACAGTAATTTCTTGATAATGCTTAGGGACCAACCATAACTGGCCATAAGGTACAGCTAGAGGTTGGCTATGTGTTAATAGTGGTCCGTTACAATATATCCTTTTCATTATTATCCTTGGTATTAAGGAGTGAGTGTGAGTAGAACGAGTTTTCCTTTTTGGTTTTGCTCAATTTTGTTTGCTGATGTAATATTGTATTATTTGCCCAATTACCATTAAACCAAGATGGACATGTAATCATGTAGAAGTACTTTGCGCTGTTTAAAAGAAAATTATTATCATCTGAGGTTTGGTTTTTGTTACATTCGTTGTTGTTATTATATGGTTGTTCTTATTTCCATTTAACTTATTTTGGGATAATTTTATAAATAAACTTACATATGTGTAATAATTGTGGTGATTATTGCCGGGTAACGGTTGGAGTTGATAGGTTTTCAGTAACTTTTCACGTTTTACTTTTATGCTTTCGTGGTTCATTGTAGTAACAAAATTGAAATCGTGCTAAATAGTGATTGTCCCAATACAAAGCACCAAGAGAATCACAAGTGTTGGCGCATTATTAAGGATTTCATTTTTACATCCTTCGCCTTAGTGATGGCAGTACACTAAGTTTTCTATTCCGTTTACAAAACCCAAAAATTTTGCCGGTCCATCTATGTGCCAAAAATGGGCGCAATCGGATAACAGACACGCCTACAATTTACAAAAACCTATACTTGGTACAAAATTATATGTGCTTGTTCAAGCATATTAACATAATAACATAAAAATGGATTATGTAACTTCGTCTTAAGGCGCCTGACATTTTGATAAAACAACATATAAGTTAAAACTGTTTTTTTTTTTTTTTGTCGCAGAAGACGGAATAATGAGAATTGCGCCTATCTCTAAACCCGCCACGAACGCCAAATAAATTTGAAAAATATTTTTAAAGAACATTTTATATAAATGAAGAACTTTCCCTTCGTTGAGAGAATATTTACAAGGTACATGGACGAAACGAAGTACCAGTACAGTCCAAAAATTGGAATGTGACACGCCCACAATGTACAAAAAACCTTTTTTGTACAATATCGGAGGTATGAGTTGAGACGTAATTCAAAAACTATAGAGAGCGTAGTCAGCTACTTGCCCAATGTTTGTGCGGGAAGAAGGATACTTAAGATTTGACCTAAAATAAGACAAACTTTGTTTTTTTCATCAAATCAATGAACACGTGATAGCATTTCAAGCAGCAAAACCATAAAAAAGTATAATTTCCAAATAAATGAAACTCATTGTCATTTCTATACTCCCTGTATTTAAGACATATTTATGAGACATAAATGATGATTCAGTTTTGCATGATTTTTATACCCTGCATCACTTGTGGCAAAGGATATATTGAGTTTGTGCGAATGTTTGTAACTCCTAAACGGCAAATGCTGATTTTTGTATGGTTTCTAACGCCTCCTTCCGGGTATTGCAAAGAGATCAACGAACTTATATGGAGGTGCATAACTCTGGGTTAACCTAAAAAACAAATTTTAGCACAATTTTGGGAGTAAGTGGAAGTAGGGTATTAAATAGTCGGGCTTAACCAATTATAACATTTTCATATGTTTGATATATTTTTTTCCAAACATATTATTAGCCATTGGCTATAATAAAACATTTATTGAACGTGACTCGATTATATTAGTTGTGAAAGTCACCGACTATGACTCTAAAATAGTGAAACGTATATAATGTACGAAACTCTTGTCACCTTAGGTGTACAAACTTGATAAATTTCTTAATTGTTGATGGATTCCAAGACCAACGGGACGAGTAAATTAAAATTATAGCTGAAAATATTTTATTAGTTTACTCCGCAGCTAGATTTTAACTCGCATGCACCGTCTACTAAAACAAACGTTAGGGCCAACTCAGAGTCGTGAGGTTTATTAGGTTTTCATATATGTATATCGTCTAAACCAACGGACAAAATAATTTTACTTTTGCTTTATATTTCTTTTACGCTTTGTATCACATGGTCCTTGAAATTCAATGCATTCAATATAACTTTGTAGCATGTTGTCACTCTTTTACAATTTGTTCATTTATTTACTTATCCTTCAAATGTGTAAATATTGGCAATTCATTCTAAAAATATTTATTATTTTTAAGCTATTTGCATGGGTCATCTCCTGTATTGCACAAGATTAGATTAAGCTAAGATGTTTTTTAACTATCTACGTAATATATTATAGTGGATTATGGAACTCTACAAATGACTATATAGTGTTTTGTGTTTTATGTTGCAGTTTCATATTGAACATTAAACTAATTGAAGCTACATATATACAATATTTTAAGAAATTGTCTTTCTTTTATTTCAAAATAAATTGACTTAAGTCTATGAGACTTTCACATGACCACCCATAATCCCTAGTGTTTTTCGTTTTTATACGCTATACTATCTGTGGTAAGAGGGTATATTAAGTATGTACAGATGTTTGTATCTTCAAATGCATTGTGATAAATGCCACACCCACCTTCAAGTATATTGATTAATCGAAATCTGAATCGACCTAATTATGTCCGTCTGTCCATGTAAATTTGTCTGGTTTTTTTTTGGAGAAACTTGCTATAAGGGCCTGTCTTGACCCAAAGGTATTGATAGTCGTTTAAATTGGACAATTTTTAGGACTGCTCCCCGTGTAACGCCCTCATTTAAAATAAACCTTTGTATGATGAAATTTCGCAGTTTTCAATATTTTTTGGCAAAACTTGGAAAAACACATTCGCTTGGTTTAATTATTCACTTGAATATCTCAAAATGTACGACCGTGTTCCTTCCACTATACGGACATTTTTCTTTTCTTTATATTTCTTAATAAAAATTGATAAATAACACTTGAACCGGATTGGACAATTTTTAGAACCTAGCTATAATGCTCTCTGCTTACTAAATTTTAAATTTTACAAGCAAATGGTGTAGGGTATTAAATGGTTATGCTTGGCTCACTATAACATTTTCCCTTGTTATTACGTATTTAATTACAACTGGAAAAAAACCTCTTTTTGACCATTAAAATACTCCATTTTTGTAAATTTCTTTATAGTAAGTATTTACATAAAATTTTAAATGACTTTACATTCTCATTGAGGCTGAAAGGATTAAAACATTTAGCAATGGAGTGAGATTTTAAATAAGAAATTATTACAGTGATGTGGAAGAAAATCAACTTGAATGTTGATATCATACATGTAAGGGCAGCCAACAAAAACAATATCTCACAATTATTCACAAATGATATGAACAATTCATTCGTAGTAGATATCATTGATTGTTCAGTTTGAAAGCGAAAGAGAGGCAAATAAACGGACAGAGTTTTGGTCGGGCATGAAGTGTTTATTGTTGTAATCGTACTGTGGACTACAGGCTGTTGTAATTGTGCATTTTATTGTTATTTAATATGATCCACGTACCAAGTCTTACTCAAGTGAACGATAACGACAAACGTTTATGTACTACAGTATTACACTCGGAGATATTAAGTTGATAAGGTTAAATGTATGTATGCGACAAGTGAATGTTATACAGGGTGCGTACGGTATTTGAGGACAACTTGACATTAAAACTAACTTGTTCATATATTTTACAAAATTTATTATAATTTTATGAAATTTTTACACGACGTTAATTGGCTCCTAGACTATACATACAAATATATTTCATGAAATGCCCGTTAGCGGCAATAACGGACTTAATCCAGGGTCCGAAACGATTGCATGTCCGAATCAAATGCTCCTTGTTCCTTATTATCATTGTTATTGCACTTGTTGGACTAATTATTTATTTCTAGTAGTGTGCGAAAGTTCCTCATGTTTTGTAAGTTTCTACATGTCCAGCTGATGCTTATAATTCACGACGAACCTTATGTACGAATATCGGGCGTAATTGATAAAATTGAAGTTTTCTAAATCATTTTTCTAAATCAGCACCGAAACTTCTCCGATTGGACTCTGTTGAAATTTGAAGAAAATCCAGAATTTTACCTCGCCACCACCCTCGGTTTAACTCTGTTGGATTTTCTTTTATGGGGTTACGTTAAGTCGTTGGTTTATACCAAGAATCCAACAATGTTAGAGTAGGTCAAGGATAATATCCCAACATTCCGACCGGTATGAGTGATTGGCTGCAAAGAATGGATCGCTTCCACCATATACGCGGTTATATAAACATTACCAACATTACCATTAACTTTCTGCTAACTGTAACATGAGTACTTCACATGAAGTAAATATCAGTGCAATGTCGCAATTATTCTGTGTTTTATTTGAATAGAAAATTGTTATGTCCTTATTGAAAAACCCTTTACTTCACTATAAACTTTCTACTCGATGGCATCAGTATGTGAATGCAATTTGATACGAAGATATATCAATTTAACGAGATTATAACAATTAACATAACAGTCAGACAATTAAACGATGAAAATGGACAGAAAATCACTTTAAATAATTTCATACTTTGGAGTCATACTTTTGTAACCGAATAAGGGAAGCTAACAATATTATTCAACTGAGTTTTATGTTATGTTGTCCCTCCATCCTATTCTAGTGCATAAGGATTGCAATTTGCAATTTTTTCGTGATATATTGTGCAGGATATATAAAGGTATATATGGCCACCCTATAAAATTATCGGGTAACTGAAATTATCAAATTTTACAATTATCATCATAATGGTTTGTAGGTATATGGTTATATCCTGCATCACTTGTGGCAAGGTTTGTATTAAGGTTGTGCGGATATTTGTAACTCCTCAAAGGCAAATGCCACACCCACCTTTAGTTATACCGATCGATTCAGAATCAAAATCTCAATCAATTGTTAAATCTGACTGTGTGTCCATGTAAATTTGTGACCTCTACCTGGTCGCATTTTTTGATATATTTTGATGAAATTTCGGACAAGGATATGTATTGACCCAAAAAGGAACTCTATTGAAATTGGATAGGATCGGACGATTTTCAGTTGTTTTTATTCAAATGTTTGACCAGCAACGGTCAAGCCACACCTCAAAAAGCTTATATATGCTTGAACAGCACCAACAGACGAGTCGATTCAGACATTCTTAGAATAGCAAACATGAAGATATCGCGCTGAAATTTTGTAAACGTAATCTGCATCTTTTTCTATGGAATTGGGCAAAATCGGTCCAAGAACACACGCGTGCACCCGCGGCTTTTACACTCTCACTGCCTCAAATTTTGAGATATCAAGCTGAAATTTAGTTTATATATTCGGCATCCACGTTGAGAGTGTTAAGAATGGACAAAATTAAAGGTTAATGTCTTTTTTTACCTGTTATTATTAAATTTTCTTGAATCTTGGTGGACATTTGCAATGAACGTCCTTTTGCACAACGTCTACATATACTGTAAAAAATTGGATTTTGGATTGTTTTTGATTTGTTAACATCCACATGCTTTCGTCCCATGCTAATATTTTGAATAATACGTGGAATGAAATTATTGGCATATATGGAGAGGAAATGATTTCCACTCTTAAAAATTTTCCTAAACTCATTCTATTGTAATTACATTAACATGATTTTGTGCATGTATATATATAAAAGTATATTTAATGTTTTGTTTTTTTTTTTTTTTTTTTGTAAAAACTTAAACGGAAATTATTTAGAAATTTTTATTATAAATGTAGGTCAGAGCGTGTAGTGAGCGTGTGAGAGCGCGTATAGGGCGTATGAGTAGTGAAAGCAAAATGCAATAAATTGCCATTAATTACAACAAAACCACTTGGTATTGTGAAGCATTTAAATGCAACGAAACATTTTCGGCGACTAATAATGCTAAATAGCCGCAAAATAACAGCTAAACGGCCAACATTATTACTACCCAACGGACAATAGACATGTGCATATGTGTGTGTGTGTGTGTGAATACCCGCCGGCGGGGTTTAAGACTAAACATAAAGCTTGCTGCTACTGCCTGCCAATATAGAATATGGTTTGTGCACACTCGTAACTCAATAATAATGCATTTTCATGGATCCATAAGTGTATGTGCCAGCAAGCCTCGTTGTTCAATTCTAAACATGTTTGGAAATTATAAATTGTTGCGCACTTAATTCAACCCAAATAATAACATGAGTAATTAATTTAATATGCCACAGCCACACATACGTGCATACAAATATGATCAAAAACACATAAATATTTGTAATTTCAATAAAACTAAATGTACTTTGGTAACCAATGCTCAACCCAACTCTCTCTTTTCAATACTGTTGCCACCACAACACTTTTTAAGTTCTTTGTGCATACAAACACCCAACACCACCTTTTCCTTTTCCTTTTGTGCACACACATATATATAAATGCGCATCCACACATTATGTGCGCGTTGGAGTGCATTACTTCGAATTAGATGCAAATAAACAATTTATCGCCAACGGCTAAAAAGTTTTACAGATTATTATTAGAAGTGCGTTTGCGTCTAAGCGAAAAGCCTTCATTTCACAGCACTTGTGATTGTGAATATTAGATTTGTTCGGATGCTTGCATTATACCAATCGATTCAGAATCATTTACTAAATCCATTCATTCATAATCGATCTCTTTCGCATTTTTCCATTGTATATATTTTTAAAGAAATAAGCATTTCAATAAATTGTATCGCGCAACTGCACTTAGAATATGCTGTGGATTTAAAACTATACTCCTTGACGCAGCATTGATCCTATCACTATCCCACTAGATGGGGGAATGCCTAGTGTAGTTAGTGTGGTACTCTCACCCACTAAAACCTCTTCAACGTCCGACGGCAGATCTCCTGGGACTACCATTAAGTATTATGTCAGGAGAACCGTCTAAGCGTTAGCTCAAATCGTACATATCATGTCAATCGTTCTCTGTCTGTATCTATGCGTGTATGCACGATAGACACATATTTTTACACAATTATTTCTTAGAACGGAGAGTCGTATGCAAAATATTGCGACTAAATATTCTATAATTGGAAAATACGTATACAAAGTTTTGGGTGATACTACGGTACCGTTGTAAGATATTACTTCGCAGGAGAAGATTCGCCATTAAACGTGCTTTAGTACCTGGATTGTTGTTTCAACCTCTGTAGCACTTTGAGAACGAATGCTGCTGTATCTGTATCGCTGGTCATCTGCCAGTTTTCACTTGTTTTTTTTTTTTTATTATATAAATAAATTCCAATACTATTGCACTCAATATTCCAACTCTGGTACTAAGTATTTGCTCTCTAAGTTTCATTTTTATTGTATGTATTGTATGTATGATGAGGAGAACGAAGAAGGATATGGTAACGGTAGAGGAAATGCTTTCAGCAAATGTCGCCGCTTATATACGAATGAAGAACAAAGAAAAAACGGACCAACTCAAAAGCAAAGTTTAATCACAAAGTTACAAAATATGGCAAATCTAGAGGGTTAAGGTTAACCTTTATTCGTAATGTATTTACTGCTGCAATTAAGGCTTTTAGGCACCACTTGTGTAACCTACTGCACGATGTTATATTTTGCATACTTAAGTATTATTGTTATTGTTGTGGTCCGTACAGCTTTTTACTCAACTGCATTCCTGTTTAGCATCATATGTAACAAATGCAAGCATTGGTCAAGAGTTTATATTACATTATGTGTGAAATTTAGTCGTTGCCGCTCATCAACGGCACTTATCAGCGTATACAATATGCACACACCCAATTTTTTGTTGTGCTCTGTATGCATGTGCATATTTTAACACCTAAGTAGTTATATGTGCATATATTTTATAACTTCCTAATTCACTATTTAAATGGTTCACAGGATAACACTCCGTTCTCATGGACTTTTGTCTTCCGTACAGTACCTCTAAAAGCGCCATATATTGTGTGTTAAGAGCATAGTTCAACGTTCATTGTTAGTGACCGCTTAATTTTTTTATTTTTATTCAGTTTTACTTTATTTACTTGCTTGTAAATATATGCAAATGGTATTGTGTGTGTGTGTGTGTGTGTGTGGCTGTGTGTGTGCTTCAGAGGTTGGCTGTTTGTAACGGCTTGGCTGGTGGCGTGTTTTATGCTTTTCTCTACTGTTGAGGTGTATAATTTAGTGCGAAATATTTACATGTTTAACGCAATATATGAATACTTTTCTCACACAGAACCTGCACTTTCCCGCATCTATACGAATAAGTGAACGTGTAAATATTCTTTTATACTTTTCTATGCACAGGAAATAATTTTTAATGCACTCTCAGAGAGTATATTATTATAGGATTAAAGGGGGCAAAAAAGGTTTATATTAACATAAATTAGATAAACAAATCTTAAATACGTGGGCGTGGAAGGTACATGATTACGCAGCCTTATGGTGCATGGTTCTTGACCATTTGAAATAGCGATCTGCATACAGTTACTTGTACAAAATTTCAGCTTGATATCGTACTTAGAATTTACTGTCGTTGGAGAGCGAAAAACAGATGGACACACGGACATGCATGTCTAAGTTGATTCCGTTTTTGATGCCGATCAATAAACATATATACATAATAGGATCTTGGACGCCTTCTTCTGGGTGTTGCAAATGAAATGACAAACTTAGTATGTGGAGGGTATTATCACTGACTACTGCATAAGATTGTATATATAGAAAAATATACTAGCGTGCAGTTAGCCCAGAAAAAATAGGCCATAGTTTGATTCGCTCTGATACAGTGTGTGTTTTGGATATTGTGGGCTATTTTCACACTTTTGTGGGCTAACTTCACAGGACGAAAAAAAAAAAACATGGAATAGAAAAGTTTTGGCAAAAAAAATTATTAGAATTGAAAGAAAAACCATTTTTATACTTGTTTTTTTTTTTTAACGCTATTCATATTTATTCTATGTTCACGCCCCTTTACTGAAATAGTATACAAAATTATGTATAGCCATGATTATTCCTTGTAGTTCCTTTTGTTGGTATTAGTTATTTATTACTATTTTTCTTTTTCAGTCTATGATTTGTATATACGCAGCGTATATTGTTTTTTCTCTGAGAATAATTTTTGCACTCGCTCTTCTTTTCTATATACACACGCACGCCTGCGTGGCGTGATGCTTTGCAGATTCTTTTTTTTTTTTTCTCTCTATTTAATGTTGTGTACACGCTGGTAAGACTAACGGTACAATCAACGCGCTATAAACTAACGGTCGCTAACTGCGTATTACTTTTCAAAGGTCACAATTGTGCACACTTTGTTATAGGTTTTGACTGTAAATTTTTTTTTTTTTTTTGCAGGTGTTAGATGGTCTTTGTCCTCAGTTAACTTGGAATTATATTATATATATATAAACAAAAGAATAAATTTTTTTTTTTTTAAATAAGGAGTATTAGAATGCTAAACCAATCAGCAGCAATATATGAAAAATTCTTAGCAATAATATAGTTCGTTAGAATATTGATTAATATTCATAGTGTTTATAGTTTATACTTACCCTAAAACCCTTGAAAAAGTCCCAAAACAAGGTGACGAAACGTCGCCAATAGTCAAAATGAATAGAGGTCAATATAACATAACAAATAATATACTATATAATGTTTTTTAATAACAATTGCTTTGAGGGTTCAAGGCTACTTTGTTATGTTTTTATTTTCAATTTTTTTTTATCCATTATATTGATTAATTTTTTAATTTGAATGTAATAATGATTTTTTCAATATCTAGAAAATATTTTGAAAAGGACTAAATAAAAAATTTCATTTAATAATTTGGTGTTGCTTCGATATGCGAGAATACAGGTAATGTGTTGGTACTCTTCTCAGCTTTTTTGACCAACTCCAAGGTATATATATATAACCTACAATTATATTGCGTGATAAATCTAGGACGAAATTCGGAGAGAAGATGAATTTATTTGATCCAGAAGAATACTGCACCGCGCAAAGTCGGGAACACATAGTTTTGAAAAGCAAACTCTAGATACCGCATAAGTTCTATATAAAAAACAACTACAACTAACATCAAAATAATTGTGATAATTTTTATTAAAGTTTACAATACATGTGGCTACAAAAAAAAAAAAAAAAACAAAGCCTACTACAAAAAGATTTCATAATACACACACATATATATAAATATACAGCAAGCGCACGCGGACGACAAAGTAAACAATAACAATGTAGGCAGAGAGAGAGATAGAGTTGCGTAGTCTCTGGTTGCGTGGCTTATAATAGACGCAGCTGACTGAGCATGCCATGCCATTGCACACAGAGAGTGTAGCATTTATTACAGCAAAATAGTGTAGTTTGAATCAGTTTCAAAAGAGTTAGCATTGAGAACGGTCGAGCATGTTAACTAAGAAGAAATAATAATGCTACACTCTCTGTGTGCAATGTCATGGCATGCTCATTCAGCTGCGTGCGTTTATTGTATGTATATATATTCATATATATTAGGAAATTTTTTTGTAGGTGGCTTTGGTTTTCATGTAGCCACATGTATTGTAAACCGTAATAAAAATTATCACAATTATTTTGATGTTGTTAAAAACAAGATTAAATAATTATTTTTGGAAATAGATTGCGTTTTATTAAAAGAATTGTGATATATTAAAACCAAAATTGGAAGTATATTTAAAATGTTAAATTTTATTATTAAATATAACAACTATATATATATATAATTATTTCAGGCCTGCTGCATACTGTTATATACATGAGCGAACCAATCAGGGTTTGTTTAATATGATATTCAAGTGAAAGTAACGCATACCGTTTATGGTCTCCTGAAACAAAGAAAATTCTTTTTAATCGTGATGTCAAATTTATGAATGACAACTTGTAAAGCTAACGATAAACGTGGATTTTTCGAATTAAAAAAGATCAAGCAAGATTGGCTGCAAAGGGGTTCTTACAAAAGTCAAGGATTAATTATTTCCAGACCTATCCACCTGTCGCAACATTATCCACAATTCGTGTGGTTTTAGTAGTTACATTACATCGTAAATATAATCGATTAAAGAATTTTTCAAAAATATTATAACACCGATTGAGAGGGGGTGTTATATAATCTAAAATGTACAAACAATCTTTGCATAAAATGGAATTTTTCCTTTTGTCAGAAGTTTTTCTTTTTTAATAAAATTAATATTTTTGTAATCAAATTAATATAAACGAGTTTAATTAATGCAGTTATTAAATGTGATAACTGTACTACTAATGTAAAAATTGCAGATCAGGGTTTTCTTAAACTCGAAACAGGTGGCCTTCTGTTTACAGATACAATAAATATTTTATCGCAAAAGGAGTGTACATCCAAAGTTAGTTATGTAGTACCTCCTTTTAATATATCTGAGTACTTACCGAAAATTATGGATATTAACATTGATTAAAATACCAGATATACCAACTCCTAGAGTGGTTGACAGATTCAGATTTTTCAACAAAAAAAAATCAATCATTAACAGAAAAGTAACTGTTACAGGGTTATTATCGGCTTTAAATACACGGGATAAAGTTAGAAAGATCCAAACCCCATCTCATACAATTCAAATGAGACCACAATGAAGATTCGGAATATAATGCCATTAATATAAGGAGATCTGTAGCAGGTAGACCGCAAAGTTTGAAAAATGTAGATCAGTCTTTATTATATCTTAAAAGAACTGTGACATGGGAAAAAAGGAGGGACTGCTGAAATTCATTCCTCCTGTTAAACATGGTTTCTACAAAATTTTGACAACAAATTAAAATGACGACTCCTCACATATAGATGATGAAGAATAATAAGAATAAATAAATAGAATAAAAATATATATAGAATAATGTAAGCAGGGAATCCCAAACACTTGCTGCGTATAAGTTTTTATAACTTCCGCAGCGTGGGCCAAAAATGTTCGATCTGAAGCGACATATTCACTATCTGAGACCTTGGAACGTTTCTGTGCAGGTTTTTATAACACCGATGGATGGGATCCAGATGGATAGACCTGATGTTACAAATCTGTTTATGAAAACACCTTTTTATACCCTACACCACATGTGGCAAAGGGTATATTAAATTTGTATATTTGTTTGTGGTAATGAAGAGATGACAGTTGACATTACGTTGGCTTCTAAAGCTGCAAAAACTGTTGCGGATTTTAGCAGCTTATATAAACCAATCCATGTTGAATTCACTTTTCACAATTACCTGTCTTGGAAATTGTCATAGCCCAAATACAGAAAGGACACAACACAACACAACACTTGAGATTAATAACTTGCTCATAATGAAAGTTTAAATGAAACATCCCATACCTTTTTACTTTTTGCAGATTTTACCACACAATCCCAGAGTCAAACAGTAAATACGACTTTCATGTGTCCATTCGCCAGGAATCACTGATGAATTTTGACACTTTTGGGTAAGAGAGTCAGGGGCATAAAGGATGAGACTGTAATAAATTTGAGCAAAACTTATACGAAAGGATTAAAATTTTAGTTATAAGACTCTAAAAGCACATCAATTTTCTCAACACAATATACTCACATACACGACATGCATGAATATGTGTGTGTGAAAGTGTTCTATAGTTCATACCATTTAACGCAAAGCCTATAAGAGTAATAAGTAAAGAAGGTAATTTTGGCGAAGACGAAATCTCGACTACTTTTCACATCTATATAAAAACAGTGGGCGCGGCAGGTACCTACGCCCTCCATAGGTTATGTATTAAATATCATCCACCAAGTCAGATTACAACGTGACCTACCAAAGTGGCACTTGACCACTATCTATCCCTTGGAATAGTAGTAGTAGTTGCACAAACACTTATAGGTGTTTGTGCAAAATTTCATCTCTAATCAATACCAACCTGTGCAGAAACTAGCCAAATTTCCGCCACATTTGAGATCGATGTCTCAATTTTTGTGACCGGGAGGCAGACTAATATTTGAGATATATTGACTTAACAAGATCTCTGCTGCCTATTTTACATATGTTTTGACAAAGTGAGTCTACCTCCAACTACAAGGTGGTGGATATAAAAATAAAATAAAAATGTTGTGTTGAGTAGGAGTGCGTGTGTGTAACACATATGTGTAAAACTATTTAAATATTTAACACTATGGAGACGAAGCATATTTTTACATATATATTTAACTCTTGTGCATAATAAAAAGTTAAAGCATTAGACAAAGGAGGAGAGAAGATGAACCAACCAAACATTCAAAGGAAATCACTTTAGACATCCGGTAAGTTAGGAAAACTCAGAAACTATAAACAAGGAAAACGGTGACTTTAGAAAAATCTCTCTGTTAATGTTGCTCTTATTGTTATTGTTATTATTATTGTTGTTTATGAACGACGATGTTTGCAAAAGTTTGAACTACAAATTCGAAACCAATAAGTAACAAGTAAAAAAAGGGCTATATTAGGCGTATGCCACATCTAGGATACCAACCGCTATCAATCTCTTCCAAGTAGAACACCACTACATTACTGCTCCAAATAACAAGAAAATCATATGTGAAATATCTTTGAAAAAATATCCCATTTCCGGCATTAAAATGTTAATGCCCACGCTTAATATACGCGCCTATCATACAAAAAATACATCCGATAGAAGAACTTCTTCACAGGTTTCACAGAACAATATCATAACAATGCGAGTAAAACGTAAACACTGTGTGCACGTACATAATTCGATCACGCCCATTTTCACATGTTGGTCCTGGACATAAAGGACTCTCTAAAGGATGGTCACTCCAAATTTCAGATCAGGGAATATTCTAAATAAACCCCTAAAACATACTGACTGACAATGGGTACTGACTGAAAAAAACAGCTTCGTAACGACTACAAGGCCAAGGATGAAGAAAATGTTCTTTCAATTTGTTATTGTTGTATAAAAGTAAATACTTAAATTATTTTTATTTGCTGTTATTATCGGTATATTTGTTGTGATTTTTCCTAGTTAGCCCAGCTCCTACCTCCTCATACAATTCTTACTTATAATCCGTTTAACCGTCGATTGGGCAACTGTAATTCGGTACGTGTTTCATTTTTAACTAACTTTGTGACTCTTGCAGCTTATGTAGAGGTGATGTTCACAAAAGTATATAAAAATTTGCTTCCTTTTACTTTTCGATAAACTCCTCTGATTGATTTTACTTTATTTTAATATCAACTTTCTATTAATGCTAATGCTTCTGCAAAGTATGAAATCGATATCTTCTCTTTATGTGACCGATAAAGTATTTAGACAGATGGACAGATGAACTAACAAACTTGCTCAAATCATATCAGCCTTTGATGCTGATTAAGAATATGTGTAATTCATAGGCTAAGAAAGGATTTCTCTGAACGTTGTGACAACTGAGCCAAAGTGGGACATTTCCAACTTGTATGCTTCAACACCTGCATAGTCTAACCTAACCTCTATATCCCTCTAAGGTTATATAGAAATGAATTAAAGTGCAATTGAAAATTTAGTAATGAAAGGTGTTTGGTGCAAATTTCGTTCCGGTTGTGAGTACTCTCATATAAAAATTTTATATACTTACCGTGGTATGATGGTTGCCCAATTACGTGATAAAATTCGGTTGCCCAACTGACGGTTAAGGATATCAGAGAAACTTTACCAGTACGTTGCTCTACTCGATACATATATATATATATAGAGAGAGAAAAAAAATAGAGAGATAGAAACGGTACTATATTTAAATAAGTAAAAGATAATCGTTTTACTTATATATAATTCGTTCACTCATCTGTTTGTTGGTGTATTGGTAGTGTTGTTTGCCTCTCACTCTCGTCATACAGCGCTAAAGTGTTCTTGTTTATATTGTGTGTGTGCCAGTGTAAGGGTGTGCATGTATGGGGAAGAGCTTTCATATATATATTTATATGGAAAATGTCATAAATTAAAACTTAAACTTTTGGAAATGTCAAATATAAAACGGTAAATCTCTGTTCAAACATATACATCGACTACCACTACTACTACTACCACAACTACACTTGCAAAGTGTCAGGGAAAGTATGAGCTGCTCTTACACTACAAACAAACTGCACAACAAAACCTTACTCATCCATACGCCGGACCTGTGTGGCTCCTCTCTAACTAGAGAATGGAGAAGATTACGGTGCTGGTGTGGGTGGCTTCTCATATGTACAGCTGCAACTTGTACATCTCCAACTTTTCTATACAATATATTGTATAATTCATTTTATTTGCCACACCACCCACTACACCACCGACACTTAAGCTGAGAACAGATGAACAGCATGAATGCATTCTTTTCACTCTTTGCATGCTTGCTGAAGCACTTTAAAAATATAAATCTGCAATTAGAAACAAAACAAACATTTGTCTCTTTTTCTCCTCATTTTTCGACAAACGACTTGAAGTTGAAAGTTGCTTTAATGACTGCAAAATGCTTGAAATTGAAAGTTGAGCAATTTTACGCATGCATGGATGCGAGCTGGATCCATGCATGCTTTTTATATGTTTGCAGTCTTGCTGCCTTTAACTGCTCTGAATTTACTCTGTTACCCTGTGCCTTTTTATCTCGTTAGGTGAACTCCTCTAAGTCAAATGAATTGAAGCACCCACAAGAATTACAACTGTGTGAAGAATACTATACGTGAACGCATACGATATACAATATAGATAATGTGTTTCCCAGCCTTCGTACGTGCATGCTCATATGGAAAGGTGTGCATGTATGTATGTGTGTATGTTTTTGCGTTTGTATTTCAGAACTTTTTGGAAAGATCTTGAATGAAATACCTTCACAGCAAAATAAAACATCATAGTAACCAAACACAAATTTATATATAAACAAGTAGAAGGGAATATATTAGGCGTATGCCAAATCTAGGGGACCCAGCACCACTACCCAGTGTACGACATACACAAGCGTATGTGGTAGCTCGTCCATCTAAGTATAGACACTAAAGTAGGTTAAATAAGTATGGACACATATGTGTACAAAAGAAATTAACACGTGGTGTCCGTGCACGTTGTATGCATCAATTATACATATTGAAATTATTCTATAGAGTACATCTTTTATTTATAATACATTTCCCGAATGACATGTAGATTCAGAATGTCTAAAAGGGCGACTAATTTTCTTAAAATCAATATTTGCTGAACTGGAATCGGAATATATAGTCCAGCTCAACATGTCAAAATTTTTCAAGGTGCGGGTGCCCGTGCTGAATTTCAATTCGATAGCACAATTTTTGGCGAGTGTAAGAGTCTGACAAGTCACACGGTTTAGGGTTAAAAAGGTCATCGTGAATGTGTCCTTGGGCACATGTGGCCCATTTGCAAAACGTTACCGTAGGCCCCAATTTAAGTTCAACATTTCACTTCTTAATCACAAGCAAAGTGTGGCTTGCCCACTTGTGGCAAAGCCAATGTACCCCCATATCATTATGATGGTGGGCTATGCAGCCATTTATAAATGCAATACATATGTGTACGTATATCTCTATTTATATGTTTGTGTAGTTTTTCTTTTTTCATCATAAATTTTATGTAAGCAAACTTACAGATTATTCGCATTTAGTTGTAAAGGTCCTTTTTCAATGTTATATATCATTTTGTTTGGTTTGTTCGGTTTCAACTACTTTCAATCCTTCCACATCTCCATTTCCTTCTCCCTTTATCTTTGTGTATGTGTGTGTGAAGTAGTTTTTCTACTAATAACTAAAGTTTGATTTGTGGATGGTCGTATAAATTAAAGGTACTTTAGTAAAATTGATTGTTTCTATTCCCCTTCTCACAAATGATTTGTACAAATATAAAATGAAATAAACTACAACTTGGTATCACATTTTGCTAAATATTGTTAAATTACGAATTGGAAATAATAGTTTAAATGATCATACTGGACAAATATTCGCTTAATGGTTGATTTGGCATAGTCGCTCAATTTGATCGCAGTCATCGTAAGAGCGCACGCAATATGGATTAATATGCTAGAATGGCAAAGTAGATGGTCTATCTCAAGCTAAGGACAATGAACCCATACACTGTTGCCGTGCCTGGAACCTTGGCTGAATAGACAACATGGTGAGGTAAATTTTTACCTTACGCAAATGCAAAGCGAGACTGTTTTAAAGCATATTTGCACCGCTTCAGTCATGATAGAGATCCTTTTTACATGTCCCCGTTTTGTAATGAGCGGCGAGTAACTGAAGATGGTGTAAATAGGGGAATATAAGCAAATGTCATAAATTAAAATTCTCTGCAAACTGATGGTGATCGAAAGAGAGCCCAGGTCAAATTATATCACGGGATGTTGACGTTTTAGTGGTCAATGTAGCGAAGTATCAGCACGATATCCCAAATTTTGGAACCCTAAGAGTATCACAAGTCCAGGGCTTATGGTTTAGAACATCGTTGGGGGCATGTACGTGGTCGAATGTCGCCCATTCGCAATAACAAAATGTACACACTAGAAGATTATGTGTGGCAAACTTCAACATGACATCTCATTGTTTGCGGCCACGAGGGGACCAACTTTTTTATAGCTAACAAAGTTTTTTGTTGATTGTGGGTGTGGCTATTAACCGATTTCGTCAAATAGCGTCAAATCTATGTACAAATTGCAGTAATATGTGAAGGATATTTAAGATTTGGCCTTTTTACTACAACTTCGTTAATAAATGTGTACTGATCTAACTCGGGCGGGGGTACTGATGTTATTGGTTTTTTTCTTTTTCTTGTTACTGCTCCTACTATCATGTAGGCATCCTTTTACCATAATTCGTTGTATAATATTGAACGATGTTTACTTTCTCACTCCCCCATGCATCTAGTGCTTTTTTGTCCGTTGTTTCTTGTCTACCATTTCGTGGTCGGAAGTGTTTTAATTAAACTTTATGGATTTCCTAGTGCTAACAACTGTTTATGGAGTGGATTCATTTACATTCATTTACGCTCAATGTGGGTATATTTCTACAATTTATTTAAAAATACAATTAGGTTGTGTTTTGATTTTCCGGTTCCTACTTAAGTGAACTTTATTAAACGAATTATATTTCTGCAATAATTGGTTTTCATTTTTTTGGCATTCCTGAAATGATTTTCTTCAAAATTGTCTATTTTTTTTTTTTTTAATATAAAGTTTTTATTCAGAATAATTTTAATTTTAATTTGTGCACTTATCTGCAGCTGCGTATGGCACACACAGCCCCTTCCCTACTCTCACTTCATTGCTCGCTGCGTTATTAAGAAATCTAATAATGCAAGTTTCTAAACGTTTTTGACTTTATACCGAAAAGCCACTTGTAATGAAGAAATTAAATTTTGTTTTAACAAATTGCTTATTGTTGATGTTGTTACAGCAATTTTTTTGTATTTCCACCAATTGAAACAACACCACATGACACTTCAGACGTACAAATACAAAGAAGGTGCATTCCATGATTTCATGTGACCCTTTTTTAAAAATTATTTAGCAAAAGTAGTAGTAGTAGGCCTACCGAAAATTTTTATGGATTCGAAAAGAATTTTAGACAAACGACGCATAAGGAGAAAGAAGGACTTTGACAACGGAATACGTAACCGTTACTCTGTTGATTGATCTTTTTCTTTGTACCCACTATCATATAGCTCAGCATCGGATTCTGAGTCGATGTTATTCTTCCATTTGTCCGTGCATCCGCCCATCCGTGTCCCCTCTCCTTTCATAATCGTAAATATTCAGATAATATTCAAATGTCATATCGTTCAATGGATCTTTCCATGTTACAAACGAATAACAAGTAAAAAAGTTATATTTGAAGGGCAAGCCTTGAATAAAATGATGCTCACAAATTATTCGCGTGGTCCTGAAAAGTTTTGTGCGAAATATTGAACTCTTATTTATGTCCAATTTCAATACCTGCGAACGGGAGAATGTTTACCACAGACAGAGTCAATAGTATAGTTTTTCCTATAGGCATGGTCGGTGAAAGCACATACACACACTGTAGAGCAAAACTTCAAATATGTTTTACTTGCGTTGAAGGGATCTTAAGATACATTTATTTCATTTGGGAGAATACCATGCGCTATACAGAATTTTACATAAACGTATTCGAAAGTTATCGTCAACGTGCATAGCATCAAACATCTTGTAAAGCTCTTAAAGGTTTTACAGAAATAAACAAAATTTTGCGAAAATTTTATATGCTCTGTGGTGCTAAATGAAGTTTTTAAATGTTCGGGCAGAGTTTATTTTCCACTTGTGCGTTCGCCATGGAATGCCCTATACCCGTACACATTAATACCACTAATTGTTTAATATAAAACGGTAACTACTTTTTAGCCAACTGCAAAACTTCACAATATCTTTGTTGTTACTTAGTTTTTGTAATCTTCCGCAAAATAAAGATAATTGCCTTTAAACAGCGCCACTCTTTCCCTATCAATGATACTGTACAGCATTTAGAAGTAAATGCACAAAAAGCTAAATTGGCTAATATGCAAAACATTACCAACCATTGCGGTAATTATTTTTAGAAATATTTTTATATAATTAAAAAAGAAGAAAAACGAGTAAAAAAAGTTAGATTTGGCGCCTTCCAAATGCAGCTACCAAACCTACCATCATTGTCCTTTTGTAAAACAAAGCACAACTGCTTCGAACAATAACTAAAATCCGATTAGTATACTTCCGACTCTATCAAAAATTTTCGAGCGTTTAATAACTAATCAAATTATGAAACATTTGACGTGTGTACCAAGTCCGGCCATAGTTGCAACACTGCTATGTTTAAAGTTATTGAAGATATTCGTCCAGGTATCAACGTGTTAAGGTTGGTAATTTGCTTTCAGACTTAAGCAAAAACGTTTCTCAGGGTTCCTCAGGGTTCCATACTGAGACCTTTTTAGTATTCTTTTTAGTATTTTCATAAATGATATTGTTAAATGTTGTAGTAGTTGTAGTATTCATTAGTTGAGGATTTGGCTCAACGGATAAATGAAGATTTATTTAGTTACGAGATTTTAATCTTAATATTTAATCTTTAAATAAATTAAAAGTGAAAAATTGTGACTTGCGCAAATTAACGCAAATCGCGACCGTTAGAGTGTAAGCGCATGAGTACCGCTATTCGTAATAGTGTGTATATATATATCCAAATAAAGAGAACATCACGCCACGCAGTCTTGCGTGCGTGTGTACATATATAAGCATAACGGGAAAATGTATGTATACATAAACAAAGAGAACATCACACCACGCAGTCGTGCGTACGTATTTACTTAAGCATAACGGTAAAATATATACATTTTAAAAACAAAAGAGAACATCACGCCACACAGCCAGTTTAAAAACAATAGAGAACATCACACCACAGAAAACTTTGTGAGTATAACTATCTACACTGGTACTGCGCAAGCAACGTCAGCAAAGTCAAGTTGACCGAGTAATAGGTCAAGCCAGAAGAAGTAGGGGACGCGTATTTACAACTCGCAGCGTAAGGTTTTACCGGGACCGAGTTCCGAGTCCGTCACCCGATCCGGAAGAAGTTTCGCCTAGTTCAGAGTCGGTACTGAATAGCAGCGAAGGTGCCGCCATAGCACCAGAAGACCTCGCAGATGGAGGATAACGTGGTGGGCCTTGGCTTTCAGAGGGGGGGGGACGTGATGTAAGGAAGAAATATGCCACACATTTTTCTCCCTACAACAAATATTATCTTTGATTTAAAATGATAAAAAAAAAAAAGGAAAATACTTATTAATATAAACCTAATAAATAAGAAGCCTTTTCAGTTATTCTACGAAACGAATGATCTGAATAGTGACTCAGTGAAGTAAATAAAAGAAATAATAAAACCAAGGTAAATCTATTTCAAAGAGTTAATCCTGAAGCCAGCGGCTTAACCTAAGGCTCAATAGAACAAATATTAATCACTACAGCATGTATGCGATGAGTTTTTTTTTCAACATCACGTGTTGTGCTATGACGACCTGAATCGATATGGGTCTCATCGACTGCAACTGGACAACCACATTGAGAAGCATTTTTCAATGAAAAATCACTAGAACGCAATCTGGCAAGCCTTTCTTTCAAGGCTTCATTCCTTGAAATCCTAATCGGTATAATTTTTTTATTAAACGAGAACACGAAACGACAAAATCCGCAATCACATAGTTGCCAACGCAATACATTGGTCGTATACAATACGAAAACTCTTATAAAGCGTAAAATTCGACTTGCAAGTTGGTACGTAATACGTCCATGGCATATTGCATGGCCATCATGCCACGCCCTCGATTTGTATATAATGTGGAGTGCATTTCAGATTTGGCCCAAGCCAAAGTTAGTTTGCCCTTCTTTTCGTTTAACGTAATTGTGTTTTTCATTAGAGATTTATGGTTACAAATAATATTTATTCATTTGTACACATATGTGTGCGTGTGTTTATGCATTGTTATCTTTCTAAATAGTAGCCTTTTACAACTAATTGAAAATTTTATGCTGCTTCTGTTGTGTGTTATCAATGACAATAAATCACTGGCAAAATTTAACAATACCTCACATGAACTTTAACACAATTTGTTATAAATTTTCACAAACAAAATCTCTAAAACTGAATAATACTCGTAGCGAGCAGACAACCAAACAAAAAATTAATAAAAAATGTGCAATTTCTGTTGAAAATGTTTAGTTTTTAAACATTTAGAAAATTAGTACGAGTACTTAATATTATATACAACAATTGTTGTGCGACGAATGTATGTATGTATGCTTCTATGTATTTGTTCTTGTATGTGGAGGTGTGCATGTGAATTCATTGAATTTTGTATGATAATCGTAAATTTCCAGTTTTTTTTAAACTTCATTCATTCATTCGTGCTGTTTCTGTCTTTCTTCCCCGTTGACGCTCCCTACGCCCTGCTCTGGCTCATGATGTTGCGTTGTTGGGCTTGTGGGACATTGAATAGTCATCCATTATTGTATTAATTAACAGAAAACACAGGATCACCAATCAGATGCTTGATTAATGATGTCACACTCGACTCGTAAATCTTGATACATGCACAACATTTACATTCGCCTGCAGCTGCATTTCCCTGTTACATCCAATGAAGATACATTCGCACAAATGTACAGACATATGTGTGTGTATGTGTATGTGAAAGATATATTTAAGCTTAGTTGTACGAAATATGGACGTCGTCGCACACATTCACATCCACATTCACATCCTGCATTTTAATATACTGGTAAATTTCCTTTTATTTATTCCAACACACATATGCGCACATCTGTGCGTATGAAACTTTTAAAGAAATTATGTTACAGTTCGTATGTAATTATGTTTGAGTCATCATTCTGCAGAGTATTGAATAGTGGCGCTGACCAGCCCATTAGTAACTTGTACAATAAAATTAAATGGAAATTTCTAAATGATGAATTTTAAAATATGGACCAAACATGGGCGGAAGCTAGGGCACTTAACATATGTATCTAAGAGCATATGTTTTAGAACGCAATGGCAGTACTTAGCAGGGGAAGTAGTAACAGCAGATGGTCAAACACACTCATTGGCACATGGTTGTCTCATTGCTTTGTAAATAACACAAATAATTAATTTATGTAATCGAGCACACATGCACACACAAACACACACACACACAACTACATCATAAAGATTCACAATGTAATATAATCTAAAACAAAGCAAAGCACAGAACAAAACGATATAAACGCAACACATATCATAACGTATCAATGCATAGCACACAGCACACAGCACACATGCGTCAGTTAGTTAGTGTGCTTATGAAATACCAATGAAAATTGTACACGTTTGACACAGAATATCCAGCCAATATACAATTTATATAAATTTATATACCGATGCATTCGATTATTTACCGATGCCATCCAGCTGTTGCTCTGACATATTTTAATACTCCATTCCCAATATTCGAAAGTGATGGGGGCTTGACAAAAACCCTATAAAGGACATGTGCATAAGGAGAAGGCTATGCGTTATCAATGCAATAGCAGAGATGAAGAGAAGTTCATTTGCTTATAAATTGTGCGTAAGGGAACTTCCTTCCCTTCCGTAATAACATTTACACACACACACTGTGGGTAATTTGCCATCTTCGGTTTACTTGTTAACTCAACTGCATGACATACAATTGGTGCATTAAATGGCAAAATTCCATATAGCCAAGGCATGCAACAATTGTCACTGTGTGCGAGTATTTGTAATTCATTACGATTTGAATGTTTAGGTTATGCATACCAACTTATTTATTGTTATTGGAGTTTTGCCCTTACGATACTACTACTACTACTACTAATAGGCAAAAAGGCGCTATATTAGGTGTCCGCCAAATCTAGTACACCCAGTGCCACTACAGTTCAGAAGTTTTACTAAATTTTATAAAAGTATATAAATTGGTACAAAAACAATCATCACATTATGTTCATAGACGCACATGTTTGCATTGTCCTAATTACACATTGTGACCACCATAGTGACGAGGGTGTACTACATTTGCTATTCGGTTTAAAACACCTAGAAGGAGGTCTCGTAGAATGTACTTTTTTTTGCATTTGTGCTTGATTAGCATTAAAATGTGAGTCCATCTAGACATTTCCGTTCGTTTTCCCTTCTTTGCGTCTATCCAAGTCATAAATTTTGAGATATCAAGCTGAAATTTTGAACAAGTATTTATGGTATCTGTAGGTAGGTGTTTATTTATTGGACAAAAGCTGCCAACTTGAAATTTATTAATATTCATAATTTCCTTTGATATTATCACGATGGGCGTGGTTGGAAAACAGACATATTCATTATTTACAAAAAGCCTTGTTCAGCGCAAAATCTGACGTGTGCCTTGATATGTACTATTGACACTGTTGGAGGGCATATGATCAAATATTTGTCACTCTCATTGGTTGCACGTAGAGATGGAGAGTATTTAAGAGCAGCGCACCTTACCTTCTTTTAATATACTCATCGAAAATCGTTTTTCTTTTAGGTCGAAAATTGCTTTATAGGAATCGAAATATAAATATAGCCTGGCCGCGTTGAACTTTCTAAGATTGTGGGCCAACTCATAGACCGATTTTGCCCCTTTTTCAATTTCCCAATTTTGATGTTGATGATGAATGTGTGGAACAAATTTCAGATCGATATCTCAATATGTGCTTCTGCGAGTAGTGCTAAAGGTTACGACCTTAGAGTTTGGGACGTTATTGCGAAACTGTAGACAAACTCGTTTATTATGTGTGTAAAGTTTCAGCTGGATTACTCAAACTTCGAACAAAAACGTGGGAAAATACACACGAACGCATGCATGGATAGAACCGGTTCATTCGGTCCATTTTCAATAGAGTTTTTTTCATCCAAGACATGTTATTATTCTAAATTTTATCAAAATATTTCAGGAGCTGGCACAAAAATTTACATGGGCATACAGACGGATATGGTTAAATCGATTCTGATATTAATTCTGAATGAATCGGTATAATTGATATAATTGAAGGTGGGTGTGGTATTTACAGTGAAGTTTATAAAAATATTTGCATGCATTGCGCCCATGGATAGAATTTAGAAAATCCATTTGTGTATAATACAAATGAAAATGGTTTTTAGAGGAGGCCATCCTCGATTGCCAATGGACCTATTTGTACCTTCCATCACTTTTACCGTGTATGTGTTAAGATCACTTGCTTGGAAAATTTCTACTATATACGCTTTGAATTGTCATTGAAATGAAGGGAACACTCCGTTAGTGGACACACGATCGGAGCAACTGACGACATTTACTCTAGAATAGCAAATGTCTGCAGAGCTAAAAGTCAACGTAAAAGAATAAAACGCATAAAGTCCTCATTTCATAGATACTCCCGTTATTGCTACTGTTTACTTGTTTAGCGCCTGATTGTACTTCAGATTATCGCACAGGTTTTTTCTTTTTCCTTTATTTAATGTGTTTGTGCATTCAATACCTCAATAAAATTGTCCCATAATGAATAACACAAAGCACACTTCCACACACACACACACACACACACACACACACTATTGCATATGCATGTGTGTTACACGTCTGTATATGTGTATGTATGTTGGCTGGCTGCTTTATGGTGCGTAAATAAAACAAATATATTAATGCAGTAAGTCATTCATTTTAAATGATTCTCTTACCTATACACAGAAATTTTGTATAATTTTTTTTTTTTTTAGAAGGATTCATTGATTGCTTGATAACACAGCGGTGAAGTGGAGAATGTGTTTTGGTACAAAAAGAAATTTCCTAAAACTTCTTAAATGCGGACTTTTTTTTTTTTTTTTTTGTATAAAACACACATAACTGTCGGGATGTTATTAAGAGATTATAAAAATTTATTAACGGTGTTTTTACAATTAATTTAAAGCGTGATAAATAATGGAAACGATAATTAAACTTTTCATAAAAAAAAAAAAAAAACATCCATGGAAGAGGAAGATAAAGAAAAAGAAAAAGAAGAAGCAGAAGCAGAAGCAGAATGTCCTTAGATGAAGACATTTTGAAAAACTTTTTGCCTGATATTGGAGTGTATGTAATTTTCATATAATGCAACATTTTTACGTTTTTATTGTTTCCCCTTGATAATCTTATCATTGTGCTAAAACTTACAAGCAGCCATTTTGCTATTAGAGCTACATAGCAAACACATAAGTGTATGCACGTGCCCGTAATAAATATATGTAAACCTTGAGACAACAAATAAAATGTGAGCTCATCTCGTTGAGGGTCGGTCTCTGTTTTTCTTCTTATTACTTGCGATTCGCTAAGATGCGACTTGAGCTAATTGCAGGCGATAAATATGGTAGCGATACGTTCCATGAGCCATAATTAGTACTGCATAAAAGAAGTATCTAAAGACTAACGCTAGAACCGTAGAAGACAGATTATACCAACACCAACACCAACACCAACATTCCAGCAGGCAGGCAGCGCGAGTATATTGCTTAATTGTCACCTAAGTTTGTGTTCGTGTGTATTTACATTACCATTCGCTATCTTTGTTTAAAAAGGATTATCGTCGAACTACTATTAGCGTAATAAATATAACCTCACACACTCTACGAAATGTACTTTGGAAAGTGAGGCAAAGATTGTATGGAAATAACGGTGCTAATAAACGCTGAGGCAATAAGGCTGCAAGCATAACGTTTTTAATTATTCCTAAAATGTTTATGTTTGAATATTCATTTCATAAAACTGCGACAAAACTTCCCGTTTTTGTACGCACCAACCCAAAGTTGGCGATAGGCATCACTTTGTCAATGCGTTTGAAACACCCCAGTCAATATAGCGATGTCTGTACATCTGTCTATTGCACAAAATGTGTCCGTATAAGGATATCATTCTTCTGCTTGCCAAAATCTAAATATCGATTGTAGGCTTGGTAGTCTCTGTGCGTTGGTAGTTTCTATAAAGTGTTGAAATTAAAATTAGGCAAAATCAGCCGTACGGAACCTACACAATGCAACGACATCTGAAATAGACATTACTTGTAAATGAAAGGTAAATAATTGATAATCGACAGTCATCCTCCTTAAAAGGCTGCAATATATGGGTGGTGGGTATTCAAGATTTGGTCTAAACCAAATATGGATTTTTCATGTGTTTTTTCTACATCTGTCTTGAGAGAGAGAAAATTCTTATAAACTCGTAAATAGCGTTACGAAGCAATGGTAAGCGATAAGCTTTTAAAGTGAATAAAATGCGATGAATAAATATGCATTTCTATTTGGTAAGTAATGAAAAAGAAAGATAGCAGCAGTATGCAAGGAGATTAATAAATTATTTAGCATCGCTTCAAACTCTATGACTTTTGTAGAAACGCAGCACTTTTATGACGCAATTGCTTCAACTGAAATTGTGTTCAATCGCAAACTTGTCGCTGTAACTTTAAAATAAATATTGTCGAATCTGAAAAATGAAGTTTGTGCAAAAAAATATCTAAACGCAAGAGGAATTCTTTTACCAAATAGATCAGTTGGTTGAATGCCATACCTAACTAGAAGTAGGCGAATGGTAGTGGGCATTATTCGACAGGCTTTAAAGATTTCAGAAAGGAATGCACGCATATGATTTTTTAATACAAACATGAACAGTCCGTTGCCCAGAGTTGTTCCCAAGCAAAATGAAAACACATATATAGATGTACATATCAAAATTCAAGTTTAAAGGTCAATTTTTGTGGTATATAAATACATTTTTGTTGATTGTGGGAGTGGATCCTGACCGATTTTGCCCATTTCAAAAAGCGATATGCGTGCAAAAACTATAAGTATCATCAGTACTACGTACTTTATTGAAAAATATAGAGGAGAGAATTAACATGAAACAAAATATAAAGAAGCATCAAATAGAATCGGAAACGAAATTGGCCGATGCTACAGATTTATTAAGAACGTCAAATAAATGTATGTAGTTGATATTTTAAAAGATAGTAAATAATAAACAAACTGAATTATTTTATTAATATTATAAAATAAATAAAACTATATTAATTTTATATAATTTTGCCTTCGTTTTACTTTTACTTTTCGTTATATTTTTTATTTTTCAAAGAAAAAAATTAAAAGTTGTACAAAAAATAAAACGATTAAGTTTTTAGAGAAAAAAATTAAATTCGAATGACGGTATGATGGTATACTTAAGTTAAAGACTATAGATTCTAATGCGTTTATGGAAAAAGAACGTGAAAGCGTGTCGCCAACTATATTAGATTTTCTCCGAATATATTATATTTCGGACGTAAACTAAACTATTAACTCTAAATGCCTATTTTGTCGCGGACTTCGGCCACTTCTTTAATTCAATGCATTCATTAACGGCTTATGGTCCGCGTAAACTGTAAAATTTCTTAATCCTTGACTTTTGTAAGAACCCTTTCAAGAATATATCTGAATTGTTTAATCCCTAAGAAAACAGCTAATAATTCCCTGTCAAATGCACTATGGGCCTCGCTCTGAAGCGGAAAACCGGCTTAGGTGTTTTCATCCAAGGAATCACGAGGACTGGACACGAGGTACTGGAGCCACAGGAACGAATGGTACCTGCCAGTACTTGGGATGACCCCTTGTAGGAGCATCGCGGGGTCTATGGTAATTATATGCTTGTCAAAAAACCCTCGCCCAAGGGGTTGAATCTAATCTAATTAATCCTTGAGAAAACTGTTAATAATTCCCTGTCAAATGCACTATGGGCCTCGCCCTGCCCCTTGTACGAACATGGCGGGGTCTATGGTAATTAGATGCTTGTCTAAAAACCCTCGGCCAACGGGTGAATCTAATATAATTAATCCTTGAGAAAACTGTTAATAATTCCCTGTCAAATGCACTATGGGCCTCGCCCTGCCCCTTGTACGAACATGGCGGGGTCTATGGTAATTATAGCTTGTCTAAAAACCCTCGGCCAACGGGTGAATCTAATATAATTAATCCTTGAGAAAACTGTTAATAATTCCCTGTCAAATGCACTATGGGCCTCGCCCTGCCCCTTGTACGAACATGGCGGGGTCTATGGTAATTAGAGCTTGTCTAAAAACCCTCGGCCAACGGGTGAATCTAATATAATTAATCCTTGAGAAAACTGTTAATAATTCCCTGTCATATGCACTATGGGCCTCGCCCTGCCCCTTGTACGAACATGGCGGGGTCTATGGTAATTAGATGCTTGTCTAAAAACCCTCGGCCAACGGGTGAATCTAATATAATTAATCCTTGAGAAAACTGTTAATAATTCCCTGTCAAATGCACTATGGGCCTCGCCCTGCCCCTTGTACGAACATGGCGGGGTCTATGGTAATTAGATGCTTGTCTAAAAACCCTCGGCCAACGGGTGAATCTAATATAATTAATCCTTGAGAAAACTGTTAATAATTCCCTGTCAAATGCACTATGGGCCTCGCCCTGCCCCTTGTACGAACATGGCGGGGTCTATGGTAATTAGAGCTTGTCTAAAAACCCTCGGCCAACGGGTGAATCTAATATAATTAATCCTTGAGAAAACTGTTAATAATTCCCTGTCAAATGCACTATGGGCCTCGCCCTGCCCCTTGTACGAACATGGCGGGGTCTATGGTAATTAGAGCTTGTCTAAAAACCCTCGGCCAACGGGTGAATCTAATATAATTAATCCTTGAGAAAACTGTTAATAATTCCCTGTCATATGCACTATGGGCCTCGCCCTGCCCCTTGTACGAACATGGCGGGGTCTATGGTAATTAGATGCTTGTCTAAAAACCCTCGGCCAACGGGTGAATCTAATATAATTAATCCTTGAGAAAACTGTTAATAATTCCCTGTCAAATGCACTATGGGCCTCGCCCTGCCCCTTGTACGAACATGGCGGGGTCTATGGTAATTAGATGCTTGTCTAAAAACCCTCGGCCAACGGGTGAATCTAATATAATTAATCCTTGAGAAAACTGTTAATAATTCCCTGTCAAATGCACTATGGGCCTCGCCCTGCCCCTTGTACGAACATGGCGGGGTCTATGGTAATTAGATGCTTGTCTAAAAACCCTCGGCCAACGGGTGAATCTAATATAATTAATCCTTGAGAAAACTGTTAATAATTCCCTGTCAAATGCACTATGGGCCTCGCCCTGCCCCTTGTACGAACATGGCGGGGTCTATGGTAATTAGATGCTTGTCTAAAAACCCTCGGCCAACGGGTGAATCTAATATAATTAATCCTTGAGAAAACTGTTAATAATTCCCTGTCAAATGCACTATGGGCCTCGCCCTGCCCCTTGTACGAACATGGCGGGGTCTATGGTAATTAGATGCTTGTCTAAAAACCCTCGGCCAACGGGTGAATCTAATATAATTAATCCTTGAGAAAACTGTTAATAATTCCCTGTCAAATGCACTATGGGCCTCGCCCTGCCCCTTGTACGAACATGGCGGGGTCTATGGTAATTAGATGCTTGTCTAAAAACCCTCGGCCAACGGGTGAATCTAATATAATTAATCCTTGAGAAAACTGTTAATAATTCCCTGTCAAATGCACTATGGGCCTCGCCCTGCCCCTTGTACGAACATGGCGGGGTCTATGGTAATTAGATGCTTGTCTAAAAACCCTCGGCCAACGGGTGTATATAATATACTTAATCCTTGAGAAAACTGTTAATAATTCCCTGTCAAATGCACTATGGGCCTCGCCCTGCCCCTTGTACGAACATGGCGGGGTCTATGGTAATTAGATGCTTGTCTAAAAACCCTCGGCCAACGGGTGAATCTAATATAATTAATCCTTGAGAAAACTGTTAATAATTCCCTGTCAAATGCACTATGGGCCTCGCCCTGCCCCTTGTACGAACATGGCGGGGTCTATGGTAATTAGATGCTTGTCTAAAAACCCTCGGCCAACGGGTGAATCTAATATAATTAATCCTTGAGAAAACTGTTAATAATTCCCTGTCATATGCACTATGGGCCTCGCCCTGCCCCTTGTACGAACATGGCGGGGTCTATGGTAATTAGATGCTTGTCTAAAAACCCTCGGCCAACGGGTGAATCTAATATAATTAATCCTTGAGAAAACTGTTAATAATTCCCTGTCAAATGCACTATGGGCCTCGCCCTGCCCCTTGTACGAACATGGCGGGGTCTATGGTAATTAGATGCTTGTCTAAAAACCCTCGGCCAACGGGTGAATCTAATATAATTAATCCTTGAGAAAACTGTTAATAATTCCCTGTCAAATGCACTATGGGCCTCGCCCTGCCCCTTGTACGAACATGGCGGGGTCTATGGTAATTAGAGCTTGTCTAAAAACCCTCGGCCAACGGGTGAATCTAATATAATTAATCCTTGAGAAAACTGTTAATAATTCCCTGTCAAATGCACTATGGGCCTCGCCCTGCCCCTTGTACGAACATGGCGGGGTCTATGGTAATTAGATGCTTGTCTAAAAACCCTCGGCCAACGGGTGAATCTAATATAATTAATCCTTGAGAAAACTGTTAATAATTCCCTGTCAAATGCACTATGGGCCTCGCCCTGCCCCTTGTACGAACATGGCGGGGTCTATGGTAATTAGATGCTTGTCTAAAAACCCTCGGCCAACGGGTGAATCTAATATAATTAATCCTTGAGAAAACTGTTAATAATTCCCTGTCAAATGCACTATGGGCCTCGCCCTGCCCCTTGTACGAACATGGCGGGGTCTATGGTAATTAGATGCTTGTCTAAAAACCCTCGGCCAACGGGTGAATCTAATATAATTAATCCTTGAGAAAACTGTTAATAATTCCCTGTCAAATGCACTATGGGTGTATAGGTGTTTTCGTCCACAACAACGATTTGGATTTGGTGAAAGCTTAAAACCAAATCCCTATGGCTGAAGCCGACATATATAAAACAGTCATTACAACCTCATTTGGCATATTCGAATTTTTTAGTATTGGAGTTATTTATATATATATATTCGCTCATACTCTTTGTTATTATATACTTGCTATAAATGTTGAATAGTAGGTGTAGTAAAAACAAACTGTCAATAAATATGATAGGAAATAAATTTTCCTTAGTTTGTTTAAATCTTAAGCGAACTAAGGACGCCCTAAGACTAAGCGACACAAACCACTTGGAGTCAGATTTCCAGAGAATATAATATAATATTTTCCTTTTCCCAAGTGTTTAAGTAAAATGTTGCAGGTGTTTGGGATTCCCTGCCTACATTATTTTATATATATTTTTATTCTATTTATTTATTCTTATTCTTATTCCTCATCATCTATATGTGAGGAGTCGTCATTTTAATTTGTTGTCAAAATTTTATAGAAACCATGTTTAACAGGAGGAATGAATTTCAGCAGTCCCTCCTTTTTTCCCATGTCACAGTTCTACTTTTAAGATATAATAAAGACTGATCTACATTTTTCAAACTTTGCGGTCTACCTGCTACAGATTTCCTTATATTAATGGCATTATATTCCGAATCTTCATTGTGGTCTCATTTGAATTGTATGAGATGGGGTTTGGATCTTTCCAACTTTATCCAGTGTATTTAAAGCCGATAATAACCCTGTAACAGTTACTTTTCTGTTAATGATTGATTTTTTTTTGTTGAAAAATCTGAATCTGTCAACCACTCTAGGAGTTGGTATATCTGGTATTTTAATCAATGTTAATATCCATAATTTTCGGTAAGTACTCAGATATATTAAAAGGAGGTACTTCATAACTAACTTTGGATGTACACTCCTTTTGCGATAAAATATTTATTGTATCTGTAAACAGAAGGCCACCTGTTTCGAGTTTAAGAAAACCCTGATCTGCAATTTTTACATTAGTAGTACAGTTATCACATTTAATAACTGCATTAATTAAACTCGTTTATATTAATTTGATTACAAAAATATTAATTTTATTAAAAAAGAAAAACTTCTGACAAAAGGAAAAATTCCATTTTATGCAAAGATTGTTTGTACATTTTAGATTATATAACACCCCCTCTCAATCGGTGTTATAATATTTTTGAAAAATTCTTTAATCGATTATATTTACGATGTAATGTAACTACTAAAACCACACGAATTGTGGATAATGTTGCGACAGGTGGATAGGTCTGGAAATAATTAATCCTTGACTTTTGTAAGAACCCCTTTGCAGCCAATCTTGCTTGATCTTTTTTAATTCGAAAAATCCACGTTTATCGTTAGCTTTACAAGTTGTCATTCATAAATTTGACGTCACGATTAAAAAGAATTTTCTTTGTTTCAGGAGACCATAAACGGTATGCTTTACTTTCACTTGAATATCATATTAAACAATCCCTGATTGGTTCGCTCATGTATATAACAGCATGCAGCAGGCCTGAAATATATATATATATATATATAGATGTTATATTTAATAATAAAATTTAACATTTTAACAACATCAAAATAATTGTGATAATTTTTATTACGGTTTACAATACATGTGGCTACATGAAAACCAAAGCCTACTACAAAAAAATTTCCTAATATATATGAATATATATATATACAATAAACGCACGCAGCTGAATAAGCATGCCATGACATTGCACACAGAGAGTGTAGCATTATTATTACATTATTATTTCTCTTTAGTTAACATGCTCGACCGTTCTCGTGGCTAACCTTTTTGCAACTGATTCAAAGTATACTATTTTGCTGTAATAAATGCTACACTCTCTGTGTGCAATGGCATGGCATGCTCAGTCAGCTGCGTCTATTATAAGCCACGCAACCAGAGACTACGCAACTCTCTCTCTCTCTCTCTCTGCCTACATTGTTACTGTTTACTTTGTCGTCCGCGTGCGTTTGCTGTATATTTATATATGTGTGTATATTATGAAATCTCATTGTAGTAGGCTTTGTGGTTTTTTTTTTGTAGCCACATGTATTGTAAACCGTAATAAAAAATATCACAATTATTTTGATGTTAAAAACAAGATTAAATAATTATTTTTGGAAATAGATTGCGTCTTATTAAAAGAATTGTGAAATATAAAAACCAAAATTGGAAGTATATTTAAAATGTTAAACTTTATTATTAAATAAATTTAATTTTAAATATAATTATATATTTGCGGATTAATGGAAAACTTTAAATGTTTTAATACAAAATTTATTTAAAAAAATAAATAATAAAATAAAGTGTTGATGCTTTTACAAATTCACATTCGGCGACTTGATCATTTGAACAAGTCATGTTATTTACGATTATATTCTTCGGAAAGTACAGTACGGTTTTGCGATCCGAACAGAGAGCATCAAAATTTCACTTCAATCACAATTGCTTCTTCGATTGTTAGAATATACTTCTTTCTGAATAGCCGACATTTCCACTGAGAGTTTGTGGAAATTTTCTGTAATATATTATTAGTAATCTGAACTAAACTACACATAATTTTCTCTAGTCTTTTCAAGTTGTTTGGACCATTTTTATTATTATTGCTGTTTGATGGGTATGAGAGAAGCGGTTTTCTAAAAAATGCAACTTCTCCACCATACATTGCTTCCCATAAGTTATCAGCCAGTCTAAGTAGTATTCGTGGCTATCCAGGCAATGTTCAGTGCCTTAGGTTCAATTAATAATAAAAACTTTATAATTGAATAACCTAAATAATAATTGATTACTAAAAATAACTCATGCCCCAAATTTACTTCTTTCCTATTTTATGACGACTTAATTGTAGTATAACAGAAACGATGGAGGAATTCCTTTGATTCAAATTTATTTCTATCACCGTTTATTAGATATAGATTTATTCCTTTTTCTGTTTAGGACGATTTGAATGTTGTATTGTATAATTACAACGTTGAAGTAATTTCCTCCTTTTAATAAATATAAAATTCAGGAGGTTTTTCCTAAACACCGAAAGCGTCTCCTTTCATAAATTCAATATAGAAACGATGATAACTTCTCAGAAGGTTGTTACAAACGCCTCCTGGCAAGATCGCCAATTTTATAGGTGCTATATTTAATAAAAAAACTGAATTTTTTAAATATATTCACAATTTTTTTTTTATATTGCACAATTCTTTTAATAAGTCGCAATATATTTCTAATAATAATTTATTATTCGTTTTTTAACAACTAACATCAAAATAATTGTGATAATTTTTATTACGGTTTACAATACATGTGGCTACCAAAAAAAAAAACAAAGCCTACTACAAAAAGATTTCATAATACACACACATATATAAATATACAGCAAGCGCACGCGGACGACAAAGTAAACAATAACAATGTAGGCAAAGAGAGAGAGAGAGAGAGAGAGAGTTGCGTAGTCTCTGGTTGCGTGGCTTATAATAGACGCAGCTGACT